>OZ004596.1:600000-1018661 GCA_963924555.1 Crambe crambe
AATGTAAGTCGCAATCCTGATCACACCTGCATGGATATCAAAGCAACAAGTCCCCCATCAATGTATTGTGCTTAGCTATGTATATCAACTAACTTACTTTTCTCTGAGTCGCTCAATGTGCTTCTTCTCTTCCCAACAAATAAGATTGTAAAATTTCTTCTTATAGTTAACTATAGTAAGCTCATCTTCAATAGCTACTATTTCTAACTCTCTTTTTATCCTTTCTTCAAATTTTTCGGGATACCATTCAGTCTGTTTTGGAGTGACACGTTGGGGAGGATTCTGGTAAGATGGAGAAGATAGCAAAGGAGTTAGTTGGAGTTGGGGAGGATTCTGGTACGATGGAGAAGGTAGATGGGATGGTAGAGGAATTGGTCGGGGAGGATTCTGGTACGATGGAGAAGATAGATGAGATGGCGGAGGAATTGGTCGGGGAGGATTTTGGTACGATGGAGAAGATAGATGAGATGGTGGAGGAATTGGTTGGGGAGGATTCTGGTAAGATGGAGAAGGCAGTGGAGGAAATGGTTCGTATGGTTGAAAAGGTTGTTGAACTTGGTGGTGGGGTAAAGGTTGGTAGTAAGGTAAAGGTTGCCGAAGTTGATGATGTGGTACAACCGGCTGGTATGGACTGTGCCAATCAGGCCAAGATTCTTGCCGATAAGTGTGTGGTGCTTGTGGAAAACTTGGAACCTATAATATTGTATGAATTTATATTGCATGAATTAGAATTTCATATTGAATAATAGGACTATTGTACTATTGTAGGGATAGGAATATCATAGGGATTCAGCTGACTAGAGCTAATTCATTGTGGGTTCAGAATTTCAGTCAGATTATGACTGAATTATAGTGGGTCCCTGTTAATAGCTAGCATACCCTTAGGACATGCTCAGTCTATGACAATAACTGAGAGCTTGAGATTTCAGTTAATCTGATATACTTTGCACAGTCCAGCTTTTATATGAAGGATTGACAGATCAGTGTGTTTTCTTACTCATGACAACCCAAACAACATTTCAGGTATCTTATAGTGCTAGCTCTGGTGTTATATGTGCACTATGACATTAAGTGTATTATGACATAATTATTATATGACTATAATTTGGAGGGATATTCTGGATATTAAGTAGGACCCACTGTATTCTTGGAAGTGTGGCTGCATGTACATACCTGTCAGTGGTTGTAATATCGGGTGATCTACCACAGCACACACACAAGACACCATTTTAGTAAGAATTCTACTAATTTGGTTGAAAATAATGAGTTCACCTCAGCTTACTACTGACTGACTTTATCACACATGTTTACACAAGACTTGATTTTTCAGCTGAAACCCAGATTCTAGTCGACTCACCTGATTTCCGGCTCCCTGACTTGAGACTGTACCTCCTGAATTAAAAGAAATATGGCTAGCTAGTTACAGGAATCATGAATATAGTCAACTAGGTTAGCTATTACACCTGCACTGTACTGAGAACATATTGATAATACAACTCACAGATAGGCCTATAACCCTAGCTATAACACATATATAAAATTACTGTCCATACTAGACATAGCTAAGAGCCAGCTGCTAAATCACATGATTTTAGAAGCACACGTACATGTACTGGATCATTCATTACACATAGCTTAGACTGGCTAGCCAAACAAACCCTCTAGCAAATTATGTACCTGAATTTTCTACACGAGATCTCAATGTTCTATTCCACTGAATTCGTTCTGCCTGGCCATGAGCATAGGTGCACTCATCCCTTCTGCAAGTTGTTGGTTCACACATTCCAACACTTTTTACATGACCAGGAAAGTGTGGTGGCAATTCTCGAATAGACCTTTCAGTGGTTTCCAGCCTTTTCTGCCTCTCATTCCACTTGACAAAAAATCCATTAGTGATGTCAGGAAAGTGGGGACAGTCCACAATAGGAAGAATATGGCGATACTCGTAGAAACACTCGCGACAAATAAAAGCTTGGTCACCGAGCCGCCGACTCATCATATCTTACGTACCTTCAGGAAAGATGCTACTCTGTGGCTAGGTTATTCACCAGGTACTAGGTGACCTTAGCCAGCTCGATATACATAGTAACGCCCCCTATTAGTAGAATTCCCCCCGAAAATTCCCCCAATAATAATTATCGTTACATCATAATAAAGAAAACAAAGAAGTACATCAACTAGATAGCTAGCTAGCTCTTTCTTGGAAACTGATGAGCATCCACAATACATTTTTTCTCCTTATAATGGTCCAGTAAGTGCTTCCATGTATCATCATATTCAGTAGCATTTGGTTACCTGCACTCCATCACTTAATACTCATAGCTAGATTATAATAATAAAAAAGTATCTCACCAATGATGACAAGACCATACTTGCTCCTGGTAATGCCCACATTGATTTGATGCTTATGCTTATCAGTGATGAAGCCAAGATGCTCCAATAACCAGCTTCTATCAGCCTGCACATGGAGTGGATTCCTTATCTCGTCACATGGTAGCGTGCACACAGTGGACAGAATGACAATCCCATACTCATCACCTTTATGATATCATAGTATTATTCATAATACATATTGTATTTTGTGCACTGACAGACCCTGACTCTCGTTGATGGATGCCACCTTCAGTTTCCTGATATCTCTAGTTGCTTGACTTTCTGTTTGAATTTTGTCCTTCTAGGTTATTCACATGCAGGGCCAGGTGTCCTTAGCTAGCTAGCTCGATATACGTATACATAGTAACGCCCCCTAGTAATTCCCCCCCCCTGAAAATTCCCCCAATAATAATTATCGTTACATCATAATAAAGAAAACAAAGAAGTACATCAACTAGATAGCTAGCTCTTTCTTGGAAACTGATGAGCATCCACAATACATTTTTTTTTCTCATAATGGTCCAGTAAGTGCTTCCATGTATCATCATATCTCAGTAGCATTCGGTTACCTGCACTCCATGATCCATCACATAATACTCACAGATTATAATAATAAAAAAGTATCTCACCAATGATGACAAGACCATACTTGCTCCTGGTAATGCCCACATTGATCTGATGCTTATTAGTGATGAAGCCAAGATGCTCCAATAACCAGCTTCTATCAGCCTGCACATGGAGTGGATTCCTTATCTCGTCACATGGTAGTGTGCGCACAGTGGACAGAATGACAATCCCATACTCATCACCTTATGATATCACACTATTATAATTAACTTTAATAGTGTATTGCATGCACTGACAGACCCTGACTCTCGTTGATGGATGCCACCTTTAGTTTCCTGATATCTCTAGTTGCTTGACTTTCTGTTTGAATTTTGTCCTTCTGTGCAGAATAAGGTGTGAGGATAGCCATCTCCTCAACTGGCACACCATGATCATGATGAAGAACTCGAGCTATCTCAACCTGAATATTGATTTTATATGTGCATTGTATCATTGCATGCATGTGACTAACACACCTGCATGCGACTAACACCTGCATGCGACTAACATACACATGTGACTAACACCTGCATGCGACTAACACCTGCATGTGACTAACATATGCATGTGACTAACACCTGGATGTGACTAACACATGCATGTGACTAGCACTTGCATGCGACTAACACCTGCATGCATGTGACTAACACCTGCATGTGACTGACACATGCATGCGACTAACATATGGATGTGACTAACACCTGCATGTGACTAACACCTGCATGCAACTAACATGCATGTGACTAACACCTGCATGTGACTAACATGCATGCATGCGACTACACACACTTACAGCTTTTTTAGCTTCCATTGTGTTGAATTTTGAGTCAGTTCCAATCTTCTTTTTGCCCTCACTGCCTATTTTAGTCTCTTCTTCTTTCCCAACCAAGTTGATGAAGACGATGGGACAGTTCTGCCCTCTTGGCCAGAATCCTTCGAGTTTTGTTTCAGGGTTCTTACGCTCAATAACAGATTTAGCTGTCACCAACTTCCCATTGTAAAATTCCTTTGAAGGGAATTGACATATCTCCTTGTGCTATAAAGAGATACATAACAGTAGTCAATGTCTTAATTATGAAGTTGAGCATCTCACTCACCATTCTGTACTGTTCTTTAAGAGTGAAGGTGAACCGTTTGTGTTGGGATATATGATCTACAGTATTTGCATATCTCTCAAAGAGAGAAGTAGAAAGGCCACAGTTTTTGGCCTGCTGATGATCAATCACAGGTTGGAGTTGCATGTGGTCACCAATGAGGACTGTGTGCTCACAGAGGCTGATGGGAACGACGGTCTCGGGTTCATAAGCCATCCCACACTCATCGATGATGCACTGACGAGGGGAAAGGTTTCTCCTCACCCGGTCTCCAGAGGCTTCATTGCAGGTGCAGAAAATTATGTCAAATTTCTCCTTAGACAAAAATATCTCTTCAGCTTTGCTCAGTGTCCGCCTGTATTGATTGCAGAGTGTTCCACTTGGAATCGAACCCTGACCCCTGAGATCATGAAATTTCTTCTCAAATGAAGACAATTCAATAAATTCCCTCTCCTTTCTTTTGCATTTCCTGAGAATGTGGTGCAGAGCATACGTCTTTGCCCAGTGAGGACACTCGTAATCAGTTCCATGGGAAATTGGACTAGGTCCGGGATAATCTTTGGTTTCGACACTTCTGCTAAATATTCTTAAAATTTTCAAGTTTGGATGATTTCGTGTCCTTGCCAAATTATCGAATTTTTCTGCAGGAGGGGGGGGGGGGGGGGGGGAGGGGGGGGAAGTAGCAAGTTATGCTGTATGGCATATTTCAACTTACTCAGTACCACATCCACGGATTTATTAGAAGGGCCACAATATAAGACACACTTGTATCCTGACCCAGAAGATCGCCCATTGAGAGCCTGGTTAAGTTGAGCAAACACATAAGCAATGTGAGCTCCAGTCTCAGATTTGCCAGTACCTGTAATGCACGAGTAACCATCATAGCAAAAGGTTTTAACTGTAATATTACCCACCAGGAGGTCCTTGTATCAACTGAAATGAATTTTGTACAGCCAATCTCATTGCTTCAACTTGTACATGGTTCAATTTTTTGGGCGACTTGATTGCTTGGTTCCACTTAGATATCGAATAAATGAACTCATCTTCACTGTTCAGGATTGTCTTACAAATTTTATAGTCACTTTTCGTAGCTGCAGCTAAGCAACAAAGGTACAAGTGAATTAGATAGCTGTGTATAATTATAGTTGCAACCACTAACATGAAATTGTAGAGTAATCCTGCGCTACACATCTTGACAAATGACTTGCAGTGAAGCGATCATCATTTCTGGATGATTTATTCTTTCCCAACTCCAAGAGGCCACTAAAAACCCTCCTGGAGTACGTAAAAATGACATCACACATATTCTATAATGAGAACCCATGCACAACAATAAAGATGGCAGATCTACCTGTAAGAAGAACTCAGGGTTATAAGTTGCACTTCAGCATAAGCATCAGATGCCAACATCAATTTCATCTTCTCAGACACTTGACAATTGACATCTCCTATGCATTCCATTTGAATCTCAACTCGCTCTTCCTTGTTAGGGTTGCCCACAACTCTGTGAACCACAAAGTGGAAAACAGCTCTTGCTTGGTGGTGAGGGTCGTAGCCATACCTCACACACACCAAGTCACCAATGCTCACTTTGAAATACTCATAACACTGGCTAACAAACTCGGCAGGGAAAACCATGATAACTGGTCTGGCTGGGACATAATAATGTTGATCCAAACATTGTTTTGAAATGACTAGATCAGGCCATTCCAAATGTACATCACGAATGATCACAGGCTGACACTCTTTTACACTTTTCTCAGCTGCCTCTGCAAGAAGTACTGCCTTCCATAGGTCAATATATTCTTCAATACTGGCATACACTGCTTTGGAAGCTTGCTTCAAGTTGGGATCAGAGAAGCACTCTGCTGGATGGGAGTTGTGTTGGACACAGATACGTAGGAGAGGCGAAAGTTCCACCAACTGGATGGCGGGAGAGATCACATATTCCCTAATGGACCAGGTCATCCACACTTTGAGAACATCTGACTGCTTCAATGAATGCATCATATCACAGTCAATATGAAAACAAACTTCCTTTCCGTCAAGGACTGGAGATTTATGAGCTGGTTGGGGAGGCAAATTAGGAAGAGTCTTTCTCATTTCCATCATTTTCTCATCAGTTGGATTCTTGACAAATTCCATCATCTCTAACCAGAGAGCAGGAGGAATTTCGATAACTGGACTAGGTTGTGATGCATACAACTCTTCCTTGCAAAGGGTCGAAGGATCTGATAACTTGAACACATTCAGTACAATATTGTGACTGGCACGTTTAGAAGTTGAATCGCTACGTGAAACACTCAGAGAGGGAATCTGTAGGATTGAAGCAGCGTAATTGCTGCGCAGTGACGTGATACGGACATTCCACTTGTACATACTTGGTCCACTTGTTTTGAATTCCATTTTTTTGGAAAAAGGACCCAAATGGCGGAGGTTGAACCTTCTCTCCTTTAGGGGTATGTGAGAGAGCTCAAATTGGGGAAAAGTCAATTCTACTCTATTACTGGATGCTTCACTGACAAACACAATATAAACTTCACTACTGCTAGTGAGTCCAAAGGTCAGATTTACACTCTTGGAGCTTTTTTCGAATTCTGAGGCATTTTTACTTTTGTTGTTCAGTGAATGACAGAGACTAACATGATCTTCTCGTGAATAATTTCCCTTCAATCCAGAGTCGAAAAGCTCCAACAACATCCGTTGTACTTCAATATCTGCATACCTACGCAGTGGAGAAGTGAAGTGTGTGTAATAATCGAGACATAAACTGCTGTGTCGATAAGTATCAGGGTCTGTTTGACCACCCTCTGTGCAGCAGTACTCAGCACGTGGATACACCAAGTGTAATTTTGAATGGACAGTCGAGAGTTGTGGATACAACCTGTCTGATCCTAACAAGTTTGAAAGAAGAACTTTATCACCAGAAGCAAGAGAATTCCGTATCTGCTCAAGAGCATAGTGAGGTATGATGAATGGGAAAGCCATTTCTTTTCTGTCTTCCACAAAGCGAGACAGGTACAAGGAGTGAGACATGGCCATCTTGTTTTCCTTTATGTGCTGTGCTAATTCTTCCTGATTAGGATGGCCCTGCCTCCTCACTATGGCAGTGTCTGGGTAAAGAGAGTGCATCTTCTTGGCCACTTCACTATTGGCCCAGATCATCAGCTCTTCCACAAGCATGTGTGTCTGCCAGCACGAAAGGCTGTCTTCCTCGTTCACAGTGTAAGAGTAAGCTGCATCAGATTTGAGTCTCTCCTGACACATCACCTGAGCTATGTCATAGAGAAGTTCTAGAGTTTGCTGAAGGGTTGGGTTTCGAGGATCATTATCAAATTCTCTCATGGCAGTGACTTTTGATGCAGAAATCTCACCATCCTTCAATACATGCTGGGCTTCTTCATAAGTGAGTTGGATGGCAGATCTTATACAAGAGGAAGAGAGATTGGCATTTCCGATGGTGATTACGCCCTTTTTGATCACAATCTCCCACGTGACCGACAAGACGTCTCTGATTTTTCCAGGGGTTAAAGAGAGCAGGCACCTGGTTTTACTTGGAAGCATGTGCATGACTTTTCCTTTACCAACACCATACACAGACGTGCCTCGAGTACGCGCTAACTTGTCGTCATCAGTACTGGGTAGTATATGCTTAGCTGCATTCACGATGTGTACACTCAACTCATACACTTCAGAATCTATTTCATCACTCTTGAGTTTAGTGAGGGAGAGTGCATCGTCTAGGTTCTGTGCACCATCTGGGTCAATGGTGAAGACTCTTGTATTGGCTGCATGGGGCAGCACGACTGGATCGCTGTCAAAGTCTTCAAATTCATCAGATGGCTCATCATCGTATTCAACTGAATGTGAATACTTCAAAAGACGCTCAGCATGGAACGGGGTGTGGCCTTTAGGATACACTCCTATTACAATCCCAAGAGGATTTCTGTATTTGCTGTCCCATTTGACGAAAGCAACATTGAAGACCATATTACGGGCAACTGATATGGGAATGACTTGCTTAATCTGAGGAAGTGGAGCCACTTTTTCGTCTGAAGCAAGGGAATCCGAATTGAAAACGACGACATCGCTGGACTTCAAGTGATCCTCAATTATATCTCTGTAATTCACTCCCTCCTTCTTCAAGATCAAATCTCGAGATAAACGAGGCATGTTGATCAGAGAGGGATTCTTCCTGTCAATCGGATAAAAAATAATGGGATTATCTTGGCACACTCTGCACATGAACTTCAAATCACTTCTGCTGCTCGTCGCTGGCACTTCAACCACTCGTCCATAGCAGTTCTTCGCTGGATTACCTTTGAATACCCCGACCATTACTTTCTCTCCATCGAATGCTCCTTTCCTATTGTATGCACCTTGTATCTGCACAACTCGTTTTCTGCTGTCAATTGGAACAGCCTCAGCTCTACGATAGCTATCAGCTTTCAGGATACAAAGGTACTTGTCTTCATACTTGACTTTTTTTCTCTGTTCTTGGGCTGTGCCTTCAGAATCGTCAATCTTCCAAGAGAGCCTAGAATCTTTACTAGTTGCAAGAATCACTTTAGCTCTTTTACACTCACGAATACCAGAAAATACCTTTTGATACAACTTAATGATGCTATCAAGTGATTTAGGCTCAGCAAGTGTCTGTTGTGGTTGCAAGTATATCTTCCCCAAGAGATTGAGCATGGCCTGCTCAGTTTCAGCAGGCTGCTTCCAAAGTTCATCAGTGAGGCTGAAAGTATTGCATTCTATGCACTGTTTGATGTAGGGGCTCCAACATTCAGCCTCACTCCCATACTTCTTCATCATGTTTGCCTCAATCTTTAATAAGAGGAATGGGTTGCCCACAGCAACCACTAGTGACTGGGACCTTGTTATGGCTGTGTTGAAGACATAGCGATCACTGATGCTCTTTGTTTGGTTGAGTGGTTCTCCATTACACGTGGTAAGTTCTGAAGTTGATAAAAAGATGGCTCTGTATTGCCGTCCTATAAGTAAAAGAAATATCATGGGATCTGGATATAATTACATGATTAACCACAGCATGCTTACCTTGAATATCATACGCTGGAAGAATTTCAATGTCCTTCATCCTCTTGGGCTTCTTTTTCATATAACGTCTAAATAGACCACACTATACGATATTGGAGAATATCAGTATGTAGCAGTGACTGATCATTGTTAGAGTACTGTACCTGTGTTGGTGATGGTGACATGATACATATCTGTCCATAATCTTCTTCTCCCCAATGCTTAGGCCAAGTTGAAAAATGATCTTCAATGGCAGCAATAAGCACATTTGCTTCTTCTGCATTACTTCCACTGGTAGGCACATTAGTATCAGTCAAATCAGAACAGACAAACTTCAGCGGAAAGGGGGCCAGATGATGAGCAATATTGTCAGACACTCTACATTGGAGAGTTGATTGGTAATACAGACTGGACGGGAGCATTAATATTCCATTGTGACATCTATAATTAGTGAGCAGAGTTACAGAGTGAGCTCTTGATGAGGAATTGAGATTGTTGTACAAGTGATGCAGCCTCTCCAACAGAGAAACACCAAGTCCACCTCTCTGGGCTTCATCACCAAGGACCAATAACCGAGGTCCTACCTGTGAAAAAGGAGATATCAATGCTAAATTATAGAGTATATTTATAATTATACCTGATGGCATTACATACCTGGCAATGATCTCCAGCTATGATGATTCTTGTGGATTCATCTGCATAGCACAGTGGACCGATAGTTTCTGGTTCTCTTGCCTGAGCCCCTTCATCAATCAAAATATCTGTGAAATATCCCTGTTTCGCGATTCTCATATATGGAGCAGTTCCCAGGGTGGTTACTGTTAGAGAACAGTCAAAAGTGTGCCACTTATCAGTGTAATATTCTTTATACTCTTTTCTCTTCAGTCGATAAAAAGGATTAGGAGTAACACGTTGAACACTGCATCGCCATCCACCTTTCTTCATTTCTCCGAAGTAGTCCATGAATGCATCTGCAGAAGCCTGATGATGAACACATATCAATACTCTTCTTCCCTTCTTCTGTAGTATTTCGTAAGTGGCTCGGGCAAGCAGGCGTGTTTTACCGGTCCCAAATGGGCCAGCCACCAGCAATGGAACAGCAGGAGGAGCATGTAGAATGAAATCTAATGCTTGCAACTGCATGTGGTCCAAGTATAAACTCCTATAAGCGGGTTTTAAATCTTCTCCAGAGTTGTGTTTCTTGAAAGAATGAATACAGCGATTGAGCATTTTTGGTGTTGGTACTAGTTTCTGGACGACTTCTGGAGCTACTCCATTAATAGCCTCATGCAATCGTCCAAAGTATCCATGTTTGAGTTTGAACTGAATATTTCCCTTGAATGTGATTTCTTGATCAATTTTTTTCCATTTTGATACAGTTTGAACATCTTTAGATGTCAAAGCAATGCAGATGTCAAGATATTTTAGTGCTGTCACATGTTTCACTTCTATGCAGGATCCATTTCCTAGAGTAATAAGGGACTCTTCAGTGGCCTGTTTAACAAATGCCAGTGTGTCATCATCATCTGATGATATAAAGCCAAAAGCAGCATAGCGTTCTCCTCCATGCTTGCCTTCATGCTGCAGTTGTAGGCCATATGGTTCATCATATTGAATAGTGACTGTGAATGCTTTACCCACACACCTTCAAAAAATAAGCAATAATATGAAATAGTATAGCACTAATTGCAGATATAGGCTTTGTTACTATGACATTGCACTGTTCTATATTAATACCATACCTGGCAGCCAGCTGCCTTTCATGTTCTCTTTCTTCCACATTCAGAAGATGATGGAATCTCTCCTTATAATTCTGAACAGTTAATGTAGAGGCAGGTGGACCTATTGCATTTCATAATGAGGTTATATTTGTCATTCTTACGGATTCCAAAATGGCTCACCTGCCACTGTGATGGGAGCATCAGCTGATGACTTGTTCACACTAGTAAGTCCAGTTCTTTTCGCATCAGTAGATTTCCTGCTGACATCAGGTGTTGCCGCTAACTTCCCTGCATCAGCCACTGAAGTAAGAGGTGACCTTTCTGTACCAGTTATTGCAGTACGAGTGCTGGAAGGTGTTGCTGGTGACCTTTCTGTACCAGCCATTGTAGTACGAGTGCTGGAAGGTGTTGCTGCTGACCTTTCTGTACCAGCCATTGTAGTACGGGTGCTGGAAGGTGTTACTATTGACCTACCAGTTGTAGCATGAGTGCTGTTAAGTGTTGCAGGTGACCTTGAACTAGGTACTGAGTTAGAAGGCTTGATTCCTAAGTCAGACTTCAAACGAGCCATGAAACTCTTTTCTTCTTTCTGGGTTTTTGCAAGAGCAGCAGGAATGACAAGGGTCTTGTTTTCAATGCAATGCTTCAAGTAGAGGCTCCAACACTTCCCTTTCCTCCCATAAAGTTTAATCATGTGCTTTTCTATCCCCAGCAGTGCTAGCGGACTGCCCACCACCACTACTAATGACTTGGCACGTGTCAGGACAGTGTTGAAGACATATGGATCACAGGGACTTTTGGTAGGATTGGTTGTGTTGCCCTTAGCATCCACAGGTTCTGTGGTGCTCATAAACAAAGCCCTGAATTCTCTACCTACAGTAAACACAAATTATGACCTTAACAAGTGTCACCTGCTACAAAGTACTGAGTAGGCCATACCTTGAATTCTGTAGGTTGTTAACATTTGCAAATACTTGCGTTGTTTTTCATGGACCATGTGTCTGGTCTTAATAAGCTACAGATAAAGGAGATAAGTATGTAGATGTTAGCTCACCATGGCCTACACCAACTTACCTGAGTAATTGATGGTGTTACCACACACACCATTTGAAGACCACCCCATTCTTTAGGCCAAGGGGAAATGTATTTAGACGCTTCATCAAGCAGTAATCTTGCTTCAAAATCTAAATCAACTTTGTGTGTTAAGCTTGAGCACACAAATACCAAGGGAAATGGTGCATGGGGGTGTGTCTTAGCATCCATTGCACTTGGAATTATGGAATCACTGTAGAATAACTCTTTAGGAATGGCTATGATGTCTTTGTGACAACGATAATTCACGTCCAAGGATAGCATGTACTCCTTGGCACGATCTCCAATGTTGTTATATATTACTTGAAGCCTTTCTAACAGTGAAGTCTTCATCCCATGCTTTCGAGCTTCTTCACCCAACACTAACAGAGACGGCCCAACCTATATACGAGAGAAATGTTGTTAAGCACATAAAAAGTAGCCATTCATAACTTACTTGGCACGAATCTCCAGCAAGTATTATTCTTGTTTTGTTATCAGCTAAGCACAATGGTGCTATCACTTCTGGCTCTCTGGTCTGAGAGCCTTCATCAAGCATGATATGAGTAAAGGAACCTTTCTTGAATCCACTTATTGAAGGTGAAGTCAAGAAAGTTGTAACTATTACAAGACAGCTAGGAAGTGGTTTTGCACGGTATGTTTCCTTCACTGAATCTAAATCATGGAAATAGGACTTTGGTTTTTTGCTTGACTTGGATACTAATCGAATAAGTGTGAATGACTCGCTTGATGGCTGCAATAACTCAGCAATGTGATCAGCCGAGGCTAGATGATGGGCACATATCAAAATTTCCACCTGCTTGTGTTCTCCCCGTCCCTGTGCCAAAAGACATTCTGCTGCAGAAGCTAGTAAATGTGTTTTACCAGTTCCAAACGAACCATTGATGACTATAGGGGGACAACCAGAAGGAGCTGAAAGGATAGCCTGCAAAGCTTTCGACTGATACTTGTCAGTATCAGTGGTGGAGGGAAGTGTGCATGCTTTAAGCGGTTTCATGTCGTCCTGAGTAGGGAACAACTTTGCAATGATGCTCTTGTTGATTCTGGTCACTGACTTGGTTAGATTATTAAAGTAAGAATGCTTCACTTCGAATTCAACAAACACATGATGTACAGTAACTTTATGTCTTGGCAATTCACGCAAATGCAGAACAGAATACAGATACCGCGAGTTGTAAGCGTTTTCATCAAATACAATGTATATTTTCCCATCTGTGTAATTATGATCACCCTCTAGCATTTCAACTCTTATATCAAATCTTCCTTCCTCAACAGATCGATTTGGCTCTACCAATAGGGCACCTTCGCTTGCTTGTAGGGCATATGTAATCTGATCACCATTCAACCCCTGTATGTAACCATAGCGCTGGCGCTGATTAGCAACAAAAGGATGCTTGGTCCACGATGGCCTATATCCAGCCTCGTAAAATACCACTGTATGAACACCATCACACCTACAAGGAGTTAAAGTGTGGCATCCATAGAATGCTATTGTGACAACCCCATTCCAGCTATTGTAACCTCCTTTATTGTATGGCCATTCAAGGAACAATTAAGTAGTCTTAATAGGGAGGTGGTCTCTTTAGAGGCATTCACAGAGAGTGTGGACTCATTACAGAGTGGTCTGGGTAGCTAGATAACTAACTTTTCTTTTAAAATTTCAATGTGGCACTTTTCTTCCCAGCAGATAAGGTTATGAAACTTCTTTTTGTAATTGGTGTGAGTGAGTTCCTCCTTAATGCAAGTGATGTCCAAGTCCTCCTTGACTCTCTCTTCAAAGGTTGGCTGCATTGCAGCATAATTACCATGCCTCTCTCGATTCATAGCAGGAAAGGGATTAGGGAGAACCTATAAAATTTCAGATAACTATCATGTGACAATACCACCACAATAGTTAGCTGTCATGTGACAATGCCACCACAATAGCATTGTGGTTAGCATTACACGAAACGCTACCACTAGCTACTTGACCTTCTGAAAACAAAAACTGATGACTTAGCATGAATCTTACTCACTTGATTTCTTATTTCCTGGCTGGTTCTTGGAACTATCAGAAAGAGGATAACACATGTTACTAAAGTAGAACTCTGTGGGGCTAGAGTACCGGCAGGAAATTACATCTAACCCTAGCCCTGCCCTTTTACCCATAAGGTACTCTAGACACTCCGAATACAGAAGAATCAGACAGCTTACTGGAAATACCCGTGTATAGCTTATTTGACATAGCCACTATACACATCAGTAGTACCTCACATGCAGCTGGTAACTGAATATTATACTAGCTAGTATACCACATGCAGCTGGCAACTGAACCAGAAAGCAAACATACAGAGAAAGTAAAATATACAGCACAAAAAATTCTTTAATCTCACGATTAGCAACTAAATATTAATGTTGCAGTTCTGAAAGAGCTTACCCTCTTGAGAGCTTAGTATTCTATTCCACTCTCTCTGTTCTTCCTGGCCATGAGCATACATACACTCATCTTTTCTGCAAGTCTTTGGATCACACATCACAATATTGTGGACATAGGCTGGCAAATGTGTTGGTATTGCTCGAATAGATCTCTCTGTGGTTTCCAGTCTGCCACTTTTTCCATTCCACTTGACGAATACTCCATTACCAGTGCTCGGATTGTGCGGACATTGAACTATGTGAGTGCAGCGGTATTTATAAAAACATTCCTTACAGGTATAAAGACTCATGACCTCTGCAACGCTGTTAAGACACAGCCTTGCTAATTCTAATTAGCCTGGGGCCGCCTACCCTTTACATAATAAAATACGCATGCGCAGAAGGTTTCTTCCTTTGATCTTGAGCACATGGTCCCGAGGATTAGGTGTGCTGAGTTAACGTTCTAGTGCTTTTTAGGTTTTCTAGGTAAGTTACCCTCAACTTTTCCTTTCATTAATTAAATATATTGTGTTTTTCATCTTTTAGATTATATTTTCTGTGTTTTTGCCGGAGTAGTCTAGCTACTGAGATGGCACCAGGATCAACCAAGCAGGTACTGGAAATGTTGTGTATTTGAGTTAGTGTGGCTCACCAGTGAGTGAGTGGGCTGTAGTGGCCATCTCTAAAGGTTCATGGTCCTAACATCTGGCAAAATGGTATGTAAGGGCAGAACTTGAGTAGAGAGTAGGTTTATCTGTAATCCCACACCAATATTGTTTTTTTGTTGCTGCTACACCTGTGCTTATGACCTTTTGTATATGAATGTAGTGTTCTGTTTAAAGATTTTGTGTATTAATACAGAAAAAGGCAATGGAGAGTATCAACTCTCGACTTGCTCTTGTGATGAAGAGTGGCAAGTACACATTGGGTTATCGCTCCACCATCAAAACCCTTCGCCTCGGCAAGGCCAAGTTGGTGATCTTGGCCAACAATGCACCCCCACTCAGGCAAGTGAAAGCAATCCCCTCTTTAAAGAGTGTTTATGTTGTATGTTGTTGTAACAGGAAGAGTGAGATTGAGTACTATGCTATGCTGGCTAAGACAGGGGTTCACTATTACAGTGGAGATAATGTAGCCCTGGGCACTGCCTGTGGCAAGTACTTCAGAGTGAGTACTCTTTCCATCATCGACCCTGGTGACTCCGATATCATCCGTTCTGCACCAACAGAGTCAAAAGACAGTTGAATTACTTGAGCATGAGGTCTTGATTAAGTTTTATTAATTAGGCGCGTGGGCTGGATCGGGGGTGTGGTATGCACATGAAAGGCATGGCACGAGATCGCGCCTCTTGTAAATAAACATCAGAATTGCTTTTCGCTATCACTTTTAATGGTTACAACTGTTAGTGAGAATCAGTCGATACTTGGGTTTACTGTTACGAAGTGTACTGTCCACAGAGATGCGCCGAGCCAAGCAACAAGGTAGTGATATTGCTGGAGACTGGAGTGTTACTGGTACCTTTCTGAGAAAACCAAGTGGTGGCTGGCTCCACGAAGACAGAGAGCTCCAGAATGGCCTCTCCATTAACTACAACGTTCAGGTATGCTTGTCGTACACTGTTTTCGAATGTGAACACCTTGTCAACACTGTAGTTATTAACTCAGCCCTGATCATTGATCATAATAATAGTCTTAGTGAAAAAAATTGTAGTGCTGGTGTTAAATTTTTATGTGATCAGAATTTCCATAGTGGTGGGATGAAGCAGGGTATGTCCTGTGTGTACCTGGGCATCTAGACCACCTTGTGGTTTTGGTACAAAGTAATGCCCCACATCATGTAAACACTTATTTCCTCTCACCTGCTTCTACCCCTCCCTTCCTCCTCTCTCCCTCCCTCACTTCACCCCTACAGTACATGGGATCGGTAGTGGTGAATAACTCCATGCGAACACTTCAATTCAACGTGAGGACACAGGTCACCAAGTGAGTTAGTCATCAAGTAATTGTGTGGCTTCAAATATGTGTTAGCTTTACCATCAAAAAATATATATATCCTCCAAATAAAGACATTGTTTATATTCTAGATACATCATGTGAAAGTAAGCACAATTTTGGCCCCCTTAAATTACTTAACCCCCCTAATATTATTAATATTATCCCCAAAGGAACCTGATATTAATGCACCATACTTCTCTTACTCTGTGAGTTTTGTACAAATCACTCCAATGAAACGGCTTTGTGGTGATATGTTTTGATAACAACTGCTGTCAAGGTTTCATTTAGGTGTTGTTATTCTCAGCCAAGCCAGCATGACTTGTTGTCTCTTCCCTAATAGCCTTTAGCCATGCCTATTATTATTATATCATCTATAAATAGTTACAGAGTTGATAAATCACTTGCAAGAAGTTGATAAATGCTGGACCAACTTTGTGGCCCCTCAGTGTGTGAATGCATCAGTCTGACCTAATTGTCTTGTCCATTGTCCTGTGGTCCATCTCACTGTTATTAGTGCCTCTGAACCTTGAGACAAGACTTATGCTTTTTTGGAGCTCAATTTCCATGCCCTTGACATTTTCAGTAGACCAGTGGGTTTGATTTGGCATGCAGTTTGCATTATGAATGTGAGAAGCAATGTTGACAAGCTCATGAAGGATTCAGTATTTTGGCTCCAACCCTAAAAACTAATAGTACACCTTTGTTAGTACACCTGTGTTGTGCTTCGACTCTGTAGTCTTATCTATTTGCTATCACCACATCTAATATGTGTGTACATACATATTAAAGGCTTGTTGACTACAAACTGCTTGGCTTCATCTCTGTGAATGCTAGGGGTTTAAGAAGCTGTGAGAATGTTGGGAAGTCCTAGGCCCACAATGAATGATGGATGTTTTATGTAAATCTTCTTTCACTTCTTTCCCTAGCTTAGCTGATAAGTTGATTATCATTTGTCATGCCTAATCCCTTCCCAAAATTTACCCCACCCAATCAAATGATTATTGGGACAGCGTTCCTTAAATTAGCAATCAACATTAATCAAGGGATGGTTTTGGGAGATGAAGCTTTTTGTGTGAGGGTTCAATGCTCAGATAACACTGTCCTTCTAGGGTTCAATATTGAGAACCTTGTTTCTCTTGCTGTGATTGTTGCCCCAGACAACCATGGCTGTACGTGCATGTTTGCATAAAGATCCTGGCTTGCTCAATCACTCCTATTATCTCCAAATTAGGGAAATAGGTTTCCTTATTGGGTGGATAACTACACCCACCCCTGTTCCATAATACCCTAATGGGGAATATAGCAACATGCCACCAAATTCCTGTTCTACCAGCTGCATGCAGTGATTAAGTTATATATAGTTGTACTTGGACATTCTTCGGATTGAAGTAATTTTTTTGTTTCTGTTTATTGTGTACAGAGAAGCCATAATGAGACTGGCTGAGCACTCCGGAAATATATTTGTGGGCAAGAAAAAGAAGGTTAGTGTCGTGTGTTTATCTCAATCTAACTTGTTAATAATAAATAATATGTCCAGGTTCCTAAGCAAGTGGATAAAATACTTGGAGGTAAGTCTCTTTTTTAGATGTGTTGTTTCTTTTCCAACTATGAGTTATGTTAGAAGCAAAACATCTGGTGCAGTATTGTTTTAAATGCATTGAAAAAAGTATACTTTATGGATGTTCATAAATAGTCTTATCACAAACATCACTTGGAGCAGGTATGCTCAGTATAGTCTTTGTGTCCTTGGGAAACAGCTTATCCATGTTTAAGAGCATTTAGCTTGTTGCTGACTGATCTGAACTCTGTGATCTACTCAAAGCATTCATGCATGTACAGGATGTTGGTCTTGTATGTGCATGGAGCATGTGTTCTAGTGACATCATTTGGGATCACAGCAGACCAAGCGAACTTTTCTAAACATCCTTCTCTGGCTGATTTTTCCTAAAAGATAAACTAATGTACGTTGACTTATTATATGTCATTGAATGGTGTAGCTATGGAGACCAGATGGGCAGGGGAGGTCAACTTATCAGTGAGTGTGGACAGCCTCAAAATCTGCAATGAAGTTGGAGGAATGGTAAGTTAATTGTGGGCTAATGTGAACTTTAATTAGTTAATTTAGTTGTAGAGTTGTAGTTAAGTGCCTTATGACTTGATGCTGTAATGTAGTCATATGGTAAGTGCACATTATAATTGTCCATTACTCCTCAGGTCATACTTAACCACTCCCTGCCTTCTATCTCATTTGCCAGTGGTGGTGATGGGGTAAGTCAGTCATATGACAGTCATGTGATTCATGTATATTATCAGTAATAAAGTGACGTGTGTGATGTGGTTGGTTATAGGCTACAGCAGATTACATTGGCTACGTAGCAAAGGATCCAGTCCACGGGAGAGGTGAGTGACTTGATGCACTTGCTAATGGACTAATGATTTGCATCTTGATAAGAAGAGTCAATTAACAAGGCTTGTGTATCATAACAGTATACCATATTCATATTTTATTTCTCCATTCCTTCCCCACCTGCTAGCTTGCCATGTATTTGAGTGTCCCCGGAGCTCACAGTATGTACTGGCTTCCATTGGTCAGGCTTTTGAACTCCGTTACAAGATGTACCTCAACAAGAGCTCCTCAAGATCAGTCCAGCCTGTGGAGGTCGCATCAAGGTAAGTATATTCTGCTCATACTCCACACACCTTAGTTCAATTGGATGTGTTATCTTTCTCCTTTCTACTTTTACTCTTTTACAGTTGGGATACTGATGTCTGGGGTCGTGTGGAGAGGGAGACAGGTTTTCAGGTCACGGCTGATATCCATCCTGCACGTAACCAAGGCAGCACAGAGAATGAAGCTAGTGGAATATACTCCGATATACCTGATATACCTGCTCCTGATTCACCAGTAAGAACAGTCTTACTGTAGACTAGTCCAGAAGTATCATCCCCCCCCCCCCCTTTATCTTAATTGCAGCCTCCTCCAATACCAACTGCCATGTATACTCTTGCAGTAAGTGAATATTTCATGTTAGTGACCCTTTACCAATTATTCAATATTTTGGTAAAAGGGTCATCAATGATGAATTTGTTGATTTTCTGCAGGGGAGACCTGGAGCCAATGGAAATGGCCATGTTCCCACTGCACACCCACGTTTGGAAAATCCGTATGACACCATGGAGATCAGCACGAGAGGAACAAGCGAGGCAACTGGTCACCAGAAATCCTTCAGACTTTCAGGTGAGTTAAGTATAGAAGAACCTATGGTGGAGTATAATTATATACTATTCATTACAGACAGGAATGATTACGAAGATGCAGACTTGATTACCACTGCCACCACTACCACTGCTCCCAGCACCAGTAATGGAGTGCAGGTCCATGAAGAAGGGGGCGAGTACTCAACCACCTTCGTTTCCATTCGCCAGTCCAGAATCAATGACTCTCAGGATGAGATTGATCTCACACCTGCTTCAAAACTGGAACCTCACGACTATTCAAATGTGGATCTACCTGAGGAAAAACCGGTGGCAAAGAAACGACCAGTGAAACCCACTCCTTTTCAGCGGAAAACCTCCCCTGGAGGGGGGGCTGCAACAGCAAGTTCTCCCCGGCTTCCGTCTTACCCACAGCCCTCATCTGCAGAATTCCTCTACGACAACCACAGCGTAGAAAAGGCTCTTGATAAGCGTTTGGGAAACCTGCCATCCCAACCACAGGCTAGGAGTTCCTATGATCCTCCCATGGAACTGAAGGAAAAACCTCCAGTAAAGAAGAAGCCTGTCGTCTTGTCACGGACTCGTTCAGGAATGTACGATGATCCTGATGAGATCATCAAAGCTAAACAGAAGATCAAGCCCCAGAAACCTTCGCGGGAGGGAATAGTGGATGGGAGTCTGAGAAGAGATGACATTCCCGAGGAAGATGTGTACAACACGCCTGAAGCTGTGTACGATGATCAGGGTCATATACTGATGGGTGGAGCGTCTGGAGGGACTTCGTCCTCATCGTTTTCTTTTGTTCCTCCGTCTCCAAAGTTTGATGACCGCATCTACATGGACAGTGGGGGGAACAGGAGAGGAGGAGGTTTGGAGAGCATGGGTGAGCGAATCTTAGATGGCTGTATTAATTAGAGGGGTGGTTCTGATGGGAGAGGGATTGGAACCACTGTGTCATATAATTGGAACTTTGCACCTTGGACTGGTGTACAATGTGTGGAAGTTTCTCTTTGGGTGCGATGTGGTAGGCCGCCAGGTAGCAGCCGCCATGGTTATTTGTTTCCATGTTTTGCTCTTGGTTCCGTGTTTTGCTCTTGGACCCACCAATACTTCCATGCCACATTCCATTAGTTATGTCATGTGTGTAATCTTAAGTTCATTGGTTGAGTGGTCTGCACTGATTGGTGACTAGTGTCCTAAGTCACTCCATGGATTGTTTCAATGGGTGACTAGTGTCCTAGGGATGTTTAGAGTGACCTAGGACACTAGTCACCTACTGAAACAATCCATGGAGTGATCTAGGACACTAGTCACCCACTGAAACAATCCATGGAGTGACCTAGGACACTGATCACCCACTGAAACAATCCATGGAGTGACCTAGGACACTGGTCACCCACTGACTCCATGGATTGTTTCAGTAGGTGACTAGTGTCCTAGGATTGTTTCAGTGGGTGACCAGCAGGGTTCTGCCCAGGATTCTTGAGTGATGGCCGAAATTTATTTTTCCATGCCTACTTTGTTTCATTTAGGTCCCTTTGGCCATCACTCTGATAATGTACAAGCCTAAAGTTACTGCAGCTAAGTATAATGAGTGGTGGCCAAAATAGGCCAAATCCATGGAGGTCCTAGGTCACTCCATTGATTGTTTCAATGGGAACCATACAGTGTCGTATATTTGGAGGGTACCAATAATTAAGTAGGTGTGTCTCAATGGTGACTCTACTGATGCATGGCTGAAATGTGACCTGCTGGCTCATAAGTTATTTTATGTGAATATAATTATTGGACTAATATTCATAGTGATCATCTAACAGTCAAATTATATTCAAATGATCACAACACTTCTTGTGTCTGTGGGTGTTATATCCCATGTACTGCACATTTTCATGTGGAGTATTAAATGTTTGTTCTTTTAGCTTCAGTGGGGAACTCCCTACCTGACCCTCTGGCACCACTAAGTCAGCAAAACTACTTCCATGGTCCACTGAGTCGTGTGGAAGCAGAGGCCCTGGTCATATCCAACGGAGAGTTCCTCATCCGTGAGAGCACCAAGAAGCCTGGACAATATGTCTTGACTGGAATGGCTGCTGACAAGGCACAGCATTTGCTGCTGATGGATAAACAGGGCAAGGTAAGGTCTACCCAAACAGTTAACATGTCCCAAGGGTGTGTGCTGAACTTTGTGTTGTGCACAAGGGTGTCTGTCTGGCTGGGTGCATGAACTGATCCGGTTACAAATTTATATGAGTGGGTTGGACATTATTGCCTGCAGCTGCATGTGCTCTATATCTATCTGAATTAATGTAGGTAAAGTCCAAGGACAGGGAATTCGAGAGTGTCCCTCACCTTATCAAACACTTTACAGAGTCAAGTATGCCACTCTACATAGGCAACTCACAAGTCTACTTGAGAAAACCTGTCATCAATGCCTTCCTAAATACATAGCACCAACTTTCATCATAAACACATTTTTTTGGTTTTCTATTTCTTTGTCTGTCTCTGTCTTAATTTCTTCTTTTTTTTTTTTTTTTTAACCTGTCATGTCCACGTCAATGGTTATTATTCAACTGTGCAGTCTTCCTCTATTATGCTGATACAGCATCAGCATTACAGACAGATGTTTGCTGTCTCTGTCTGGTAACTACACGTGCATGCCAGCATGCAATGTTGCCAAGCAGATAACACAGTTCAGTCATTATAGGTTTAATATGACCATGACTGTACTAGCATTATAAACGTAATAAAAATAGCTGAAATAATGGAAACAAAACAATAGAACGTAACGAGGTCATGATGAAGGGTTTTAAAAGCTACCTGGGAGTTGTGAATAGGTGCCGTCGCCAAACTTCAGTTGAAGACGTCCTTCTCGCAGGTCCTCTCCCCCTCCTTGTACATTTGTTTGCGGGTGATATGCATCATGGTGTCAGTATTATGCTTACTCTCTGTACCCTTGCCACCACTAGCACTGGTGGTCACAGTCACATGAACAGTCTGGGTCTTTTCATCTGAGAAAGAAATCAAGTTAAAGTGCTGTACTGAAATTGTGGCACCTGGACTAGCAGCTGGCCAGATCGAGGCCAGATATATTTACACTAAGTTTCTCACCTGGATTAACAGGTGCCTTCTTTCTGAGAGGTGAGCGATGAGCCATCATGCAAGAGGTATTGATGGCGTAAAAGGGTACGCTACTCATGATTGAAACTGAACTGGAATCAACTTGCATAAAACCTCGTAGTCACTGGCTTCTAAAACCTCGTAGTCACTGGCTTCTAGACTCTTCGATGTGGATGCGATGATGGAACGCTGCGCGGCGCGGCGGGCGCGCGAAACTATAATGATATTGCGTAACATTTGACCTTTCGCAATTATGACGTCACAGGTACATGAGTACATAACAATCAAATGTCTATGGGTTGAGGCAGAGGTTTTCGTATATGTCTTAAATTTGCTCCAAGTTGTGTGGGTTTGAAAGGGGCATGACTTCCATAAGGTTTGGGAACAGGGAGTTCTCCTTCCCCTGAAGGCATGTATGCATTGGGACGAGGCTCAGCTGTAGTCACCATTCCTCCAGAAAGCATGCGTGCATTTTCCTCCTCCTCCATCTAAAAGGACAAACTTTTACTAACACCAGGGCTTAATAGACACAATACCTTCATTGCTGCCATTTCTTCCTGTTTTTTCCTATTCTGATTCAGCAAGGTTTTTTCCCAGTGAAGTAGAGCTTCTTCATCAGGGGCTTCCCCATTCTCAAGCCGTACATAAGCCTGTTGGACCTTGGACTCCAGTTCTCTGCTCTC
Organism: Crambe crambe; assembly: GCA_963924555.1. NCBI lineage: Eukaryota > Metazoa > Porifera > Demospongiae > Poecilosclerida > Crambeidae > Crambe > Crambe crambe. The sequence goes on from OZ004596.1 coordinate 623,331, forward strand.
CTGCTGCAGACGCAGGGCAGAGGCCTGCAACCAATCACACACAACATAAACATACTTAGCAAGAGTGACGTAAAGACATAACATAACATACAGTTAAAACTAATGGAATGCTTTTCTCATGTAATGGGATGTTGATATAATGATAATAATAATATAATTATCACCCTGTATGTATATACACTGGCTATAGCTTGACCTGCTCCATTGACAACTCAGATACCATTGCCATCATTTTCCGAGTCACATCCTTGATCTTGGCCTGGTACTGATTGACCTTTTTGGCCACTGCAAGTGTAGTTGACCTTTGCACTTCAACCTTCCTATTGGCCCTATCAGTCAGCTTGGACACCTGCTCATACAATAGTTCCTTCTCCAACAGATGTTGCTCACAATGTGCCAACTGGTCCTGAAGCAAAATACATAGGACTTATTAGCCATATTCTTCCTCCTCCATCATGCCCACCTCCACTTTATCTAGCTTGTCATTGAGTTCTTTGCGAGTGGGATTGTCCCCAGGAAGAAGATTGAGTCTAGCAGGGTCACTGGAGTCTTCCACAGCTTTCTCCAAGGCTCTCAACTGCTCCTCACAGGTCTTGAGGTCCACCTGGGAAATTGTCAACTCTGCCTCCATTTTCTCCCTGTTTGAAGTTTTCTTCCGATAAAGGGATATGCTATTCTGGAACTCCTTCAACTGGAAATGTGAGGTAATTGTGATAATCATCATAGGAAAATGATAGCCAATTTATGGAAAATGTCTCTTTCCAAGGAAGTAATATTCAAGAAGCCTGCATAATTATGCACATCTGCTAAATACCAGCAGTTAAGTGGTTTCATAGCATTTGAATGTCTCAGATATGCATAACAAGTGGGGACACGGGCTGCATCCCCACCATGTTAGTACTTGATACTGTACCTTCAAATTGAGCATTTTAATCTCCTCCTCTCTGGCATCCAGCTTTAAGTTAGCCTCCCTTAGGATGCTTTCCTGAACATTAAGTTTCTCATAGAACACACACACTTCTTCATTCCTTTCAATCAGCTGCAACCCCAAATCATTGCGCTCCTGTACTGTTTGTTCATAACGCCTGCGAAACTAGAAAAGAAGAAAATGAATACCAGGACAGTTTCTTTTTAATTCATAGTAGTAAGGTGAAATCATTCAAGGTCTCTCTGATATTTGGAATCAGAAGCCTTATATTTCAAGCTCTCCTGTCAAATTGTTAGTTTAAACATTACCATATTCAGGTGCTTCTCTGTATCGTTGATTTGCTGAGTCAGCTTTTGAATACACTCCCTTTTAGAGTTGAGGTCAGTGCCCAGTTCATTTTGGCTGGTCTTCACCTTCCCAAGCTCTTGCCGCAGTGTGTCTCGTTCCATCACTTTGGTAGAGTACACCATGGAACACTTCTGTAAGACCCTACAGAAATTGATAGCTTTTTTGATAGAGTCTTCCTTCTCTTCCACAAGAATACACACCTTTCCTTTTCATCTGCAGTAGTGCGCAGTATTTCAATCTCATTCTTTAAAACTTTGCTCTTCTCTGCCAACTCAGCACCAATTTGCTGGAGCACTAGGATCTGCGAATGTGTCTTATTCCTCTCAGCCTTCACCAACTGTAGAAGAAATGAAAATGAACATCAAAATACTCACTGAGTACAATAATAAAAATACTGACCTCATAAGCATGATGAGAATCACTCAATTCTGCATCCAATTCTATTATTTTTTTGTGCTGGTCAGAAATTGAAGTCTCTTTGGTTCGTAGGTCACTTTTGATTTTTCTAAACTCTTTCATGGTCTGGTACCACAGCCTGGATTCTTTATCACGTGCCTTTGTCTGAGAATCAAGGGGGTGGGATATCATTATTCTAATCTTAGCTATACTCAGTTATACCTTCAGAATGATATCTTTGGTGAGATTACGCAGCTTCAATTGTTGCCTTGTAGCACTTGTTCTAGCCTCTTCTTCTTCTACCAACAAAGTATTCATTTGCACCTGCTCTGATTCAGTTAGTCCTTCCTAATGATAGGTAATTCCACTGGTTACACTTGTGCCAACCAGCTATAAGATCAGTTACAGCCAGAGAATAATTTACCTTTCGTTTTAATCCCTTTCGAATATTCATAACCTCTTTCAGGACTTCCTCTTTGCCAGCCATAATGCTGTCATGCTCTGCCTTTTGCTTATCTTTTATCTCTTCCAGGACAGCAGCCTGGCGGTCAATCTAGAGATAAATGAACACTAGTTCACTGAGACAATATAACACACAATTATCTACCTGCTCTTTTGACTCCCTCAGGGAAATGAGCTGGAGATCATACTTCTTAAGAGATCTAATCGATTAATTGAAGTTCTATAATAATAATTATTGTATTCAAGCATTGAACCAACTTTAGCTCTTTGTCCTTTTCCTTGGTCTTAAATGACAAAGCATCAGAGAGGGTCCTTAGTTCATTCTTCCGGTGTCTTTCCCTGATTTCCAGCATGGCCCTGTCCTCCAAGAGCTTAGCTTCCCTCTCCTTCCCCATTGCAATGAACTTGTTCAGTTGCTCCAGACTCACTTCCTTCTCGTTCAACATCTCACGTTCAGCATCCACTCTTGTCGACAAGTCTTTGAACTCTTTATGTATCACAGTATTCCTCTGATCAGCCTCTGAAATCTACAAGTGATCAATACTTTGAAACCATCATGACAGAATTAATTGCATCATTAATTTTACGTGAGATTGCAGTTCATGCAAATCTTTGTCCAAACTTCTGCTTTTCTCTGAGACTTCTCTGGAAAGGGATCAAGATTATAATGACCACATATCTTGGCTATCAAGGACGTCCCTGCATGCTCATCTTACCTGCAATCTCTCTTGACGATCTCAATCTCCTTGGAGATATTGGGACCATTACGAAGGTTAATCAGCTCTTGCTGCAAAACATCTTGCAGTTGATGAAGTTCATCCTGAGAAGAAACAACTTATGAGAGCAAGAGTATAACATACAATGAGAGCCTCAATCTGGATGTAGCTATGGTTGTTTTTTGATGCCCAGTCCCTTATTATTATAGGGTTCTACTCTCAATATTATCCTACAGTTTCTAGCTGTATGCCCGCTATCCTCCCGTTCCTTTTATCCATGTCTCTCTGGTACCGCTGAATGTCTTGAGAACGCTGTGGGTATGTAACATTATTAAAGACAAGCAGTCAAGATATTCAATTTACCAGTGCTATTTCGTCATTCAGTCCATCCACAACTTTAGACAGTTCCTTAATGTGTGATTCCAATTCCTCTTTCTTGGGCTGTCGGACATACTGCTTCTCCAATGCAGCAGTCTCACCCTCCAGCCTTCAACAGAAATATAAAAAAGCCATCTACATTGGGCTACACAGCCTGCCTTAATGTATACAGTCAGTTATGCATATACTTACATGGAAATCTCATGCTTCTGCTTTTCAAGTCTTGCTTCACACATGTCCAGTTCATTCTGATGACCTAGCAATACTTGCCTCAAGATACTCATCTGTGAAGAGCTGCCATCAGGAAAAGCTTCAGCTGACTCCAGCACCTTTCTCTGGGAAGTCAACTGATGACCCAACAATTTGGCCTGTTCAACTAATTTACTCTCTGCCTTATGAGAACTACAGTAAATGAATTGATCACTTAGTATAAAGAGCAGTAGCTACCATACCTCTCTAGGATCTCTCTCAATGAATTGTATCTCCTTCTCAACTTGGCAGCTTTTTCTTTCCCAATGGAATTACTAGCCACAAGCTTGATGAAGGAGAAAATAGATCATACTATTCCATATCTACCAGATATACTTTAATACCTGATCAAGGGCATCAAGAGCTACACTGCCGCTAAGAGCAATTTCCTGAAAATTGATACTTCTTTCAGAATCTCTCGGAGGCATAGCTACAGCTACACTTGAGCTTCTTCCTTTTTCTTCCTCTTCATTTTCTGCTGAAACAGAACTGGATGCAGATTCCTTCTTCCCTTCCTGGACTTCATCCCCAAATCCAGTATCTTCAGCAGTTAATAGATCATCAAGCGAAGGCCTACGTTTATCACTGCTGAATTCACTATCGTCCTCACTCTGAGACTCAGAAAACATTTCTACTTCTTTAAACGTGCAGCATTCTTTGTTCAATGTTTTTTGTGTTGATATGGTAACGAGAACGGTTAAATGGATCGCTAGCGCGTTGACTCGTAAATTGACGATACTTACCTGCTATGTATACCTATTAATGCCCACCATTTCGGAAATGGAAATTTCTGAGGAAAATGATTATTTGATAGATGTTGTGTCCTACTGTGCAATTATAATCACCGTAGGGCTCTTCTCATCAGGAATGTGAGTTCACTACTTGCTCTAGCTAACTTTATAGATTTACTCTGCAGATATACATGTCGCAAGATCTACATTAACAAGAGTGTTGGAGCATTCCCACATCTCCCCTTTGTGGCTGCTACAATAAAGTAAATAACCTTCATACTCCATAGTGCTTCTCCAATAGTAATTTTTGTCCTACCTTATCTCAGTTGTTCGCTATGGCTAATGTATGGTTTGAAGGTTCCAGATTTCACCATAGAATCAGTCAATGCTGTGGGGGTGACACTCCAAGTATCTTACCTGGTATTCTATTATATGTATGCAGAGAATAAGGTATTAATAACGCCCCCTGTCAAACCCTATGATTAAATTTTTGTTTTGTTTTTTGTATGCAGTATGTTGTTCGTAGGGATTTCATGGTGGCACTGGGCATCATTGTGACTGTAGCAACTTGCTTCAACATTATCGTAACTGACTTGAACAGAGCTATCAAATACCTTGGACTTGTCTGCAACTTTTTCACAATATGTTTCTTTGCCTCACCCCTATCCACTATGGTAGTACACCAGCAGTACATCTTGGAAAGTACTAATCATAATTATCTTATCCCTTCAGTCTGAAGTGATTCGCACACAGACTACAGAATCCATGTCTTTTCCGCTCTCTGTGATGTCCTTCTTCTGTACCCTCTCCTGGACTTGCTATGGATATCTCATCAGTGACTACTATGTTCTGGTAGGCATATCAGAGATTCTTAGAAGAAGAGCAAGAACTTATCCATTTTGTCTTTTTCCACAGTTTCCCAACTTTATTGGTCTTCTTCTGTCTCTAGTGCAATTGTCATTATTCTTGCTATATGGAAACCAGCCAAAGACAAGGACAGTGTCTCTCGAGTCACCAGCATGACAGCTAAAGCAAACAATCTTGCAGCTAAAGGGAATCTATCACCACATGCAAGGAAGAACTAAATCTACACATAAAACTTTGTATGTACATTTTATCAATTATTCATCATAATCATTAATTTTTAGTGATAATAATTATGAGGGTACTGCAACTGTGGTTAGTCTGTGGTTTTTAGGAGGCGCTTCTAGATGTGAACTATTTGAACTTGCTTGAGAGGATTCCTCTGGTAGGGCATGGAGTTTCTGTGGTGAGGGTGTGTGGCGTTGTGTGACTGGAGTGTAGGTACGGGAAAGCTGGTGCAAATTGGGAAGCAAGTGACCTATAATAGAGAAAAGGGGAAGAGAATGTCATAATGATTATTATTAAGAGGGCCCTCTATCTAAATTTTAGTCCACATACACACAGAGGGTTAGAGTTTTTGCTACTCACCAAGAAGAGTCTCTGGCTGTCTATGGCGTGTTATATCCAGCTCAACTATCTTGGGGATAGATGGTTTAGGATGTTCGTCTCCCTGGTTTTCTTCTTGCCACACACGTGACCTCCTCACATCCCAGTCTGCAGCATCTGATGAGGGCATAATGGAAGACGAGGGACGAAAGTGACCAACTGAAGGAGACTGTTGCCTGCTAAACCACTGATATGAAGATGGAGACTCACATTTGCTCTTAGGCAAGGAATCTAGATGATTTCAAAAACATGAATAGCATACCCTATGTTACACTGAACTTACTTAAACAGGTGATCAATTCTTTTTGGTCATTTAACTGCTGTTCATGTTGTGAGCGTAGTAGAGACTGTATCATCCTGACGTTATTTTGACCTGATGTGCAAGTCCTGCTGGCAAACCCAGTACTACATCTGCTCTGTGCCAATGTCCTACTCCTTGCATCCAGGCCAGTGCTGCATCTGCTTTTTAATCTCAAACCTAACCCAGTGTTGCATCTACTTTGTGTTTTAGCACTGGGTCTATGGTGAGTTGCACTTTTCCTGGCACTTGTAATGTTACTGTGACCACTGTGTGGAGTGGGGAAGGGGCGTGAGATTGGTATGATAAGGCCATGGGATTGACTCATTTTAGTGCCAAAAAAGATAGGTTTGATCAGGAATATCTTGACCTCCTCTTCGATATTGGTCAGACTGTTAGTAAGTGACTGAGCAAGTTGCTGCCGCCAGATTCCTAACCGTCTCATGTCATTGATGAATTCCTGCTGCCTCTTTTCTTCAAGCTTGTTAACCTTCTTCACTACAGCATCTGCTTGAGATAAATCTGAGTAATGACTATGCACTTTTTTCACCAGATTGATTGCCAAAATCCTCTGATACCATCTCTGTGATAGCGTGGCAAATTGCTGACTTGAGATGGTTAAGTATTCCTCCATACTCTCAGTGAGTTTAATGAACGTCTCAGTTGTGATCCTGGAACATATAAATGGTAGCTATAGAAATCAGCAGTTGATAATTCTCACCTTTCCTTTTCTAGAGCACACTCGAGTGCTTTAGTGTTCCTTTCAAAGTCCAAACGAGTGAACATAATAGTTCCTTTTCCTTGTGGACGAGTGCTTTGGAACAAGGCTATTTTAATTTTTAATTTCTCCACTTCATGCTGCAGTTGAGTAATGGTATCCTAAAAGAGGATCATAATAATAGTTTGTGCCAACATATAAATACAAACTTCATACCTTGCTTTTTTCAGTTTCCTTCTTGTATTTTTCTTCAGCCTGCTTGAGTCTATTGATCAGGTGGACTACCTTTTCTTCAAGTGGATTGATCAATGGAGCATTTCCAATGCTCTGCACACTGTCGTCTTCACCAACACACATCATCTCAACAAAGCTCTCCTGCAATGTTTGCTCAATCTGATGCAATAACAGAGCCAGGCTGAATCTCATTTCAGTTATCTGCTCCTGAACATCCTGCTTTCTGTAATAACAATAAAACCAAACGATGAAAGATACGATGAAGGAATGAACATACTTATTGATGGAGTGCAATTCCAGACTTCTCAGCTCTTCAATTGAGTTTGATAATTGTGGCAATTTGGGTTCATGCTCCCTCAGCATGACGATCAGATTTTCCTTGAATTTAATGAGCGACTCGTATGCCTTGCTCCATTCCTTGACTATAGGATGACTATGATTCACTGCACCATTCTATACGATGAAATGAACCCTTAATTACAATACTACAGTTCACACTGAGGAGTAAGAGCTATAGATACCTGAGTTCCTGTGGAGTGCTGTGATAATTGTGATCCTGCTAGCACTGATAAGTTGTACTGTGGTGGCATAGGTGGCGGTGACTGAGCCCCAGTGTGCTCAACACCAGAAGCAAAACTCTCATCACCAATGAGTGAAGAAGAGGAGAGTATGGGTGACCCCAATGGAGCTGGATCCATGTGGATTGCAAATGGAGATGAAGATCTGCTTTTTTCCAATCCCAGATCAATAGAGCCACTTAGAAATATCTGGCTCTCAGATTCGCCATCAACCACTTCTTCCATTGGTACCAATGGACTATGCCTGGGGAACAGTGGTGGAATTGGGGTGGCTGTGTACGATAGCTGATGCAGAGAAAGTGATTTTGTCTCTTGTAACTCTTTTCTCACTTGTTGCAGTTCAATTTCTCGTTCTTTAATTACATCTAAATAAGCAAACTTTTCTTCCTCGAGAGCCGAAATCCGTTTGTTCAGCTCCTCATTCAACTGGTGTGCATGAGTGAGTAGTTCGTTCATTTCATCCATCTCACCTTTCACAGTTGCATGTTGGCTCTTAGCATCAGCAAGTTGTGCCTGAAGAGCTTCTATGATTGAACGAGACTTAGTCTTAAACTCCTGAGCCTGGTTCTGTAATTCTTTCTCTCTGGACTCGTACATCACTGTCAGGTCTTTCATCTCCTGGATGTGTCTTGCCTTTCTCTTGCCTCTGGGAGTAGAGGCACCACTACTAGGAACTGGCATAGCGAGGTGATCAATAGGTGCTGCTGCTGTTTCTTCATTAATAAGAATATCATCTACAAAACAAAAACAAACAAACAAACAAACAAACAACAACTACAATTATGATAGCCATAAATTGAATAAAATAGTGAAATTGTTACCTTCTTTTATTTCTTCCTGTTCTTGTATACTCGCAGTACTTCCACCCTCCTCTTGGCCCAGCAGGCCATCATCCTAACAAATTTTAATTTTAACTCACATTCAAGGCCTATAATTCACAGGCAATGAACAAACATACCTTGTCCCCCTGTAGTTCTCCACTCTCTTCTTCCCCAAATATATCTTCTTCCATCAAGCTATTCAGTTGCTCCTCGAATCGACCCCTTACTTCTTTGTCTTCTGCCTCATGCTCTGCTTTCAAAACCTCCATCTCTTTCTTGTGAGTCTCATTAAAGACTTCCATCTCATCCACCAGCTTCTGGTACTTATCTTTCTCCAGTTTTAGCTCCTCTTCAAGCTCAGTAATCCTTTTCTTGTCATCATCTTGCAATGTTGTCGTTTGACTCTTCACTTGGAGCAAATCTTTTACAACAGTCAATTCTTCCTGGGAATCTTTCAGAGCTATTTGTGCTGTGGCCAAATCTCTTTTTAATGACTCATTTCCAACTTGGAGAAGCTTGATTTGATCTGATGTCTTACGAAGCTTAGTACATTCCTGAGTTTTTACATCGAGCTGAACTTGCAATTGTGAACAATTTTCAGTCATTTTAAGTAAATTAGCTTGAACTTCATTCAAATTATTTGAAAGATTGGCAATGTCTTCTTGTGCCTTCACCAGGGCTTTTTCCATTTTCTTTCTTCCCTGTTTAGAATCTGGGTAAGTAGACACGATTGACATAAGTGTCTTCATTTCCTTTTTTATGCCGACAAGCTTCTGAACAGAATTCTGGGCTGTTGCCAGTGCTTCATCTAAGACTTCTGTAGCTTCATCCAAATTGAGCTCTTCTTCTGCCACTTTCTCCAGCAGCTCTGCTGTGCCTCCTGCTTGGGTCTCCACAAAGAAATCCTGTAGTTGAAGAAGTACTCTCTCCATGTCCTCATGTTTTTCTTCGTAACCTACTATGAACACGGTTAACTTTTGATGATACTTGGATCGTGCTTGAGGATCAGCAAGCAAGTCATAGAGATGCTCAGAATTTTCCACCATTTCCATATTGATGGCATTGCCTTTATTATCAAATTCTTCTGATGGTTTCCTTCCCAAACCTTCATATTCACCAAGTGTATAATCGATTCTCTGTTGGATTTTCTCCAATGCAATGTAAGTCTCATCACTTTTTCTCTTTCTTTTAGCTTCTTCAGATTGGATTAGTATTTGCCTTGCAGGATCAAGAATGTTATCAGAAGGTTTTGGTATTCTTGGAGATCCTGATTCAGAAGCACTCCTGAAGGATTTTGTTTTGCCACTACTACGTTCATGCAGTTGCAGTGATGTGCTTAACTTGTTTGGTGATTTCTTAGCTCTTCTTCTACTTGACATCTAAAAGCAAGCAAAATCAGGTGACAATGAGATTTGATGAGAGAAGGTGATGTGCTAACTACTTACCTTTCTGAGCTAAGGAACAATCTATGCAATAATTTATCACACCTCAAGGCTTTATTGTTATACTATAGTGATCAGCTGTTACTATGGAAACAAACTACTCTAATTAAAGCACAGCACCTTGAATTTTAGTACTACTAGAATTATTCATGAAAAGGTACATCAGTAATATTCATGTCCATTCTGAGAGTTGTCCTAACTTTATAATCAAGTCACAGAGGTCTTTATCTTGGCTCCAATCCACTCCACTACCTCCAATCACACATAAGAGGGTGTGCTTCCATAAAGTTACGGCATCCTTACACCTTTGAAACTCCATTCTGTTAAATAAAATAATGGTCAGAAATTACATAGAAGATAATATCAATTTCCCACCTTTCAGTAGAATTTTGATCCAACTGATCAACTTTATCATCATCTCTTTTCATTTGTAATTCTGACATTGCTTCCCGACATTCATACATGATATCTGCCCTTTCCTTTCTGATAGCTGTAATATCACTCTTTAGTTTCTGCAACTCCTCCACATTACGCAGTAAGTCACTGACCAGCTTAGTCTGTTGTTGAGCAGCTTGTTGGACCAAAGCAGAAGGCATATGATCTCCAGATTTAGGGAAGAGTTCCTTCATCATATAGTCATGTTGTGGTATACTACAAAAATTAATATAGATCAAGTCATGATTTGTCATAACTGTATCAACTCACCAATCAAATACTTTGTTATTCTGAGCACACTGTAGCTTTAGTGAGAGCACTTCTTCCTCAAGTTTTTCAATTCTGCACTTCACCTACACAATGAAATACATCGCTCTCATACTACCGACTCACTCACTTACTCCTTCTTAGTTTCTTCAAATAAGTACTCATCATTCTGATAACTTTTGTCTATAGGGTGCACATCCAACTGGGTCCCTGTGGAATAATGACATGGTTCTGGCCGTTATGTTCTGTGGAAACACTTACGCAGTTCAAGTTCTACAGCCTGATTTATCCATTCAAGACGCAGTTTTTCTCTTTCACTATGGAGGCGCAGATCACAAATTAACTGGCCTTCTTCAAATCAAAGGGTATGACCTGCGCGAAATTAGTTATTACAAACCTTATCGGGTCTCTGTTAGACTCCTTCTCGTCATTTAGTTCCTGTACTGCTCTGACTATGCTTTCCTGAAGCAAAGACTTGAATGCACGTCGAACATTACCAAGCACATCCCGGCTCGTATCTCCAACCTGCTCCTCCATTTTTTAGCACAACGCGCATGCTCAGTAGAAAATTGGCGGTGATTTGAAACTTCTGACCAATCAATGCGCTTTATTTTCCGATTTGAAAAGCCAATCTGTTTTTGGCGGGCATAACCAGGGAGCTGACACTTGCCTCCGGACCATCAGACGTGGAACGTGCGTTGTGTTACCTAGGAAAGTATCAAGATGTCAATGAAAAAACAACCCAGTATCTTCTATTCAGATAAATACTACGACGATACATATGAATATAGGTGAGTCTGAATTAGCTAGCTGACTAGACACAACTTGTACGATACCACATGGTTGCCTGGCCCTAGTGAGCTAGCCTAGTGGTACACAGGGCTAGGGCTAGGGCATGGTGTTTATACTGCAGTGTACATACTGGAAAAAATGCACTACTGATATATTACTCTTAATGAAGTACCTCTACCAACATGGCTACATTCTGTTAGCTAGTAGCTATTAAGGTGATGGATGATTCTGTTTTCTGTAGGCATGTGATGCTGCCTAAAGACCTTGCAAGAAGCCTCCCTAAGGGTCGCTTGATGACAGAAGAAGAATGGAGAGGGCTAGGTGTACAACAATCCCAGGGCTGGATACACTACATGATCCACACTCCTGAACCACATATCCTTCTCTTTAGACGGCCCATCACAGACCACGAAGCAGCTAAACGAGCTCAGAACGCTTTCTAACTATTCAATGTTTCTTTTAGGCAAGTGACCACTGCTTTCAGTTTCTTTTAGCTGAAATAAATTTTTCTCTGCATATTCATGATCGCATTGATGTGTATTACCTGTGCTGTACTTCTTTTGGTTGTGTACACCACATATTTCATGTATTCATTCATTATACCACATATACATTGATTTGTGCTGTTTGTACTTTTGAGTGTTATATTATTATCCACTATTATTTATGAGTTGCCCAAATTTCAAATAAAACAGTACATCAACCAGTTCATATCAGAAACTGACGCACAACTGAACAAAAATAGTGAAAATGAAGATGTATAATCAAGTTCATCTTCTACTCATTGGCTTGAAGTAGATGATCTTTTACTGGAGAGTCTCCTCTTGCGTAGCTCACGTGACTCCTTCGCTCTTTTAGCAAGAAGCTTGGCATACTCTGTGGCTTCCTGTCTAGCCTTCTCGCCTCTTTTCTTCTTGACAGCAAGCATGTGCCGTTTTCTTTGTAATCGATGGGGAGTGATCAGACGCTGGATTTTGGGAGCCTTGAAACGCTGTGGTTTCCCTTCCTTCTGTGGGAGGGCCCTTTTGAAGATGTACCTCCTAACGTCATCTTCCTTGTTCAAATTGTAAAGCTTTCTGATCTTGTCGACTCTTTTTGGTCCAAGGCGTCTTGGGATGGTGGTATCAGTGAGTCCAGGAATATCTGCATCCCCTTTCTTCACAATCACAAGATTCAGAACACTCAAGCTGCTGTCAACAATGCAACCATGAACAGACTTGCGTCTACGCTGGCCTGTACGGCGAGGGCGGAAACAAGATTGACCTTTCTTGAGGAGAAGCTTGACACGTCCATTAGTAAGTACACCTTGCTTCATGGGGAAACCCTGCTTATCATTTCCTCCAGACACACGAACAACATAACCCTAAATTTGTGCGTTTTAAAGTCATTCCCACATCTACATAGATGGTTCAGTTTCCTACCTTCCATTCATCACCAAGGAATTCACAATTCACCTCTTGTGATATACGCTTATCATAAAAAGGACGCCTGAAATTTAAAAATACAATACCCTAGGATGACATGTTGCAAAGAAACTGTGGAACGTGACTTCCTATATTACTTACACTTTTAATTCATCTTCTATATCGAATAGTTTCTGACACCCAGTGGCAGGGAACGCCACGTTGAGCTGTAAACAAGGAGTGAAAAAAGGAAGACATTCAATACTACCTATCAATATTTAGACTGCGATGACTCTGAGATTAAACGAGATATATAATTCACCTTCATCTTGAAAAGAAACCCCCAACGTGAGAAAGAAAGGTTACGTATTTGCGCATGTGCAATAAGCACACGTGTGCCAATTCTAATTAATGCGCACCATAAACATAACGTTATGGCTGACTCTTGCAAAGGTTGTGGCTAGTTTATACATAATCTAGTCAAAAATTTTATAATTTATTGTATGTAGTAACAGAAGAGCAATTGAAGCAGATTAGTGGAGAATTTTCTTTGGAATCAATTTTTATCCTTAATCTTTCTGGGAGAGGTATAATTTATGCTGATACATAATATCCTAGTTTACTTCCTGAATCTGCAGGTCTATCCTTTCTAGCATCCATTACAGAGTGCCTTAATTTGTGTATGCTGGACCTATCCAGTAATAATCTCTCATCAGTGAGTGAACTTGCTGTGCTAACAGCCTTGGAGCATTTAGACCTGTCAAATAACAACATTGTGGAACTGGGTTAGTAGCACAGTATTTTGTAAGATAAAATATTATGCGAGAGAAGTTGAATGGACAGAGTTGTGTGTAATGTCCTTTTTCAGATGGACTCAGTAAGTTAGAAAATTTATCCAGGCTGAAATTAGCCGGAAACAAAATCTGCAGGTACATATATACAAGACAGAAAAAATGTGCAATGTTCTCATTAATAGGCACCCTCTCATTAGCTTTGATACTCTACTACCACTTGCTTCCCTCTGCAAATTGAAGCACCTCACCCTTCAAGACTCTACCTCCTCCACCCAGCTCACCAACCCTGTATGCTCAGATCCAACCTACAATGCAGTCATGTCTGAAACATTTCCAACGCTCCTTTGGCTGGATAGAGAAGTTGTGAAGGATGGAATGATGGGGAAAGAATTCTATAGTGAGTGCAGAAAGGTTAAGGAGAAGAATGATCTAGTTGAACTGCAAGATGTGAAACAGAGACCAAGTATATAAGCATTCTCGTTATTACTGTATGCATAATTACAAGTCATTTCTACTATGCATAGAGTTACCAAGTACATCAGGTGATGACCCCTTGGAAATTATCAGTAAACTAGATGACAATGAAAAAATCACAAGTAAGATTAATGAGTACGACCTCTGCGTAGTATAATCATTGTCCCCCCCCCCCCCCCCCCCCCCCAATAGATTTACTAGCTGAGTGCAGTGAGACTAGCAGTCGTGTGCAGAAACATATAAATGACATAAGAAGTGAACTAGCTGCAGAGTCAAGAAAGTGGACAGAAACTTGATATTAAGACCTCATTTCAACTCTATAATATTATTTCTGCACTGGTAGAGAAATTCCAACTCTTTAATTATACAAGTGTGAATGTTAACAGTATGACAAAGAATGTGTGCTCGGCTGTGTTATGTGTTATATAACTGGTTACTTTCTGTACCACATTTGAATTGCTTTGGTCCTTGTTATCTTCTTCTGTAATTGCAGAATACCATAGAGAAGGGCTTCGGCTGTGGGTGGGCAGCCTGGAACATAAATGTCCACTGGAACTATCCGATCACAGCCCCGAACCACTGAGTATGAATAATGATAGTACCCACCGCCATTAGCACAGCTGAATAAATCAAAGGAAAAGGGATTTCAACTTTGAATAGTTGAACATATTATGCTTGGTTTTGAAGCATACCTTCCCATCGAAATGACCCATCGTGGCTCTGGCATCTGGTCATACACCTTTCGGAGGGCAGGGGCCATTTTATTGGTCAGTGTTCCAGCAACTATCATGACATCACTCTGCCTGGGACTGGCTCTGAAGACAACTCCAAATCGATCAAGGTCATATCGAGCAGCACCCACATGCATCATTTCTACTGCACAGCAGGCCAGTCCAAAGGTCATAGGCCAGAGAGAACCCTATGAGTAGGATGGTAATGGGATATTAAAAACTCACCAACTACTGACTAGAAATACCAGACCTTTCTTGCATAGTTGATGAGATCATCCAACTTAGTGACAACAAACTCCACTGCATTATTGACTCGACCTCCAGTTCGAGCTGGAGGTGTGGGCTTTGCTACAGTGGCAGGTGGAGTAGCACCAGACTGTTGGTTTCGATGAGGGACTACAGCCAGTGGAGAACTCCTCAAAGGAGCCAAATAGGCTACAGGAATTCAGCCAACATAAAGGTCATCCTATGTACTAAAATACTAGCTTACCCTTCTTCCAAAGATGTAAAGCAAGTTGACTTCTGGACGCCATTATAACACTGTTTTTCTCATTTGAAAAAAATTTTTTTTCAACACTACAGCTCTAATTATACGAAAATACTTACAAAATTACAGTGTTGTTATGTTAACTGCTAACAGTTAGCTACCTAGCTGTAGCTGTGAAGATGACATCCAACCACACTACTGGTGATGATTCTCTGAAGGATTATGATGACATCATAACCACCCATCCTCGACTGGAAGGAATTGAAGACGAGATTGACAGCAAAGAGATGGATATCTTGAAAGATCTCCCAAGTTATAACAGCTCCAACTTCTCCAAATTCTCTCCCAGTAGTGTAGTCGTTGTCTCGGGAGGGAAAAGCAACTCAGTAAGTGAGTTTTATATGATGAGGCCCATATGATTTTCAGAAATTCTTTAAGTTGTTCTATCATGTGCACTAGATGACTGCATGACCACAAAGCATGCTTGGAAGCTTAATCTCTTCCATAAAGTGCAGCGTGTCCAAAATATACTGTATATACTGACAGCTCAAACTTACTCGTCCCCTTCCATATGTGACCCTATCAGTATGTAGCTACTCTATTACAGGGGTATCTACTTGGAACTGGATGTCCATATATATTTTTATCCCTTGTAGCATCAAGGAAAAACGCATGTAAGACTGAAAAAGAAAGCGGATGACTACCAGCCTCAAGGTTAGATGGCAATGTTGATGCTGCATGCTTGGTCCTAATATGCAATACTCATTCCTCTCCACTCCTCCCACCTTCAAAGAACATAACACATTTATTAGGAATGACCACCAAGGCAACCATTACTATGGCAGTGCATGATCTATTAACATTATTATTATTAATTGCAGTGATTGTGATGGAATCAAAGTCACTTATTCTCAGAGAATTAGAAGTAATAATTAAACACCAAGAAGCTAAAAAACGAGTACGTTTGGAGTGATAAATTTATGCTCATCTGAAACTTTCTTGAATCTGAGGCTTATAACACCTGTATGATTTAAGTATGTTATTGTTTTATTGTAGACATCCTTAAAACGTTCCTCAAGTTGCAGATTAGAGCATGGTAGTCACTCGTCCTCAAGCAGTTGCAAGTTTCCCAGAACTGATATCACTGATGATGACTCCATTGATTCCTGGGACATGTAGCTAGCTACTGTTCACTCTCTTAATATCTATGCCTAAATTATTATTTTTTTATGTTCTAAGTTCAAAGGTCAGTGTGTTCCATTTATAGCGCACCTATTGATTGTGGAAAAGGTAAACATTGAAGTGGGTGATGAGCATGATATCAGTAGTACTGATTTGTCAGTTTTTGAGATATGGAAGGAAGGCCTGAACGCATTGCTGACTACTTCGTAGTTGTGGGGATCGGAAGCGAGAGTTTGTCCAAGTTTGAGCAGTTTTCCAGCGAGGATGAGGTAACCTTGCCTACGAACAAGTCCATTCCCGAGCCAGTCACAGATATAGCAGTATTCTATAGCAAGCATGAAGAATTACCAGAAGGATACGAGTGAGTATGCTTATTTTTGCACCTTTGTAACTATACTATTGATGCATTGCACTGTTAAAATGCAACTACAGTGCAGTGTTGTAGCTAATGTGATAAAAAATCATAATCTTTTTTCTTTCTTGCAGAGTTATAAAGAGCACTCCTCAAGGCCACAATGCCAATCTCTCTATAGGCAGTCTCTTCTCTAATGGGCCAATCTACATCTGCTACAGGAAAGGCAAACATAAACCACCCATCACTGATATAGGGTATGTCAAACTGACCTAAGCACTTGAGCCACCCATCACTGATATAGGGTATGTCAAACTGTTGAGCCACCCATCACCGATATAGGGTATGTCAAACTGACCTAAGCACTTGAGCCACCCATAAAACTGATAAATTCAGACTAAGTAAGTTCCAAAGCACCTCCTACCAATTGCTGATATTTGGGTTATGTCTCCTTTATTTTTTTCTAAACCAGTGTGGAGTACCAGGAATCACTGTAGCTTTTGGTCACTTGGGAAACAATTGTTATGTCCATTATAAAAATGTCATCTAAACACTATAGCATTGAAACTTTTGTTAATGAATAGTTAATATTATGTTTTTTAACATAGAGTGCTTCATTCAAGCCAGAACCAGACTCCACCTGTGGGATACGAGGTCCTCACTTCCTCTGTCGGCAATAAGTCTGCAGACCTGAACAAAAGTGGGCGTAGTCCCAGTTACTTGACCTTCAAGAGAGACTTGATGCAAGGACACAGTAATGCCATCACTGACCTCTGCATTGTTGCTCCCAATAAAGTAATTTCCTCTGCACTTTGCATCCTCTTCTTCCTCTACATATTTCTTTGTACCTGCATATATCACACATCTAATCCTTCTTTTACCTTCACCTCTTCCTTCTCTTCCTCCTGCAATCAGGGTGAAGAACCTCCAGATTGTTTCAAGTTGCTCCGATCACTCGATCTCAGCAAGGGTTTGGTGGGACACACACTCCATCTGTGCTATCGAACCAGTCAAGTACGACCGCCATCGGCTGCTTACACTCCAGAACTCCTCTCAAGGTATACACAGTGCTCAGACCCTCCACAATGTAGTGATAGCAAGTGCTAAGTAAATATGTAATGATAAAAAAGTAAACTGCAACAAAAACCATGGTGGCTCAATTGTTGTGTATTTACTCACAGGAATTAGGTAGTGATTAATTTTTGTGGTTTACTAGCAAATTTGTCAGTGACCAATCACATGCTGCATCTGTTCCTTAGGTACCCTTTATCAGACCACCCGGAGTTTCCTTTACCTCACAGTGTTCCCCTCTTCTGTCTCCCTTTCGGTGTCTCTGTCGAGCACTGGGGGAGCCAGACCACTTTCCCCTACCCTACATTTTCGACCTTTGCCCTCACCAATGCCCAAGGCCAGTGTGTAAGTTAAGTACTTGGATATCATGGGAAAATGGATGCATTTATTGTGCTACATGCTTGGCAGATGTATGGAGCTGTGGTGGTCTTTTATGAGGCAGTGGGAGACCACAAATGCGGGAAGGAAATGAGGAAGGAGTTGAATATATCCGAAGAGGCAAGTGTATAATTGTGCAGTGTCCATAATTACTGCCATGTCTTCTACCTTCAATGAAATTGATTATTTTGGAACTTTAAACCATTGATTGTCACAAATTACTACTTTGTAACTATAGGAACCTCTGCATATGAACAAGTGTATCTGTTTGCTGTCTCGTTGGCCCTTCTTCCCTTCCTTCAAGGCCTTCCTCTCTTCCCTCTACCGTCTCTCCATATCCCACAATATCCCTTTACCTCTTGAAAGGTCAGCAAACATTAATTTGAGAAAGTAATTTACAATATAAACACTGCAGGTATATAGGGAATCTGATGCAGGAGGTTCCATTCCCTACAATGGTGCGACCCAGGGTACAAATGCACATTGGGAGTGAGAGTATCGTCTTCTCCCTTCCAGTCCAGACCCCGTTGCCTCTAAGGTGAACCACAACAGTGTGTGTGTACATGATAGAGTAGTTCAACATGTAGTAACCACCTGTGACCTCAGTCATAGATGCATGTCTTCCAAGCGATACTTGTGCACAGATGGTCAGATCTTTAAGCTGCAATGTGCATGCTGTACTCTAGCGTGTCCGCTCATTGCTCCCTCCTTATTTTATGTAGTGTGTCCACTCATTGGTCCCTCCTTACCTTATGTAGCATGTCCACTCATTGGTCCCTCCTTACCTTATGTAGCGTGTCCACTCATTGGTCCCTCCTTACCTTATGTAGCGTGTCCACTCATTGGTCCCTCCTTACCTTATGTAGCATGTCCACTCATTGGTCCCTCCTTACCTTATGTAGCATGTCCACTCATTGGTCCCTCCTTACCTTATGTAGCGTGTCCACTCATTGGTCCCTCCTTACCTTATGTAGCGTGTCCACTCATTGGTCCCTCCTTACCTTATGTAGCATGTCCACTCATTGGTCCCTCCTTACCTTATGTAGCATGTCCACTCATTGGTCCCTCCTTACCTTATGTAGCATGTCCACTCATTGGTCCCTCCTTACCTTATGTAGCGTGTCCACTCATTGGTCCCTCCTTACCTTATGTAGCGTGTCCACTCATTGGTTCCTCCTTACCTTATGTAGCGTGTCCACTCATTGGTCCCTCCTTACCTTATGTAGTGTGTCCACTCATTGGTCCCTCCTTACCTTATGTAGCGTGTCCACTCATTGGTCCCTCCTTACCTTATGTAGTGTGTCCACTCATTGGTCCCTCCTCTCTTCCCTGGACCCAGACAACTGCCTCACTCTGCTCACCCTCACTCTCCTAGAGCAGAAGTTGGTGCTGCACTCCTCACGCCCTGCCTTGCTCACGTGTGTAGGGGAGGCACTACGCTCCCTCCTCTTCCCCTTCTCCTGGCAGTGTACTTACATCCCTCTCTGTCCCCTGGCTTTCTCTTCTTACATGCAAGCTCCAGTTCCCTTCATCATAGGTACATACAGGGTTATTGTTCTCATGATCCTTTACCATACATGATCTGTATCTTCAGGCATTGATAGTCAGTATTTTGATGTGTCTGAGAAGCCTATTGGAGTGACTGTAGTGGATCTGGATGCTAATTCCATCCATATGTAAGTGTCTCCACTTCTTCTTCCTCCTCCTTTTCATCTCTTTTTTCTTAATTACAGGAACAAAGAGGTCCAAGAGCTTCTCTCCAAGAGTCCTCTTCCTTCCAAGGCATCTAAGACTCTCAAGCAAGCACTTGCTCATCTCTCTCCTCGTGTGAATGGACTTGATTCAGGCCTGGATCTGGCTGTGGAAGTCTCCCCCATTGACTATAAACACACATACAAGTATGACTTGGTGAGGCATGTGATTGTCATGTGACTATGATTATTACTTGATATCTTCATGAATTTAGGAAGTGGTTGATGTAGAAATCAGAGAAGCATTTCTTCGTTTCTTTGCAACAGTGATCGGGCATTACAGGTAATGGAGTATTCCATCAAAGATGTAACAACCCAGCAGTCACGTATCAATTTATCTTTATCATAGGAAGTACCTGACTCCTCTGCTCTCTGCTCCATCAGAGAGGTCCCGAGACACCTCCCACTTGTTCAACCAGAAGATGTTCCTAAAGAGCTGTTCCTCCAACGAGTGGCCTTTCTTCAACCTGTTCTTTGACACACAGATCTTCAATGCCTTCATTGAGCAGCGCAGCTTTGCACACACTGAGAACTCATCGCTTGTTTTCTTTGATGAATGCGCAGAGAAGGTCAGTGATCGAGTCAGGGAATCTCTTGTTTTGAGTATTTTGCTCTTTCCCTTCTAGGTTAAGCGACATCCCAGTAGTAAGCTCTTGAATGCTGAGGCCAGCATCAGTCGGTTAGTGAGTCATAGTCTACCTCCTATGGTTAAAAAATTCTTGCTATTTTGTACAGCCAATCAGATCTCCCCACTGTGGTATCATTACCACCCGATGATTCTGGCTTACCCAGTGGAAAAACCTACAGGTCACTACTGCAAGAGAAATAATACAAAACCCAACGTGATTTCTTCCTATGCAGCTATCAGTCCTTTCCAAGCGATTTTAATCCAGACTTCTTCAACCCCCAATCATCGCTTAACAGATCTTCTTCGTCCAACTCCTCTCACATACCATGCCCATCCCATCCTGTTGCCTCGGGGTCCCCCTTAGTGGCCCACCGAACCCCAGCTGAGAAATCTAAAGACAAAGAAGTGAGAGTTTGTTGTTGTGTCCATTGGTAATTGGTTTGTTTGTTTTGTTTGCTCATTCATTAACAATATTCAATAAACTGATTAATTTTTGCAGTATCTAGAGAAAGCACTGAAGTCAGACAGTCAGTGGTCCAAGAGTCTATCATCACACATCTGCAGCCTATGGTATGTTCTGCTTCCCGCCCACCTCTCCACCCATTGGAACAAGGTGGGCGTCCTCTCTCAGGCGATGGAACTCCTCGAGGACATGAGGATCAACAAAGCACTTCCAAAAGATGAGGTGGGCTATCGTTCTGCTGAATCAGCACAAATCTAAATCCTTTCTTTATCTGTATAATGTAGGTGTGTTATCGCATCCTCATGCAGCAGTGTGTCAACCTGGGAAGACCAGCTTTAGCTGTCCGTGTGTACCATGAGATGCGTAAGGCTGGGATCCAACCCAATGCCATCACTTATGGTTTCTATAACAAGACAGTCCTCGAGGGGAGGTGGCCAAACCAAAAGAGGAGATGGAAGGTCCTACTGATCATCATCACTGTTTGTCTCTACTTGAATAATCTCAAGAAGAAGGAGAAATCGTTGCATGGGAATTTATTTGAAGAAGCGGACTTTAGCCTGATAACTCGCAGTGGGTCTATGAGTAATCGGAAGTCTATCAGTGCCCTGGACGTGGGACTGGACGAAGAGGAGGCCACTCTGGACGGCCAGGCATCACTTTCAATGACAAGAAAACTCCTCCATAAAGGAGCCACTTTCAAGCTAACAGCAGGAGCACCCTCAGGTGAGGGACTATGATTTTAAAATTTTGATGAATAGTGAGTAGTCTAGTCCATGCCTGATTGTTGATGTAGGAAGTGGTGATTACATTGTGTGTGGAGATTCTTCTTACGTGGCTGAGAAGTCCCCCTTGTGGGGTGAAGGGAGAAAGACAGATAGGGGACTTAATAGGGATTTATGGTCCAATGTTACTCTAGCAGGAAGTCAAAGTCCTTCTAGAGTGAGGCGTATCAACAGGTGAGGCACAAATTTCAGGATAAGATGCAG
This sequence comes from Crambe crambe, assembly GCA_963924555.1. Lineage (NCBI taxonomy): Eukaryota > Metazoa > Porifera > Demospongiae > Poecilosclerida > Crambeidae > Crambe > Crambe crambe. Next base: position 645,294 of record OZ004596.1, read on the forward strand.
TGACTTCATGGTCTTCCTTATCCCATCCTCAGGACTGGTACTCCAAAAGAGTCAACTCCTAGCTTGAATGTGGAACTGAGCACATGCAGTCAATGTCCCACCTGCCACTGCCTCCTCTATGACGAGCAGATCATGAGTGGGTGGAATGGGGATGAAGCTGACTACAAGACCACTTGTCCCTACTGCTCCAGCCAGCTGGTTGCTTCTCTTACCATTGTCACTAAACAGGTGGGAAACAAACTAGAGTGGGTGTGGTACAATGGATATGGTACAGTGGGTGATTATCTCTCTTACCATTGTTAAACAGGTAGGGAGCAGAAGTGTGAGCATAGAGTGGGTGTGGTCTGTGATATGACATAGAGTGGGTGTGGTCATACTGGTATGTGGTTAGTTTATGTCCCTCTGCAGACTCTTCCATGTAGCAAGCCTTCAAATAGTGTGAATATCGACTCGCCCACAGTATCATCATCCACACCCACTGTCCCTGAAGAAAAGGAAATTTTTATCGACTCCGGAGATAAAACCTGGCCAAGAACTAGGTTGAAAGCTGCCAATGTAATTAGTAAATTTAATGATGTCCCAGACTCGGAAGAATCGACTGATTCAGTATTCAAGTTGCCAAAATCTGAGAATACCTCTACTTATAATGAGGAGACTGGAAATCCCGATGTTAGAACTGATATTGAGATTGCAAATGGCACCTCCCACAGGTTAAACTCTACTATTCACTCCAAGACAAACTCCATCCATAGACAGAATCCTGAATCTGGTTCCAATTCCATCCACACACTGGATGATTCTGGAAGTCCCAGTATCAAACCGCCAATTTCCGATTCCAAACTCCCTTCATTTGGAGTTGGGGGTTGCTTTGATGCACGTTCACTGACACTACCGGAATCAGAATTGCTTCTTTCAAGTGTTTTCAGTGCAAAGTCAAAAAGGGCGAGCTTTAATAGGAGATCACCAACTCCAGTGAGTGACTCAGATCATGAAGAAGGCATAGACATGGCTCCGAGATCAAGATCAAAGTCAAATGCTCCAAACTATAAGGTTTCTGATTCGCATGGTGAAGATCAAACAGATGGTGGTGGGATATCGTCCATCATTGCTAACATGAAGGCCATTGGACACAAAAGAGCTTCCAGTGCTCCTATCAAGAAACTCTCCCACTCTGCTACATTTGTGGGGCAAGACCATAACATATCATTTCAAGTGCCTACTGCAAGCACAACCAGTGAATTAGTAAGTCTTCTATAAAGTGAAATAATAAAGCAATGATTGATTGACATCCACAGCCTGGCTACACAACGGAGACACGCCCACCTATGGTTGTCCCCTATCTCTCTCCTGTGGTCCTGCGCAAGGAGGTCGAGTCACTGCTCTCCCTAGATGGAGCTAAGCTGCTGGAGAAGGAGGAGCTTGTGCGCGAACGTCCCATCATCTACTGGAACCTGGTCTGGTACTTCAGTCGTCTCTGTCTCCCTACTTACCTCCCCCTCCTCAGTCTCTGGGACTTCCAGAGACAGAACCAGGAACTCAAAAAAGTAAGTGGGAGGACTCATAAGTCAGGGGGCAAGGCAGATGGAAAGTCCAGCTAGCTATCTAGGCTGGGAAAGTTTGGGGAAATCTTTGTGAGATGATAACTATGTTTGTTGTGCAGCAATCTGTGTGTATGAAAGTGGACTTGTTATGGGACAGCAGGTTTCTAGGTATTAGGGAACCTCTCTATCTCCTCTGGCTGGGAAAAGGTACTGTTATGAGCTATGGTTCTCATCACATCACAGCCATTGCATTAATCTTTCCTCAGTGCCTCGTACTGTGCAGCTGCTCACCAAGCCGGAGGTAAAGCGTCGAAACTCTGAAAGCCAGCTGCAAAGTCTGGTTGCTCGTGTGCAGTGTGGTGACTGGCCTCCAATCATCACCTCCCTTCTGAAAGATCGCTTAAAGGGGGCAGAGCCCACAGTGGAAGAGGCAGAGTCCGAGCCAGTTCCAAGATCCATTTACAGAGAGACTCTCTTCCTGAAGATGGTAGTGTCAGCGCACACAAATATAGGTAGGTAGACAGTGGTACACTGGAACCTCTCTCCAATAGAGCTAGGAAAAACCTCTCAACAAAACTCTTAACTTTCAAAAAGAGGACAGCCTCTCTAGAAAGGGGTCCCAAGTGTGTCCATTGTAAGGTATTTGATTGTCCCATCTATCAACAGATCAGTTTGACCGAGAGTACCTGCAACACATCCAGAAACTGCCGAAAGAGCTTAGTGCCAAACTCCACCCATATGACTACCCACCAACACAGAGAAGTGTCCATTGCAGAAGAGACTTTGGACTCCTTAAAGTCAAATGAAAGGGATTAGATGATATTGTGTGTGTGTGTATGTTGTCAAATCTTTACAGCATTGTCACACACACAACAAATAATAATAATGTCATGACATTGTGTTTTTAAAAAAGTGTAAAAGAAGAAATCATTGACAGCAATAAAATAATCAAACGTTATAGAATGAGTCGATGCAGTCCAAGTACTTATAGGTGATGACAGAGCGTTTTAGTTTAAGAGTGGGGGCTGTGATGTGGCATTAATTCAAAGTGAGTTCATGTTGTTTAATATTGCAATAACCACTTACTTAGTTCTCCTCCTGCTATGGAGAAATCTTGTTCCAATATTGACCATTTGGCTACCTAAAAAAATACACAAATTTAATAATAATAATTACAAAATCAATAACTGACTTACTCTCTGTATTTTAGAGGAGGCTCTCTCATTGATGCGATCAATCCCTCTCTGTATACTCTTCAAGACCTTGCGGTCTCCTCCTGATTCCAGGATGTCGGTCACAGTCTGGGCTGAGCTTCCTATTCGTCGGCATGCAGCGATGGCAGTGGGAGACAGCTGGTTAGTGGGCAGTCCTGTAGTTTCGTCCTGTATCACCTAAAAGATGAAAAAAATAAGACTGAAGTTGGAGCATTGTGACACAGTGGAACCTTTGATTAAAGAACCACTCCCAAACCTCTCAAAATAACTTCTAAAAGAGGGCAACCTCTCTACAAAGGACAAAAGGCTCATTATTCAGAGGTACTACTACTACATTTGCACAGTCATCATAAATATGGAATTTGTTGCGTAGCAAACACACTAGCTCTGACCTTTAATGTCAGCAGGCAGGACAAATACTTCTGCTGATCTCCAACGATCATGGCATTGCTGATAATGGGTAGCTCCTGTTTGATTAGGCCTTCTATGGGGACAGGAGCTATCTTCTCTCCACTGGCAGTGATAAGCAGTTCTTTCTTTCTTCCCGTGATGTACAAGTATCCATCCTGACAAATAATCATGTAAAATAAGTACTGTTTGTTAATAACTGGAGGAAGCTATGCTTACCTCACTGATGTAACCGATATCTCCACTCCGCAAAAAACCATCACTTGTGAACACATCTCTAGTGAGTTCAGGTAATCCTTGGTAACCCATAAACACATGTCTACCATGAATAAGGACCTGAGCAGGCAAAGACGGGGACTTAATAAATCACAGTAAGTCACGTGACCTCATTATCAACATACTTCTCCCTGCCCATCTTCGTCGGGGTTGTCAATGCGAACAGAGGCCCCTTGGAAAGGTTTTCCCACAGAACAGTACCTGATGCTGTCAGTAGTGGACACAGTGGTAGGACCTGCAATCACAAATATTCATCATTCCCAAGTTATGAAAACTCAACAGTAGGAACAGTAACAACATTCATAACTTTCTAAAAGAATTTTATGTACATACAGCACTAGCTCAATGACCCCGCATTTTCTTACCTGTTGTTTCACTCATTCCATAAATCTCGTAAAGTGGGATATTAACACTCATGAAATAGGTCAGTGTGTCCTCATTGGTAGGGGCAGCCCCTGTCATTGGAAAGTGGCAGCGATCCAGCCCCAGGCCATGCCGAACTTTCTTGAAGAAAAGGAAGTTTGCGATGGACCACCCAAATGGTTTTTCAGGAGATCTGTAGTAATAGAGAAAGAATGGCAGATTGATCATAATTTTGAATCTAACCCTCTGACATTACGACTTACACCTTACCCAATTTGTTGGCTGTAGTTAGCCTTGAGGCCAACCCTCTTAGCCCAGGAGGCAACTTTGGCCTTGAGGCCCTTTGTGTTCCTTGCCACTGTCTGCATGCTCTCTGCAATCTTCTCCCACACACGAGGAACTCCCAAGAAAATGGTGGGGTGCACTTCCTTCATAGTCTGATTGCAAAAAAGGGGGGAGCTCCTATCAATTAATACCTACTCTTGAAGTACACAGTACCACATACCTGAAGAAGAGAGCCCTTGAGGGCATCTGGCTGGGCAAACCAGCAAGTGCCTGCATTCCTCATGGTAGTGTAGATGTCTAGCAGCTGTGGGGCAATGTGGCTAAGGGGGAGGTAACTAATAATGTGTTCCTCTCCCATTTGGCAGTTCACATTGGCCACCACCCTCCGACACATCCAAGTAAGCTGTATCCATGCACATGGCAAAGAATGAATAACATAAAATGGCAAAACAATAGCAGAGTACTGGAGGAAAACTTAGAGCAAGATCTTGTGCTGTGCAAGATTGATCTGATAAGTAAAGTAATGTTAATTATAAACATGAGACAGCTGGTACATGTCCGCAACAATTTCTCAATTATAATCATGCCCACTACCAAAGGTACTTGCTCACGATCACAAGAAACAATGCAAGCAGCATAAAAGTACATATACCAACATCATACCAACATCGTACTATACTAGAGTTGACTCACATTGTCATGACTGATTAGTGCTCCTTTGGGGGTGCCTGAAGTTCCAGACTACAAGAGGGACGAAGTTCACTGATTAATTTGCTACAATACAAGGCATTGAAGGCCTAGTATGTTTATTGAGGGAATTGTTGACCTGAACAGGTCAGAAGGCCTAGTATGTTTATTGAGGGAATTGTTGACCTGAACAGGTCATGCACCTGTTCTTTATCTGAATATTGAAAATGAAATCAGGGAACTTAGAACTCATAACAGTGAACTCACTGTATAAATGATAGTGCAACATGAATTAGCTTTAAGAGTGTCCATCCTCTTCCGTAAAATGGTATCATCCACTTCTTCTCCACAAGCAATTAACTCTTTCCACTGCATATACAATGAGGAAAACCCCTTTAATTTAGTTGAGATTTAAGCAAACTACTGTAGCTTGCTGATTGGTATACCCATGAGGCACACATGTAGTACCAGTGAGAGTGCACACATTAGTCACTCTCAATTCAAGTTGTTATTGTAAGAGGCTCAAACATTGAGAAAAGAAATGTATAAACAAGCAGTGCAAATTCAAAATCTCGTAGAAATAACAAAAAACAATAATTATAATGCTTAGAACACTTAAGAAGTTTTTATTATGGTTACCTCATAGATGTCAGCATCCCTTTTGACGACCTGCTTGGTATATTGAACTATGGCTTTCACCCCAGGCAGTCTGTCCCTGACCTACAGGACAAACACAATAGCAAAAGTCCCTGACTTAGCACTGCTGATGTATGCACAGGAAATGTACTTCCTGACACGTAACACAGCTCCCCACCCATTCCACTCACTTGCAAAAATTTTTGTAGTTGTACATCATTCTCCACCACAATGATGTCCGCTTGACTGGAGCTGGCAACTGTGTAGCAGGCTTCAGGTGTACTGGTGAGGTAAAGGCCCACAGCTTGGCCACTGGAGAGACAAGAATATAAACACACGAATTCAATCATATGCAGAGTAATATGACTCTTCCGCTGATTAAGTATCCAGCATATAAACAAACTTGGACGGCAGTTGAAGTTGTTATTAATTCACAATTGATCCATTTCTTGTCAACAGATTTGGGATTAGGTTAAAAGCATATCTCTTTTCCTCCTCCATCAAGAAAATATTATAATTAAAGAAAGAAGCCCTCTAAAGCTGATTATAAAAAAAAACTTGGATGGCAGTTTAGGTTGTTGTCGATCCATTTCTTGTCAACAGATTAGGGATTAGGTTAAATGACAAGACTATCTCCTTTCCTCCTCCATCACAAAAAAATTATAATTAAAAAGAAAGAGAAAGAAAAAAGCCTGGAGACAAGGCTACTCACACCCTCTAAAACTGGTCCTTTGAACATGACCACTTTGACTACATAACACCGAGACGAGGGATCTACAGCATTCCGTTGGTCGAGGTGTCTAACTATAGCCATCTATCTTACTCTAGTCTAGCTCGAGAAAGTGCGAGAAAACAGTTTTATACTTGATCAAACAGCCATTGCCATCTGCATTCACAGTAAATACTCCATAGAAACAACCATGCCCTTAGAGGCGGGGCACTAAGTGAGCTACTTAGTGCCCGCTGCCAAGGACGACGGGCACTAAGTGAAAGCAGCGGGCACTAAGTGAAATAAGAGCCCTGCGACTGACCAATCAGATCACTCTATTCGAATCAACTATAGTCTAAAGATTCACAGTTCAAATAATATAGGACCACAGATCTCTAGCTACATATGGAAACATACACACATGACACACTGAATCAACCATGACCTTTCTTTTGATGTAATTCACAGGATGTAAACTAGGAAGTGGAAGTTGTCATAGCTACTTCATGCAAATATAGTCATGAAATATTCCAATGCAAACTACACATAGCTTACCCAGCCATGATGGTGCCCATATTAGCCAGTAGCCACTCTGGAGAATTGAAGCCTAGGATGCAGACGCTGTGATGAGGTTCTAGACCCAGCTGCATGTACATAAACAGTGCTTAACAAGTTAACAAGTTGAGTATTTTAATCAAAATTTTCAATCCTGTGGATCTTCTTCAATGATTATACAATAACTTATTAACTGACTGTAGTAATGAGACAGTGATGGCATAATCATTAATTACTTCTTACTAGCAGGTAAATGTAAGGCTAGCCTCGTACTTTTATACTCACTGATATGTCTTGTACCCAGGCCCCCCCCTTTTTTTTTACTTGGGGCTTATAAATGTAGGGGCTTATAATTGTAGGGACTTATAATTGTAGGGGCTTATAATTGTAGGGGCTTATAATTGTAGGGGCTCATAATTGTAGGGGCTCATAATTGTAGGGGCTCATAAATGTAGGGGCTTATAAATGTAGGGGCTTATAAATGTAGGGGCTTATAATTGTAGGGGTTTACCTTAATGAAGGCCCTGGCTACAATGCAAGCTTCATCATAATAAGCCTGGTAGGTCCATGTCTTCCATTCACCTGCTCTCTTAACGGCCATGGCTATGTGCTGGCTGTAGTTCCCCACTATCTGCTCAAACAGGTCAATGACTGTCTCGGCAGGCTCTGAAGCTGCCTTTGATGACCCTCGCCGGATTCTTACTGTTTTAAAGGGTGAGTCTGTCCACCATTCTGCATCTTGGGGACCACGTGTCCTGCATGACAAGGAAAGGCAAAGGTCCTATATCATACACAGTACATCTCCACTTTAATGAAATGCTAGACACCACATGAATACAAACCACATGAATACAAAGCAGTGACTGTGGTTTACTTGTTCCACAATTCACTCACCCACTTCTGTCTCTGAACTTCCTCTCTTCGTCTCCAAATCCCTCCCCGACTACACTATCGCTCTCTCGCTGGAAGATGTCCCTTGCTACTTCAATTCCCGTTCCTAAATTGAGGGTCGTTTGAAGAGTGGACACTTCTTGCAGGACTGAACTGTCGAAGCTAGAGAGAGAGAGAGAGAGAGAGAGAGAGAGAGAGAGAGAGAGAGAGAGAGAGAGAGAGAGAGAGAGATTCTCATTTGTGGATCTTACTTGATACAACTGCATACTAGCATTTCCTCCCATGCCTATGGCTATAAGGTAGGCGGGGGTATCTCTGGACATGGGGTAACTTCGGACTTTCAACTTTTTTTCAGAAACTACAAAGATTGAGAGGCAGTCTTTATACCTGCAGTAACTATAACTGCTACTTGTTTAAATGCATGGTTAGCTAAACTCTTCTTCCACCGTTCTGGACTGCATCGTGCCCTGAAATCTATAATCATCGAACTGAAACTTTAAGTCACGATCTCGTGCATTTCAAACAGGCCTGGTTGAACATCAAGAGAGGGCAGGGAAAAGGTGCATGTGTATCAGGTCACCTCTCTTTAAAATTTTTCATGTTGGGTTGTTAGCTAGCTCTATCAGAGATTTCTACCAGTAGTGTCCGGAGTTACCCCAAACCGCAATTTTATACTAGCTATGAATTTTTCCCGATAACTTCACAAGAGTAAGTGCTAAAATGATAACTTTTTGGGGCCTTGATAGATGGAGAGTTCAGCTTCATTTTGAACTTTGCTGCTCGATCATAGCTGCTTCCATTCCAAAGTTATCCTTCCCAATTGAAGTTTGTCTGGAGTTACCCCCGCCTACCTTACTACACTAGGCCACCTATCCCAATGGATTATTGCACCAATGAGCTCTGCTTACCTTAAAGAGTCCAATTTCCCACGCATTTCTTCCCCTGCTACTCCATTCTGGCTAGGAGTTCCTGAAGGCGGGTCCACCTCTGTCGATTTGGGATCCCTGGTGAGTAAAGGTCTGTCTTCATTGGTGCTAAATCCAGTGGCTGCCATCAGCATGCATGCAGTGTTTGATCCAATTTATTTTTGCTGCAGGCAATTAAAATAGGGTCTCAATTATTACTAACTAGGTAGCTAGTAGGTAGGCTGCATGCAGTGAAGTGTAGCGAATGGCACACGCTTCATAGATTCTGAAAAGAAACTTTAGTCTTAATGACTGCAGGTGGCTTGAAGCTATTTAAAAGCAGCACTTACAAATTCTCCTGTTTTTCAAGGAACTTGTCAGCCAGCTCGGTTTATAATAATACAGAGTCACTATTAGATAATACTAATGAGGGAAGCCACGCCCACTATAAATGTATTTTATACTATTATTATGAAGGTGCGCATCAAGAAGTGGGCAGCAGTGGCTGTATGGAAGTGGATTGTTGCCAATGATGAGACAGAGTGCGGGATATGTCGGGTCAAATTTGATGGCTGTTGTCCAGACTGTCGTGTCCCCGGAGATGATTGTCCCATAGGTACATCCCCCTTGGGGTCCAGGTGTGCACTAAGTTCAGGGTGAAAGGTTAATGGAGGCCCAGAATTGTTTGAGTGCCAAATCACTTTTCCAAAAAAGAAAGTGTGGGCAACACCATCATTAATGTTTTCATGTTTCTCTTCAGTGACAGGAAGATGCAAGCATAGTTTTCACATGCATTGTATTGTCAAGTGGCTAGCAGTTTCTCATGTCCAGTGTCCAATGTGCAGGCAAGAGTGGCACTTTTCAGACTAAGAGATAAAATTCAAATTGTATCATCCAACCATACCAAAATCAAGTTGTGTGACTTTATATGACATGACATGACATGACATGACAGAAGAGTACAGTGATTTATGTTAGTATTACAACTTGTCAAGGTAGTTCTCTACAGTAGGAAGTTGTTCCTTTAATCCTTTATGCTTCCTCATTTCAGCCACAATTCTACCTACATAGAAGGAAAATAACTGGAGCTACAATCAAATTATTAAATGGCATCTAGCCAAAACAACAGAAGCCACCTCCATCAAAAACCTAATGGGTGTAGGTTAATTGTACAATAATTGTAAAATGGGTGTGGTTAGGCATGGTCTGTCAATTTTTCTGGCACACTTGTGCACCGCTTTCAGAATATACTACACCTCTAACCACATACCTGGCCTTGTGGTGGGGTCACCAGGGTCACCCTGCAAGATGGTCCAGTGATCAAACACACACTGAGGGAAAGCCTGGCCTCCTGTGTTGGATCGGAGGTCAGCAGTGAATCCAAAGGACTCATTCACAGGCAAGTATGCCTTCACCGTAAACACGGGTGTTCCTGGAAGAAAACAAAGTAACTTTAAGGCTCTCAAAAGTGTATAAAGCAAACATACCAGCAACTTGACTTTCTTCAAATACATGACCTCTGCGACGATTCAGAACACCATAAATACCACCCACAGCTTGTTCAGGGCACTAAATCATGTTCGCTAGAATAAATACTTCCATCAGTACATCCGATCATCAAAACCAACCTGAATATCCACGAGGTAAATTGGTTCCAGGAGACATGGCTGGGCAGTGAGCATGCAGGCATAGAGGACTCTTCTGGTGGTGGGGATGATCTGTCCTCCACCGCGATGGATGGCATCAGCATGGAGAGTCACATCATGAATGTTGAACCTCACCCCTCTCACATTCTCCTCACAAATTGGTCCCTAAAATATTAACCGGCAGTATAACACACCCCAATTCCTAGCCACCCTTTACCTAATGCTAGCTCTCTTTACCTAATACTTGCCTCTTTTGTAGCCCAATGGAAGCCAGCAGCCATGGTATCCTTGATTTCATTCAGGTACTGGACTCCCTTGGATACATCAATCAAGAGATTTGGGCCTGTCTCATCAGGTCCAAAACACCAAATCTTCCTTGCTTCATTTGAATCAAAGTCGTACTTCTCCACGAGATATCTCGCCCTGATCTTTGTATCTTGACCAGGGGTGATCTCTTTCTAAAAATATAGCACATTAATATGCTATATGAAAATATGTAGTCATCATAATTCCATAATTCACTTACGTACATTATCAATATCTTCAGCAAGCCCATTTGGCAAGGGACAAGCCTTGAGGAAGAGTCGATTATGCTTGTTGGCAGATTTGGAGAGGCACATCTTATTCGATTCTTCACTAACAGTTTCGCGGTATGAGACGACAGGATCAGATTTCTTGAGGGGGATGCAAGCATGATCTTCCTCCAAATCCTTCAAGCATATCTCTAAATGGAGCTCACCAGCACCTTCAATAGGATTACAAGTTGAGTATAAGAGGTGTACAGTATACCACTAACCAGCAACAATGTGCTCTCCACTTTCCTCAATGCTGCACTGCACCATAGGATCAGACTTAGCCAGACGCTTCAGTCCTTCTACTAGCTTTGGGAGGTCACCAGGGTTCTTCGTCTCCACAGCAACACGCACAACAGGAGACACACTGAACTTCATCATCTACAACATACAAGCAGCAAAAATGAATGACGCTATGATTGAGAAGAACTTGCATACCTTCAGATTGTGTGCATGTTCGTACGTGGTAAGGGTCCCAGTCTTGACTAGAAACTGGTCCACACCAACCAAACCCACTATATTGCCACAGGGCACATCCTCAATGGGTTCAATGTATCGTCCCATCATCAAGATGGTTCTGAATATTAATAATCCTTTGATTTCAGGCAATGTATCCTTTTCACATTACCTTTGGATTGGTTTTGTGTGTAAGTCCTCCTTTTTACCAGGGATATACTTTGGTCCCAGGATTCTAACATTTAGACCTGTTGATACTACTCCAGAGAATACACGCCCAAAGGCATAGAAACGTCCCTTATCAGTGGTGGGCACCATTTTGGAAACATACATCATCAAAGGAGCCTGTAAAGATCATGGTGTGATCATTAAAAATTGATGACGTCCTAATATTACCAACTGCTTGCTTTCTTACTTTAGGATCACAGTTTTTGATGCCGAGAGCACAGGGGTCATCCAAAGGACCTTCATACAACAACTCCATACGGTACTTCTGGGCAGTGATAGGTGAAGGGAGATGGATGGTGATCATCTGCAACATAGCATCACCAGCTGGAATCCATTTCCGCATGACGGCCTTCAGCAAAGGTTTCCCTTCCTTCTCCTTGTCATCAGCATCTAGTTTAATGCCCAGCTTCTCTATCAGCTTCTTTGTCTCTTCCCTCTTGAAATTCATGATGGCATCGAAAACCTGTCAAGGGAATAAACAGGGACAGGGAGGAGCTTACAGTAGTGGGTGTGGCAGGCCACCATAATAAATGACAGCTCACCTTGAAGATGGGGTCAAGCACAAATTGGCAGAAGCCTCGGACATATCCATCTCCTCCAGTCTTGTTCCACTTCCTCTCCTTCCCATTGTAGAACTGATCCCCCCAGAGACGCTTCATCAATTTAGGGATCTCAATATTGAACTTTTCTGCATAAATCTCAGCAAACTGCTTCAGAGTGAAGGCCCATCCATGAAGGCCAGATCCAAAACCAACTGTCCCCTTGGTGGGGTCAACCTACAGTGTTAATATTCACATAGGACAGCATCCTCTAAGGCGGGAATTTAAACTTACCATGATGTTTCCCATTGGTCCATCCTCGTCAGTGTAAGTGGCCACAATAACATTCAAGCTCTCCACTATTCTCTGGAAGGTCTGGTAGAGGTCTTCTTGCTCAAGTTGCAACTCCAAAAGAGCTCGGTCCATCTTGTTCAAGAAGGCCACTGGCTTGATCCGTTCGGCTATTGCTTGTCTCAGCACTGTCTCTGTCTGCACGCAAACACCTAAGTGGAAGAAAGATTCTAACCCACAGAAGAAGGGGTGGGGGTGAGGGGCTTAGTTAGAGTATATACCTTAGTCACTCACCACTGACACAATCCACCACCACCAGGGCACCATCTGTAACCCGTAGGGCAGCTGTCACCTCGCTGGAGAAATCAACATGCCCAGGAGAGTCTATGAGGTTGATGAGAAATCCATTGCCCATCTTGTCCTGGATGATGTAGCTCATATCATGATCAGAAAGTTCGTAGTACAAAGAGATGGCACTGCAATTATGCATAGCTAACTTTTAATACATGCTAAGAGATTTAGAAATGGAGACAAGCTCACTCACGTTGACTTGATAGTGATGCAGCGTTCCTGCTCATCTTTACGAGTGTCTGTGAAACGAGTCTCCCCAGCACGACTGCTGGCAATGATCCCAGCCTTGCTCACCAGGGAGTCAGTCAAAGTGGACTTCCCATGGTCGACGTGAGCTATCACGGATATGTTGCGGATGTTAGCCTGCTTATCCATGATTTCACGAACCTACATCAACCACCAGCACCAAATTGCTCACTCCACTCATCCAATATGAGTGGTTAGGAAAGATCTAACTACTCACCTGTTCTATTGTGAAGTTCACCTAAACATAGATGGGAAATAATGCAATGTACATGAGATGAAATGGTTACTCACCATTCTTATTCCAAAGCCTCCTTTTCCAATTCCTTCTGATTTGAAAACCAGACTGATTGTTATTCAAAGACATTCCTGAACTCTCAGGGCATAAAGGCATCTTTCTTCAGGCTTTAGTGTCTATGGTTACAGTGGTGTGCGTTATTTGGACTACCTTCATCCCGCGCGCGGGAAATTCGAACTGAAGAGACAAAGCACAAAATTATGGGCCCTACATTCTGAAATGAATCTGAAAGTGACTACTGCAAGCACTGGAGTAGTTTAGGATGCTAAGTTGATTTCATCAGGGGTGCTAATATTCAATTTTGCCGGGGACCTCTTTGTGGTGCCAAGATAAGTATCGGCACCAAATCAAAGCTTTCTAAATAAGTATATAATGTACTAGTCAGGTGTTTGTCATGTGATTAATCAAAAACTCAGCACTTTACAGGCAGAGGCTCTGGCACCACAATTTCAAATGTTGGCACCACCTGATTATCCTTCAGTGCCACCTTTGGTGCCATAGCGCCAAATTAGCACTCCTGTTTCATAGCTCACGTAGCCAGACTGTGGTACATGCATTTACTCCTCCATGGATCTCTCTTTAGTCAGAATTGAGATTGTAACTGTCCCCTTCTAACCTATTTTAATTATGTAATTTTTGGTCATCAGCGGACTAAGGATTACAAATTTTAAAGCCCACAGAACAGCATAGCATTATTTGGAATATGCACTTGTCTGTGCAAAGTTCATTAATAATTGGTATTATACTTACACTGAATGCTACAACAACAAAAAATATGGCAATAAAAGAGTTCATAAATAATTTTTTACAAATTCTTTTTTTTTTTTTTTGTTAAAATCTTTTTTTCCCTAAAGAAATTGGAATCATGTTCGTACATTATTACAGCTTATCGAGGTAGTTGTCCACAGCAGGAATGCCTTCCTTCAATCCTTTACGTTTTCTTGTGTCGCTCACAACTATGCCTAGAATGAAATTATGACCAGAGGAATCATCCAAAAGCAACAGCTAGCTGCTTGACTAAGTTACCTGGCTTTGTGGTGGGGTCGCCAGGGTCACCCTGCAAGATGGTCCAGTGATCGAACACACACTGAGGGAAAGCCTGGCCTCCTGTGTTGGATCGGAGGTCAGCAGTGAATCCAAAGGACTCGTTCACAGGTAAGTACGCCTTCACCACGAACATGGGTGTTCCTGGAAGGAATTAAATCCACCACATAATTACTTCAAGCAATGAATCACAGTTTTCAAAATTAAAATTAAAATTAAAAGGAAGGGAAAATAACAACAACCTACCAGCAACTTGGCTTTCTTCAAATACATGACCTCTGCGACGATTCAGAACACCATAAATACCACCCACAGCTTGTTCAGGGCACTAAATCATGTTTTACAAAATACTTCCACCAGTACATCTGATCATCAAAACCAACCTGAATCTCCACGAGGTAAACTGGTTCCAGGAGACGTGGCTGGGCAGTGAGCATGCAGGCATAGAGGACTCTTCTGGTGGTGGGGATGATCTGTCCTCCACCGCGATGGATGGCGTCAGCATGGAGAGTCACGTCATGAATGTTGAACCTCACCCCTCTCACATTCTCCTCGCAAATCGGTCCCTAAATAGAAAATAAACTTTTCTGCCCACTATTACATTAGCCACTACAGATTTCCCCTCACCTCTTTTGTGGCCCACTGGAAGCCAGCAACAACGGAATCCTTGATCTCATTCAGGTACTGGACTCCCTTGGATACATCCATCAGGAGATTTGGTCCAGTTCCCTCAGGTCCGAAACACCAGATCTTCCTTGCCTCGTTGGAATCATATTCATACTTCTCCACGAGATATCTCGCCCTTGCCTTCGGCTCTTGACGAGGGGTGATTTCATTCTATGGAAGGATGGGACAAGTAGATCAAGGAATCCATAGCTTGCTATACTTCTCACATTATCAATGTCCTCAGGAAGACCATCGGGCATGGGGCAAGCCTTGAGGAAGAGTCGATTGTGCTTGTTGGGAGACTTGGAGAGGCACATCTTCTCTGACTCTGCACTAACAGTCTCACGATATGAGACGACGGGATCAGACTTTTTGAGGGGGATGCAAGCATGATCTTCCTCCAAATCCTTCAAGCATATCTCTAAATGGAGCTCACCAGCACCTTCAATAGAGATCACATGAATTACAAGTTGAGTATAAGAGGTGTACTAACCAGCAACAATGTGCTCTCCACTTTCCTCAATGGTGCACTGCACCATAGGATCAGACTTAGCCAGACGCTTCAGTCCTTCTACCAGCTTTGGGAGGTCACCAGGGTTCTTTGTCTCCACAGCAACACGCACAACAGGAGACACACTGAATTTCATTGTCTATGGTACAGAAAATAGTACTTGTGCTGGAGCTTTGGATGGAATGACCTTCATACCTTGAGATTGTGTGCATGTTCGTATGTGGTAAGGGTCCCAGTCTTGACCAGAAACTGGTCCACACCAACCAAACCCACAATATTGCCACAGGGCACATCCTCAATGGGTTCAATGTATCGTCCCATCATCAAGATGGTCCTGCAGAGAGAGAGAGAGAGAGAGAGAACTTTGAAGATTTCTTCATGTATGGTATATAATTACCTTTGGATTGGCTTTAGGTACAAGTCCTCCTTTTTCCCAGGAACATAGTTGGGTCCCATGATCCTAGTCTTCAGACCTGTCGACACCACTCCGGAGAATACACGCCCAAAGGCATAGAAACGTCCCTTATCGGTGGTGGGCACCATTTTGGAAACATACATCATCAAAGGAGCCTGTAAAGATCAATGGTGTGGTGTGATTTAAAAAATGGCAGGCTAGCAGAATAATAGGTGTGGTCTGAGATCTAAGACTTTTTCACTTGGGTCAGACAAGAATTTGGCTAATGTTGGTGCATTCTCACTGGAACACATTTGAGTTTTAAATTGACCAATCTGACTCTGCAGATAATAGACAATGCATCAAGGAAAGGTCTCACTGTAGCTACAAGGAATAGGAACATTCATTGCTTGCTTTCTTACTTTGGGATCACAATTTTTGATGCCGAGAGCACAGGGGTCGTCCAAAGGACCTTCATACAACAACTCCATACGGTACTTCTGGGCAGTGATAGGTGAAGGGAGATGGATGGTGATCATCTGCAACATAGCATCACCAGCTGGAATCCATTTCCGCATGACGGCCTTCAGCAAAGCTTTCCCTTCCTTCTCCTTGTCATCAGCAACTAGTTTAATCCCCAGCTTCTCTATCAGCTTCTTTGTCTCTTCCTTCTTGAAATTCATGATGGCATCGAAAACCTGTCAAGGGAATAAACAGGGACAGGGAGGAGCTTACAGTAGTGGGTGTGGCAGGCCACCATAATAAATGACAGCTCACCTTGAAGATGGGGTCAAGCACAAATTGGCAGAAGCCTCGGACATATCCATCTCCTCCAGTCTTGTTCCACTTCCTCTCCTTCCCATTGTAGAACTGATCCCCCCAGAGACGCTTCATCAATTTGGGGGTCTCAATCTTGAACTTGTCGGCATAAATCTCAGCAAACTGCTTCAGAGTGAAGGCCCATCCATGAAGACCAGATCCAAAACCAACTGTTCCCTTGGTAGGGTCAACCTGCAGTGAGAATGAACAGTAACATGAAACATGAGGTTCCAATAATAAGAGTTCAAAGTGCACACATAATAAATTTGAACGGTCATGGTTGATCAAACATGCAGCACTGGATAGAGCGACCTCTATTCTTCTGTGGTATGCATGTAGGTTTAACACCTGATACTTAACACCTGATGCTCAAACTACTCCACAAGATACTTACTGGCACTTTGTTAAATGCCAAACCATAAACTTTAAGTGAAAACATGCCACACATGACAGTACAATGCTCATTGTTGTAACAACTACTGTGCACATAGTCACAACCTGCAAAATTTTTGCGTCTACCACAAGCAGAAATATTATACTGGTGAATTTTTTTTTTCTGGAGTTGAAACTGACCATAATGTTTCCCATTGGTCCATCCTCGTCAGCATAAGTAGCCACAATAACATTCAAGCTCTCCACTATTCTCTGGAAGGTCTGGTAGAGGTCTTCTTGCTCAAGTTGCAACTCCAAAAGAGCTCGGTCCATCTTGTTCAAGAAGGCCACTGGCTTGATCCGTTCGGCTATTGCTTGTCTCAGCACTGTCTCTGTCTGCACACAAACACCTAAGTGGAAGAAAATGCTGTAATTCATCATGATCAGACGACATATGGAACTGCACAAGGACACACAGTGTATTTACACCCATTGATAGTGATTAGCAGGTATTGAGAGCAATACACACCAAGAGGAACACTGAGGTGATTTCTCACTCTCTTCACTACTGACAAGTCTTCCCTACTCCTAAAGTGAACCCTGGTATTCCTCCACTAAACCCAAACAAGCAATAAAGCCAGGTGCTCCATTTCCTCCCCCAATGCTTCACTTCCTGTTCTCACTCACCACTGACACAATCCACCACCACCAGGGCACCATCTGTAACCCGTAGGGCAGCTGTCACCTCGCTGGAGAAATCGACATGCCCAGGAGAGTCAATGAGGTTGATGAGAAACCCATTGCCCATCTTGTCCTGGGTGATGTACGTCATGTCACGATCAGACAGTTCATAGTACAAAGAGATTGCACTGCAATTACATAATATCATGGAATTATCCTTTTTGCAAATAATGCACACTTTATCTGGAATAGGAAACCATCAGCAGTACTAGATATTCAAAGGAAGGTAACGTCTGTTGTGCTCACATAAAGTATGGAGCATTGCATCAAAGTAATGGTACTTTCATCATGTCACTCACGTTGACTTGATGGTGATGCAACGTTCCTGCTCATCCTTTCGAGTGTCTGTGAAACGAGTCTCCCCGGCACGACTGCCAGCAATGATCCCGGCCTTGCTCACCAGGGAGTCCGTCAGAGTGGACTTCCCATGGTCAACATGAGCTATCACGGACATGTTGCGGATGTTAGCCCGCTTATCCATGATTTCACGAACCTACATCAATCACCATCAGATTACAGCTGCAAAATGATCCTATTCCACTTGTCCCCACCAGTCCCTTAAACCCATACAATGGTTATCATTGACAGGATATTAGCTATGCTTTGAACTACTTTATAGCTAGAATGGATATCTCACTCACCTGTTCTATTGTGAAGTTCACCTGGACATAATAGTAGAGTATGTGTGTATGTGCATGAAGAGAAAATACAGTATTACTTTAACTCCATTCACATTCATAGGCATCATAAATCCACTGCAAGAAACGGTGCTAACGGCATGGGTTCGTGATAAATTTATGCTACTATTAAAATGAATGCTTCCTTCAACATATCAAACTACTGATTTAAGTGGATCTAGTTTATCACTCACCATTGTTCCAGATTTTTTATCGCAGTGCCCCAAAGAAGAAAGCCTCCTTTACCGTAGAGTGGAAGCGTGTACTGACATGATCTAATGCGGTTTTATGGTGCAATTCCACGTGAGTGCAGTGGGAGGAGTAGCTATAATTTCATTCACTCGTGCGCGTGCGCAGTCCGTGGAACAAGCATGCATGACAATCAGCTGACACATGTCGTCCATCCGGCCACTCCTAGATCCTGCATGCATATACAGCATGCTGCGGAAGTATCGACCACTTCCGCAGCACCGAGAGTTAATTAGAGATGCTTGATTTCGTGATCTTTGCGGCCACAGCTGTGTTGGGACTGTTAATCCTCCTCTACTTTGTGTTACAAGATTCAAAGGTAATTAATATAAAAACTGCAGTGCAGTTAATATGATATTAGCTATTATTATTGTTGTTTCGCAACAATACAGTAGTACTGTAGGACCTTGTTATTGGAACGGTACATGTTGAATGTGTGATCACACATAGTAGCCCAGGTGACTACAGGTGGCCCATTTGATGGAGGAGTGTGTTACAACAGAATGAGGTTTCATGTCCATGGCATAGCACTTGTGGCTTTTGGTTGCTAGTGTTGCCAGGTTGCTCTCTTAAAAACAGAAAAGGATACATAGACATCCATAGACATCCATAGATAATTTTCTTATCCAAAAATCCACAGATTATGGATAAATCCATGAACCTGGCAACACTGATTGCTAGCTGCCTTGAATGAGGGTTATCTAAGTGAGCTAGCTAAAATTAGAGTGGTGGGATTACAGTGAAAAGTACAGGCATTGTCAGCGAAAAGCTCCTGAGCAAGTGATCAGTGAGAGATTATCTGCTGCTTGATGGTTGTTATCGATACAGAGTTCCAAAGGTTCTCAAGTAGTTACTATTGGTGCTGCTATTCCACGCTGGAGTGATCCACCCTCTCATTCAGAGTTAGTAGCTAAAACACTGCCCGTATATACCATCAATACTATTCCTCTAATAGACTTGGAGACTGGGGGGAATTATCCAAGCATGGCAGTCTGCACCAGTACCTATTGCATCTTCATGAAAAAGGGGCTGTCCCTGTTACGTCATTCTGGTGGGGGAAGACCCATGTCGTTAGTGTCTGCAGCCCCCAGTCATTCAAGGAATTGGCGGGACTTGTAAACAGACCAGGTACAATCTTTAGAGTTCATATTTTACTGTCGTTTTTTTTTGATATCATCATGCAGTGGTGCTATTCAAGGGATTGGAGCCTCTGATTGGAGCCGCTAGTATCCAGTTTGCCAACGATGAGGACTGGGATCAACGCCAAAAGTGTCTCTACAAAACCCTCAAGGGAGAGGACTTGAAATCTTACTTCCCACACTTTGTGAAAATCGCTCAAGTGGGTATATACATTGTACAATCACATAAACCACACCCCTTCTATAACAGCCTTTGTTTTTATTATCCAGGAAACAGAAGCTAAATGGCTCAACTCTTCTCCATCAGAGCAAGTAGCTTTAATGAAAGCAGTCTTCCCCATGACAATCAAGGGAATTGTTCGAACCTGTCTTGGTGATGTCTTTGAGAGAGAGGATGAACTTGATCAACTGTCCACTGCCTACCATAACTGTTGGAGAGAACTGGAAGTAAGTTTATGCTTTCGCATGCTGTATCTTGTGCAGCTGCCACTAATTATCAATCTTGAAGGAACGTATTGCTCATGGAGATCCAGAGGATGATTCAGAAAGATTGAAGGAATTTGAAAGGAACCAGCAAATACTGTTTAATATTGTCTCCAAAATCATTCGTACTCGTCGTGGGGAAATGGGACATGGAGAGCAGTTGGAAGAGATTCCTTTTGTCGACTCTCTGCTTCAGAATTATTCTTCAGAAGACGAGGTTGGTACAGGTAGTGTATTACAGTGTGTGGGCAACATCAAAGATACCGCCTGTAGTAGAAGCACTGAGAAGCCATCATCTAACTTTCAGATCTAGCAGTTGGATACAGGTTAGCACTTCTACAGAATACCTGTAAAAGTACTAAACTGCATGAGGTTTCTTGAAAGATACCACCTGTAGTAGAAACACAGAAGCCATCATCTAACTTTTAGCACTTCTACAGAATACTCCTGTAAAAGTATGAGGTTTCTTTGTAACATATTTGGGATCCAGCCTTTTGTCCTTTGTAGAGACTCTTATAGCTGCAGTGTATATGCATAGGTTAACCAGCTTGTCCTTTGTTGAGCTTTTGGACTATTGGAGGTTCCACCCATTTTTGGTGATCTTTTACCAAAATTAGCTTGATGACCATTTAACCAGATGTGTTTCTGCTCAGATTGTTAGTGACGTGCTCACTTTCATGGTGGGTGGGTTCCACACGTCTGGCTACCTGATGACATGGCTGTTTTGGTACTTGGCAGTCAACCCCTCGTCTCAGGAGAGGCTGTTAGAAGAACTAAAAAAAGAAGTGGGTGGGGAATGTGGGGATAGACTGAAGACATATGCCCTCAGGACCAATTCGTGAGTAGTTATCAAGCTGGAATGCTTTATTTTAAAATGCTTTATTTCTTCAGTTTCATGCGTCAAGTTCTGGATGAGACGCTTCGCCTGAGTACTCTTGCCCCATGGGCAGCTCACTATAGCAACCAGGACGTGGTTGTGTGTGGTCATAAAGTCCCAGCGAAGACCCCTATCATTATGGCACTGGGCGTGGCCTTGAAGAACACCACCCAATGGGAAAAGGAGGAAAAGTAGAAACACTATAATCGTTTGTGTACTGAAATTGACTAAAATTGTGTCACGTGTAACAGATGGGACCCAGATAGGTTTGCTCCCACTGGTCCCCATGGCAAGAGGGGGAACGAGTTTTGTCCTTTTGGTGTGCATAGTCGTCGCAAGTGTCCTGGCTACCTCTTCTCTTACTTTGAAGTGGCTGTCTTTGCATCTATTTTACTCCAAAAGTGAGTTCTTAATGAAGTTTTTTTATCACCTTCTCTTTGTGCTTCTCGTAGGTACGAGATAGTGCCTGTTGAGGGTCAAAAAGTAACACAAGTGACATGGTTAATGACAAAACCGCAAAAAGAAGTGTTCATCCACCTTCGCCAATGGGATTAAGTCTTTCTTCGTGCCACCTCCCATTCTGAAACAGAAGCTGATAAACAATCAATCTACAAACAATCATTTTTTTCTGAGCTACATAATAATCATTAACTAAAAGCTTCATCCCCACTTTACTTTCTTATGTTTCCTCATAGGAACTAATGGTGCACATCATAATTATCAGGAGTTCAAGTCTGATTCACTCGTGCGCGTGCGCAGTCCGTTACTAGACTGCATGCATGTCGTAGTACCTGTGTGAGTGATTGATACCTTTAGAGATGCTTGATTTCGTGATCTTTGCAGCTACAGCTGTGTTGGGACTGTTAATCCTCCTCTACTTTGTGTTACAAGACTCAGAGGTAATCATATAAAGACTGCAGTGCAGTTTAGTCTGACTAACAGAGCTGAGGTGCTTACTGGAACTTTGGATGGGTTTGTGACCAAATCTTGATCTGACAAGTTGTATTGTGATTCATACAGAGTTCCAAAGGTTCTCAAGTAGTTACTATTGGTGCTGCTATTCCACGCTGGAGTGATCCACCCTCTCATTCAGAGTTAGTGGCTAAAACACTGCCCGTATATGCCATAATACTATTCTTCTAGACTTGGAGACTTGGGGGAATTATCCAAGCATGGCAGTCTGCACCAGTACCTATTGCATCTTCATGAAAAGGGGGCTGTCCCTGTTACGTCATTCTGGTGGGGGAAGACCCATGTCGTTAGTGTCTGCAGCCCCCAGTCATTCAAGGAGTTGGTGGGACTTGTAAACAGACCAGGTACAATCTTTTAGGGTCCATATTTGGTATCATTTATTTTTGATATCATGCAGTGGTGCTATTCAAGGGATTTGAACCTCTGATTGGAGCCGCTAGTATCCAGTATGCCAACGATGAGGACTGGGATCAACGCCAAAAGTGTCTCTACAAAACCCTCAAGGGGGAGGACTTGAAATCTTACTTCCCACACTTTGTGAAAATCGCTCAAGTGGGTATATACATTGTACAATCACACAAACCACACCCAACCATTGGTAATTTTCTATAACAGCCTTTGTTTTTATTATTCAGGAAACAGAAGCTAAATGGCTCAACTCTTCTCCATCAGAGCAAGTAGCTTTAATGAAAGCAGTCTTCCCCATGACAATCAAGGGAATTGTTCAAACCTGTCTTGGCAATGTCTTTGAGAGACAGGATGAACTTGATCAACTGTCCACTGCCTACCATAACTGTTGGAGAGAAATGGAAGTAAGTTTATGCTTTCACATGCTGTATTTTGTGCAGCTGCCACTAATTATCAATCTTGAAGGAACGTATTGCTCATGGAGATCCAGAGGAGGATTCAGAAAGATTGAAGGAATTTGAAAGGAACAAGCAAATACTGTTTAGTATTGTCTCCAAAATCATTCGTACTCGTCGCGGGGAAATGGGACATGGAGAGCAGTTGGAAGAGATTCCTTTTGTCGACTCTCTGCTTCAGAATTATACTTCAGAAGACAAGGTTGGTTACAGTGGAACCTCCTAATAATGGTGGACCCAGCATTTTGTCTGTTGTAGAGGTTATCTTCTTTTGGAGGTAGAGTGTATGTACAAAGGTGTTAGGTTGAGACATTTGCCCTCTTTGGAGTTTTCTTTATTGGAGGTTCTTCTATATAGAAATCAGTATGATGTGCTTATAGTCTTGATGACCATTTACCAGATGTGTATCTCCTCAGATTGTTAGTGACGTGCTCACTTTCATGGTGGGTGGGTTCCACACGTCTGGCTACCTGATGACATGGCTGTTTTGGTACTTGGCAGTCAACCCCTCGTCTCAGGAGAGGTTGTTAGAAGAACTAAAAAAAGAAGTGAGTGGGGAATGTGGGGATAGACTGAAGACATATGCCCTCAGGACCAATTCGTGAGTAGTTATCAAGCTGGAATGCTTTATTTTAAAATGCTTTATTTCTTCAGTTTCATGCGTCAAGTTCAGGATGAGACGCTTCGCCTGAGTACTCTTGCCCCATGGGCAGCTCACTATAGCAACCAGGACGTGGTTGTGTGTGGTCATAAAGTCCCAGCGAAGACCCCTATCATTATGGCACTGGGCGTGGCCTTGAAGAACACCACCCAATGGGAAAAGGAGGAAAAGTAGAAACACTTCATATCATTTTGTGTACTGAAATTGACTAAAATTGTACAGATGGGACCCAGATAGGTTTGCTCCCGCTGGTCCCCATGGCAAGAGGGGAAACGAGTTTTGTCCTTTTGGTGTGCACAGTCGTCGCAAGTGTCCTGGTTACCTCTTCTCTTACTTTGAAGTGGGTGTCTTTACATCTATTTTACTCCAAAAGTGAGTTCTTAATGAAGTTTTTATCACCTTCTCCCTCCATCTTGTGCTTCTCGTAGGTACGAGATAGTGCCTGTTGAGGGTCAAAAGGTCACACAAGTGTATGGGTTGGTGACAGAACCACAAGAAGAAGTGTTTGTCCACCTTCGCCAACGGGATTAAGTCTCCCATTCTGAAACAGAAGCTGACAAAAATGAAATGCTGAGCTATAATCATTAATCTTTCCCCCACTTTTTTTCTTCCTCCCCCTTCCTGCTGGTACCCAATGGCATGCAATAGGGGACATGACATAATTGACATCTGCCCAGTGTAAGGTCAAAAGGCAACCCAAGTCCTATTCAACTCTGTCAAAGAGGAACTGTTACCTCTACCTAGTTAGCATAAAATTTTAGAAAGAAATTTTAATTCATCGATGAGAGTCGTGAGAATTGTTCAGTCGAGTGTGCGTACCAAGCTGTTTCTGTTTTCTAATAACTTCCAAATGGTCTCTCTCTCTTTCCTCCCAAGCGTCTTTCTCTTTTGCTTCAAGGCATTCACCTTCTTCAGCCACTCGATAATCTCATCATCTCCCTACATGATTTATCACAACAACAACCCACTAGTGCTATGCTGTAGTCTTCAACAGAGCAAGTTAGTTCTACTGGACTCACCTCCTGGAGAGCTTTGCGAGACTCTTCCTTCTTCATTTCAGTTTGTGCAAGGGACAGAAGTATCTCTCGCTGCTCACAATTGTATTCCATCTACAAACAAATGCAATACAGTATGGGGTGGGCAAAATGGATTTTTACTTATCATATCAGAGCTCCTAATATACAGGTCTCACACATGACTTACTATGGAGGTTAATTCAGCCTGTTTCTTCTTCAGTTCTGCTAGTATTTCATCATCTTCACCTAACTCCATATCATCTTCTTTTGGCTATTATTACATAACAAGATGCTCACTACTCCGAAAGAAAAGTTTGCTTACTTCTGGTGGGTCGAAGAGACCGAGTCCTATGAGTTCATTCTTGATCCTTGTCTCCAGGCTCTCCACCTGAGCAGCGCCAGTTTGGACACTTAGTTTAGGACCATGGGACTTGGATGAGCCCCCTCCCTTGCCACCAGACACTGGATCCTCAAGGAAGGCCTGTAGTCAGTCAGTGTGCCAATGATGTTACTACACTACTACGTATAATACATATACAAACCTCACTCACACATTCTACTAATACTCACAGCCAACAGTCTCTCTGTTAGTGGCCCATGCTGAGGTTTCTTGTCTGTTTGGCGTAATGATTCGGCATCTTTCAGAATAGTATCTGTATCAGAATCACACATACTAAAACCCCTACGATAATGCAGCAGCAGTTTCAGTCAAGGAAGAGGAAATCAACTTTCACTATACACATTACCTGTGTTGTCCTTTTCATGCCCCTTGCCAATTTTGTCCCAGAGGTAGAGGGGGTCAGCCTTTTGTCCAAGACGGAGGGACTCTCCCTGCTCTTCCCGAAGATCTTCAAGTGCCCAGCGATGGGAGTAGTGTTGGCCAAGGGGAGGGATATGAAATAGCTCCTCCCTCTTTTCATACTATACAGATAGAATTTCAGAGAGGTGGCTAGCCCCCCCCCCCCCCCCCCCCCCAATCTAATCTATTATTTTAATCAGTGAAAGTAGTACTAAATCATCCCTAGAATATATTTTATGGTAGAAAATAAAAATAGGCATATTGATGTTGCTATCTTGATTAATGGTACTTACACTCCTAATCCCATCCTGGAGCATTTGGAGATCTGACTCTGTGATAGGTGCACAATAAGGCTCCACTGACGCCCAGAAACGATCAGGAGCATCCCCTTTGGTCTTGTGTATGGAGATATCCTGCAGTCCTTGTTCCTTTCCCGCTTCCTTGGGCTGAATGCCACTTGTCACTGGCTTGGAATGCTTCAATTTCTGCTTGTCTCCTTCAAATTTTGGAATCTTTCTCTCCGGGGGTCTGGAGATGCTGGGTCTGAGAGTGGGCACAAAAGTCACATGTGCACATACACACACTTTGCCTTTGCAACACTCACTTTCTAGTATATTCTCGTTTGACCTGCCAACTATCAAGTACTAGCAACTCTGACTCCAGTAAGTTGATGCGGCTAATGATGTATTGTGATTAGAGCAACCATAAGGGGACAGAATCCAGTGTTTTACTTTTGAACGTTGTGCTGCAGGGCCATGAATTCACTCTTGAGATTATCGATATTGTCCACCACAATTCCTTGCTCTGCATATATATATATATAAGGATATGTAAAGAGCATGGAAACACCCAACATCTCCCATTATTGATACCTTCATCTTCAACCAAGGCAGTGAACACTGGACAATGCTGCAAAAAAAGAAAAAATAATAAAAAAGGTGCCACTGAATTCAAATATCATATTACAGTATAACGCTCACTTGTTTATGGTCCAATTGGCTGAAGTTGTAGAACTGAAGAGGACACGGCTGGTTCTGTCATAAGAATTTTAAAAATAGCTCATAAAGTCATACTTACATAGAGTGGTTAGCTAAAGGCCCTGAAAACAGGATGGTGTTCTACTACTCCTGACCATATCCCTAAACAAACCTCAGAAGGCGGGCTTGCCATCTTCATGAACTCTAAATAATGCGCATTTTTCTTGACCTTTAACCCTACGGATATTCACAAGCTAGGAGGCGTGGCCAATAACTGCAGAGACTACTACTTTTCACAATCAGGCGTTTTCCTTATATCTGATACTAGGTAGGTAGCTAGCTGTACCAAGAGAAGTAGCAATTTCAGTAGAAGAATAATCGAGCTAACTGGATCTCTCCGTGCGCAGGTATATACTTAAAGCGAGCTAATTAATTTGAAACCAGTCATGTGTGTAATTGGCTATAATATCATAGTACTGAAACTCCCTAGATTACAGGAATTGGCAGCTACATGTTTAATGTCTCACAGCTAGCATGCTAACTTCATATGCAAGGTTTCTTTCTGTCCATAAATCTCCAACAGTATGCAATTAAGGCCTTCCGTGAGGGAGGGGGTCATTATGACCAATGCGATGTGTTTAACCTCTTCCTAATGTTATGGGTGTGGCTCCCAAGTGTTGCAAAAATGAGGAGGAGGGTGTTCTGTGGCAGGGAGGTGATGAGAGGAGACCACGGCTCTACTGGTCTAACTAGTTACAGCTCTGAAATGAATACACACAATAGTGTGTTTAATGTTGACCACAGTAATAAGCTATACTATCAAGTGTGTACATGTGAAAGCAAACTGTGGACATGCACTGTTCAGTGTGTGTGTGTGTGTATGAGGGGTGTGATGTATTTCCTATTTTATGCTCAATGTTTAATAAGTAGGGGGTTTGATTTCCTCCATACCAATGAATGAGGTGATTTTCTGGTTGTACTTTTCCTGTCACTGTTGTTAGCCATGTCGACAGAGGAGACCTCCAATGGGGACTGCGAAGGAGACCCTGTCCGAGTAATCCCACTGCTGAATGGAATGGTGGACGTGGCTCTTGTATTCGGCTTTGATGAGACCTGCAGTAAAGAACTGGGAGTGATGGAGGTATGGTAATTAGTAGGGATTAACCCACCAAAATTTAATGATAATCACCACCATAATTAATGCAGTACGAAAAAGTTCATAGTTCAGACCTGTCCAGGTAGTACTCAAATTTCAAGGAGCACATATTCTTTTGAGTGGCTTAGTACGTCAATTTCTTCTTTGTTCCAGGATCTTGACCCAAACTTTGATGCCATCTCCCACCAAGAACTGAAGCTCCATTTTCTCCAGATCATCACTCCAGGACAGGTCTACCCTGAGCGCTCAAGTGAACACACCAAAACCTCTTCAACCTGTGAACTCTCAAATCCCCCACCCCAGCAGGACGAAGCTGGGACAACTTCCCCTCCGCCAGGGACAGATAAAAAGAAATTCAACATAGAGGACTTTGGTCTAAGCTGGGAAGCCATAGAGCCAATGCATTTTTTCTTTTTCCCGGGTAAGCTGCGAAAAAAAAAAAAAAAGTCCACTAATGTCCCTAGGGATGATGATAAATTTCCCTATTTCCTTGACTTGCATTTTTTTTCCCCCTTCAATTTGTAGAGAAGAACAACGGACTGTCGGCATCTTCATGTAAGAACACTCTCAGTTTTTCTGAGGGACCACATATCTATAACAACATCGAGGACCTGCCCCCCTCAGTGATCCCGTTGCTCTTTACCAATATCGTGGGAGACCGCTCCTTTGCCAGTGTTCTTCGCTTCACTCGACCCTTCTTCATCAGTAAGCCGAGTGAGTCCCGTTACTATTCATTATCCCCTTGGTCCCCTCTGGCACCTCGTCCATCCTCTAAATCCAAGCTGGTCTACCTTCCCACGTGTCTAGTTCTGGTGTCCAAACTGCCTTGTTTCCAGTTCATGAAGGATGCGCTCTCTGGGTAACTTACTCCTGGATAGAGCCTCTCTTGAGTTTGAAGTTTAGATTTCGTCCCTGTTCCCTAGGTTTCACACCAGCCTAATGGACAACTGCGAGGACCGAGATTTCTGGGATGAAGTGAGGGATTGGTCTGCAAGGGTGCTCCTTATCCCAGCACCTCCTCCAGGTTCTCTTGCCGTCGTGAGTTGAACCTTTATTTAGTTCACTGATGAGTTCTTAGTCTAATATGGTCATGGATATCTGTAGTACACATCTGCATAGCACTGTGCTTATGGTTGTAAATAGATGTCCATATTATTATTTCATTCCCTAATTGCAGGAGTTCCAGCTTCCGGGGTTCCAGTCTAATCTCGTTGTCAGGCCTCCAAGGGGCGGGATCAGTCTCACCTCTCCTTCTCCAGGTGGGTGTGGTCACTGGTCTGCCTAGTGGTTGAAAACAAAAACAAAACTTTCTCCCCACCAGAATTACATTAATATTGTGTTTTCCCTCAGAGCAATACTTGGACATCCGTTTCAACTATCCTTTCATGTGTTTGAGTGTTGATAGCGTCCTGCAAGTCATCAGTGCCCTATTGACTGGTCAAACAGTCATCTTTGTCTCTTCTCTGTATCCCATGCTCACTTACGTCATCCAGTCCTTCCTCACCTACATTTCCCCCTTTGTGTGGCGCCATGGCCTAGTTCCTATCCTCCCCCAGCCCCTCTTGGAGTATTTGGACGCTCCCGTTGCTACCATTCTCGGCATTCATTCTAGTCTCACCATAGAACCAGAGTTTCAGAGAGTGAGTGTGCTGGACGGACCAGTGGGGAGGGTAGAAGGTGGACCAGTGGGGAAGGTGGAAGGTGGACCAGTGGGGAGGCTGGAAGGTGGACCAGTGGGAAGGGTAGAAGAAGGTGGACCAGTGGGGAGGGACCATTGGGGAGGGTAGAAGGTGCATTAATGATTGATTTTGTGTATTCAGCTTGAGGATGCAGTGGTAGTGGATTTGGATGCTGGTAAAGTGACTGTCCTCCTTCAAGAGGACTCGGGGCCATTGCCACTTCTACCCAAAGCAGCTGCTGAGAACTTCAAAAACAAGTAAAACATACTCTTCAAACTTTCCTTAGTAATGATCGGGACTTGCTTCTCTGATACAGGTACTCTATTCTTCAAAAGCAAGCTTATGAAGTGTGCGCCATGCAGCAGCTGTCCCCTACTTCAACTAGCAAGCAGCAGAAAGAGAGGGAGGAGTTTGACCACAATCTGGACGATATTCTATCCAAACGTAAGTCTATTCAGGTGATTGACCATCAAGCTCAATAACTCACTGTTTGTATCAAACTTATCATTTTCTTTCAGTGTTCTTGGAATTGATGGTGAGACTATACAGGTGAGTTACACATGATCTTACTTTGCATGTCAATGGAAGGAAACCCAGAGGGAAATCTCCCCATTTTTTCCTTCTCATACTCTTGTTTCTCTCTGTGTCCAGCAAAGTGATGAAGCAGCTGCTGCAGGGTCGTATTCTCTACGAAGAGCTGGTGAAGTCAATGGATCCAGAGGACCAGGCTTTCTACCGACAAACTGAGTCGACTGACATGTTCACTGCTTTCTATCAGAGACAAAGGTAGGTACAGTAGCCTGAGGTGATATAGTACTTTATCTTGCCCCTATCATTATGTGCTCATTATGCACCTATTACAGTAGCTTGAGGGCATACAGGACATAAGTTTGCCCCTATCATTATGTGCTCATTATGCACCTATTACAGTAGCTTGAGGGCATACAGTACATAAGTTTGCCCCTATCATTATGTGCTCATTATGCACCTATTACAGTAGCTTGAGGGCATACAGTACAAAAAAGTTTGCCCCTATCATTATGTGCTCATTATGCACCTATTACAGTAGCTCGAGGGCATACAGTACATGTAATATCTTCAGTTTGCCCCATCATTGTGTGTTTGATTAATAACTTATGCAGGCAAGGGATGCAGAATGACTTCAACCTGCTTGCACTTCGTCTGGAGAAAGAAGAGCGCAAGCAGGGCAATGATTTAGAAGAAAGCTATCGTCCTAGAGGGAGTGTTATCAACCGCTCTGCCCCTTACAGATCCACCCTCCATACGTCCCACGTCATTCCAACAGGAAGTGCCAAGTTGTGAGTGTGTGTGTAAAAATCCTATCAGCATCAGTCAAAAAACCTCACTGCTTTCCCCCCTGTATAGGTCTTTCCATACTTACCATAGCTTTTCAGGGACAAGTATGAGGTATACTGAACATATCCTTATCACACAAATGAATAAATTTTGGTGATCTTTATAGTGGATCTCATTCTAGTGGTACTCGAAAGATCTCAACAGGAGCAGTTAGTTCGTCGATATTTCACCAGTCTTTAGCGGAAGGAGAGGACCATAGGATATCCCCCATCAATGCTTTGGGCTGTTCTCTCAATTTATCTGCATCTGCGGAACTCGTCCAGATGGAACTGCCGGCACTGGGGTCAGAGTTCAAAGGGAGGGAGGATTTTTTGGATGAAGTAATAGAGACTTTAGAGGAGTTACAGAAAGTGAGTCAGTTCATAATTGTTTCAAGTTGTTGGTATAATTTCTCTTCCCCTGAATTGACTTTTATTAGAATTCTGCAGTTGAGGCCCAGTGTGTTTATTTGCATGCGTACTATCTCCTCTGCCAGAAGAAACTGGCCCAAGCTCTGGATGACTTTTTTGGCACACTGCAGAGGCTAGAAGTTAACTTAGTGCCACAATATAAGTGAGTATTCTTCCCTAGCTTGTCAGACCCAGTACATGTAGTGTTTGTTTTTCTGGTGCTTAAAGAATTTAATGAATGACAGAACATGTACAGTGTACACATTAATTGTTATTGTAGAGACCTTCAGAGCCTGCTGGCATTCATATCCAAGGAAGATAAAGCAAGTCTCGAGTTCAATACCCATTACAAATATCTTGTCAGCTGTAGGAGAAAGACATTTAGCAACGCTGCCACACCTATTGAGTGAGAGCACTCTTTTTAATCACCAAGTCCTCACAATCACTGATCATTATTTTTTCCAGTCTTGAAAAGACAATGCCCAAGAAGCCTCTGAGTAAGCAAATAAGTAATTAGTACCCCCAAGCATCCCATTGACATTAATTGAAGAGGAGGGGAGGGGGGAGGAGGAGAGGGAGGAGGAGGAGGAGGAGGAGGAAGAGAGGGGAGGCTGATAACTATGATATTATGATACATATTACCATTCATGCTTGGACTTGCAGATCACAATGAATTCAACAAAATCGTGCATCGGAATGCCATCACAACAGATGCTGAGTCGGCAAGCAATCTGCATGCAGTTCTCTCACTGGAAAGAACAACGAGTGTGTAAAATTTTTCATCAAAAATGGATATGGATTATGATATGTATCTGTTATTCTCCTTCCAGTCATTACTCCCGAAACATTCAAAACCTTCTACAAAGCATGGAAATTAGTATGTTCCAGGGAGTCAATTCCTTAATTCTCATTACCGTGGTTACATCAATACAGGTACTTCAAGAAAATGAGACTGTTGATATTCCAAACGTCACACTCGGAAAGGAAGAGAAAGGATACAGAATAGCTGAACGAGTCCTTGCTGTGTCTCAAGCTGTTCGGACTAACTTTGGATCACAGAGTATCTTGGTTTTAACAACTTATAGGTCAGCTGGTGGCATACGCACATGTATTCGTACTAGTACTGAGAGTGAGAATACCTTGTGAAGTGGGCCTGTTTGTATTGTCTAGGTTGCTGGCAGTCACTGGTTTCTCAACTCACAAAATGGCCGACTTCAGTGTGCCTATCAGATTTGACATGTTTAATTATGCCCCTATTTATATTGGCGCCAAAAACCCAGGAATCCGGATAGAACTGCTGGAGAGCCACAAGTCAGATAAGAAAAAAACACAGGTTCACCACACCAAAGAACACTTTGTGAAACTTCTTGAAATAATACCTTCTTCTTCAGGACCTTTTCATGGCCTTTCAAGAGAATTTGGACAGAGAGAACTGGTATCACATGTTGGTGGAAATGCAAGCTAGTTGGAAACAGTCACAAGGTATGTTTAAAGTTATAAAAATCAGAGTAGAAATGTTAAACTTATTCACCTTTCAGGTTTAAAGGATCCCTCTGTCATGGAGACTGCTCAATGTCATGTGATCCTACTGAATGCCATCAACCAGAGTGGACTGTTGGATTCATACAACCATGTCCAACGACTAAAAAGAGTCATGGTACAGCTTATAATTGCATAGTGTTGTTATTTTTTGAAGATCAACGATAATGTTTCATAATCACTACAGAAACTGTTAACTTATCAATCTAAGGATGTGTCAGAAGTCAGCCCCATCACAGTGGAGGCTCTGCAATACAGGATCAACCCTTCGCTCCATGAGCCAGAAAAACAAACTGTAGAATCCCTTCTCTACATCCCTCCCAGTGGTAAGAAGTCACAGGTAGTTGCTAGACAAGTGACATCATTCTTGTGTGTGAAACTCCAGATGATGACAGGGCCGAGGGGGGCCAAGGAAAGCTCTGGATTGGCTTGGTACGTCATGTGTGACTTTGTTTCAGTGAGAGCAGCTATTTATATTATGATTGCTTTTCAGGGAAATGGCAGGTTGAAGGTCTACGATGTGGAATCCAAATGCTTTGAGAGTGACATCAAAATCACTGAGTCTAAACATGGTCGCAGCGTCAGGCTGGTAGGTATTGAGTGTAGATGACATACATTGTCTGTCTCCTTTTATTATTGCCTTGTCTGATGGGGTATTCAAAATGTATGTACTCATAATAGACTATGTTACTCACTCTCTACACTAGTCATGCCTGCTTCTGGTGAATCAGCATGTGTGGGTGGGGTCTTTCAGCAAAAACATACACATCCTTGACGCAGAGACTGTTTGCTGTAAGCTTCTTTTTTTATCAAACAAACAAACCTAGCTATTATCAGAATCGTGTTCTTCTTTGTCACAACAGATGTATCTCAGCTAACATACCTTGAAGGTGCCCCTCGGGACATGGCCCTTAGTGAAGATGGCACGTAAGTCCCCCCCTCCCCCTTTAATGTGGTGGGTTCACTCCTGTAATTATTGAACTTGTATCTACAATCATAGTGTTGTGTGGTCACTGCTCCTCAATGGTGTGCTACTGGCTTGGGATCCTATCACCAGGAAGGGGATAAGTAAGGTATAAGCATTCACCTGGCGCCTTGATCATTCACTACAACTGCTATAACTTTCTTAATTCTGGACCAAATTTCAAATTTCGAACACCAGCAGAGAGAGTAGATAATCAGCTTTCTGTTGCTACATTAAACTAGAAATTTGGTTAAGAATTGAGAAGGTTATAGCAGTTATAGTGAATGATCAAGGCACGAGGTGAATGAAAATAGACTTTTAGCTAGGTAGTACAGTGAAGCATCCGAATAAGGGACGCTCCAACAAAGGATAACCTCCAAATAAAGGACACTTGTTGAGGACCAATCATTATAGTGAAGATAATGTACCTCTGTCTAAAGGACATCCCTTTACAATGGACAAAATGCTTGGTCCCAAAGTTTCGTATTTGATCCCTACATGCTCCTGCTATGTATTTTGCAGATCAAAGTCCCCATATCTGATGACTCTCATTACACCACTTGCACATGCTTCACCATTTGGAGGGATCAGATCTGGGTGGGCACTAATAGGGGCAGCATCTCTGTCATGGATACTCAAACAGAGTCACGGATCACCGAGCTCTTCTTTCCTGGGGGCACCAAGCGCCAGGTGGAAATCAAGCAACTTGCAGTGTCCTGTGAGGATGAGGTATGCGAACAGCAATTACAAAATCAAGAATCATTTTTTCTTCTTCTTCTTCTTCTTCTTTTTCTTGTTAGGTTTGGTGTAGCGCCTACTCCATTCCTCGGAGTGAGGACTCAAACTCCATCTCCGTCTTCAATCCTCACACTCTAGAGAAGAAGATGCAATATAGCAAGCTGGACAACAGGGTATCCATTATTCTGCCAGTATTCAATTCTGTGAGTTAATTGCATGACCAATCACATTATATGAACTGAACTGAGCCGGCTGACATATGAGCTTGTTGGTGTTTTTATTCAGATGTGGTGTGGAACCAAAAGTGGGAAGATATATATATTTCATGCCAGGACCTATGCCCAGGCTGAAGGGGTAAGACGTCAGATCTCCATGGCCTAAGTAATTAAACCTTCGATATACAAATCTTTCAGATGCCCAAAATTTTGTCAGCTCACAAGGACCTCATCCGCACGATGACGTTGACAGATATGAACTTGGTGGTTAGTGGCAGTGGCTCTAATGATGGTTATGCTGCTGTGTGGAAGACCATCGACCTTCCAGACTAGCTAATATTCAAATTTAATTCCATTCAACCCGACAGTCTGGGCATCTTAGACAATTTAACTGTATTGATATGGAACTGTGTGTGTGTGAATGACAAATACCAATATAATTATAATTATGCTATTAGCTATTATTAATGTCAAAAACTAGCCAAAATTATTATAGGCTGGGCAAGGGCGAGATTTAGCTGATCTTCTGTAGTAGCTGCAACCAATGCAACGGTAAATTGGTCGCAATAAATGTTAACTCTACCGTCAGTTCTACCATCAGTATCTCTATATATGGTGCTGATTGCTGCTATACTACACTTCCATGGATAGCTCTAAGTGCGCACTAATTAGAGAAAATTAATTTTTGGCCCTCTATTGTAATAAGCAGGAGTCAAATAAAGTACTCTGACTGTACAACTCCGAAAATCAGGTTAATGTTCATAGCAGTGACGTCAGAGCAGTATAGTATATGAGTGCATATTGTGTGGAGTAAAGAAGTCCCCCCACCACCTGATAAAGATCAGGGAATGTCATCTGTAGATGAAGGATCATCTGGTGAAGAATGTTCCCTTCGTATCGTCACTGAACGTAGGAGTGAGGGAGGAAGGGGAAAGAGAACCCTTGGGAGAGGAAAAGGGCGTGGTAGGGGAAGGGGAGGAGCCGAAGGGAGTGCTGAAGCTCAGGACGACAGCTGTCCCAAACCTGGCGATGTCGTGTGGGCAAAAGTAATGGGATTCAATTTCTGGCCAGCAAAGGTAAAAGGGATACTTGAGGGGTGAGGGGATATTTATTTTTATTTCACTTTACTTTGCAGATATTTGATGCTGCTAATGATGATGTGGTACCCTCTTGGCTAAAGGACCCTCCTAAGGCATCATATATATTGGTCCGGTTCTTTGGGACCTATGACATGTAAGTTTAAGGGAGTGCTTTGTTGTCTGTCACTGAAGTTTGGTTCCTCCAGGCAGTGGGTCAGTCCAAATTCCATTGAGAGTTACAACAGGGGGCTTAAGAAGAAGTTTCACTCCAAGAGCAAAAGTAAAGTGTTTCAGGTGAAGCAGGCATAGCTACTGGTCAGGAAAAAGAGTTCTGTCTGATTAGAGTGGTATCAATAAAGGGGACAGTGTTTGGTGTACAGTCGCATGATTCCTCGCCTCAGAATGAACAGCATGTGTTGTGTTCCCTTGATGAATTGAACAACACTTATTATCATTAGAAAGCAGTGAAAGAAGTGTTTACATATATGGAGGACTCGGTGATGCCTGAGGGTTTGACAATTAGACCCCCTGATCCCCCTGTGGACAGCGAGGAGGAGTCGTCGTCAGCAAATAAGGTTGAGTAATAATAATTCTTGATCCCCAATTTTGGGTCCAAATGTTAGTTTTGTTCTTCCATTGAAGGATTTGCAGTCGATATCTGGAGTTGTCAGCAACTCAGAGGATTTGCAAACAGCAAACAATGGCTCTGCTTTCCACCTTAGGGGGAGTTCTCGCAGGAAGTCTGCCACACCCAGACGGTTATCTAGTTCATCGTCTGACTCCCTGCCCAAAAGACCTTGTCTGGATGGGGAAGGTAGGGAGACAGATCGGCTCAGGACCCCAGAAGTGGAGGCATTCACATGTGCTCCGTTACCACTTGCTATTCCCTCTGCTGGGCAAGAGGGTTCAAAGGTCTGATAAGATTGCTCAGGGGGAAAATTTAAATTTTATCTATCTTCCAGAAACAGGAGAACAGCAGTGCTGAGAATGCTCAAGATTCAGAAATATGATTGGAGTATCCTAGATTCATTTAATGCACAGGACAAATTGTAAAGTAAATGACTGTCTCCAGTGACAAAACAGCCAATCTTCATGGAGCAATTTTTTAGCAATTACATGTACACAGTAATTATTAAGCTGACATGCGCGGCCTGGGCCTGAATTTTTATACTACCCCGGGCCCCCGACCTGGGAGCAATTTAGCTAGAGATAGGCAGCCAATTTTTATTTTGTGCTGCGCTTGTCACATCTATCATGTACTAGACGATCACACTACTAATAGCATCCTCAGTTCAGAGTCAGTGTGTGCAGTTCCTAGCACTCGAAACAGATAACGTTGTGATCGCTACTGGACCAGACTTCGGAGAGAAGGCGCCGTAAACAAGATTGGTGCTCTGAGTGAATTGGCGGCATCTTATACTTTGTGTTGTAAGTTATGCTAGCGGATCGAGGAGTGCGCTCTAACTGTGTAACTAGTTTATGTTCTAATAAGAGCTCTGCAGTATGTCTAATATAAGAGCACCTCTCTGCTTTCTATTTAGTGCCACTTTGGCTCACCTGCCATTTTTATTCAAAGCCGTGTACGGGAATTTACGGGGTATAATTGTGTCTGTATATCTATGGTATTCTCACTTCTCTTTTACCCTCTTTACAGCATAAATTAAGGTTTCAAAATGAGCTATAGCCCAAACCAGCGTGCTACCATTGACCAGGAGGTCTACAAATGGGTCATGCAGCAAAAAGAAAAAGATAAAATAGTAACAGCCAACACTATCAGACAGAAAGCATTCGAATTAGGCCAGGAATTTGACCCCAACTTTAAGGCCTCACTGAACTGGTACAATAACTGGAAGAAGCGTTACGATTACAACGAGACACCAGAGGCCGAAGCACTAAAGCACAAGAAACGTCATTACACTGCTGCATTCAAGTTGCATGCTGTTCGAAGAGCAGCTGAGATGGAATCAGCCAGTCAAGCAGCTCTTGAATTGGATGTCTCTCGTCGTTGTTTACAGCGTTGGACTGAGGAGTTGGACCTCATCACAAGTGTTGCTGAACATTCTTCCAATGCTGTGTACCGCAGGCCTGGACAGGGTCGGAAAGTGTTTGATACGACTCTCGACAAACAGCTCCTCGACTGGCTGAAGGAGAGTTGGCAGAAAGGTGAAAACGTCTCTGCTCTCATGATACGTGAAAAGGCTCGGGAACTGAGTCAAAAACCAGGATTCAAAGCATCCTTGGGGTGGTACATAAAGTGGCAGAAACGACACGGCATCGATCTCAAAATCCAGTCCTGTAATCCTCCTACAGAAGACAAGATCTCTCCTCTGAAACTCCGCCTACTTCAGGATGGAGAGGTGTACACGTACACACCTGGTATGCCTTCTGCAAAACGCAGAAAGATTAGCAAGAAGAAGCTATCGTACGATGATGAAGCTTTGCTGGAGAATGATGAAGAATTTGATCGTCAGCTGCTGACATGGTTAGTTGAGCGCTGGGAAGCTGGTGACATTGTGACGGATCGTATGGTGAAAGATAAAGCAGCAGAATTGAGCACCAACAGTGAGTTCAAACCCACAAAGATGTGGCTGTCAGCTTGGAAGAGAAAGTATAACATCTCACTAGAGAATCAGACATATGGCAATGAAGGTGAAGAAGAAGCGGAAGAAATTGTTGAAGAGAGTGAGATTTATGACAATGAGGTTCTTTTAGAGGAACAGCAAGCTGGGAGCTCCAAGGATACCGGGGGGCGTAACCTCAAGCATGATAGCGAGAATCCACTCACCCCTACCAAGGAGGAAGCTGCCACTGTTCTTGCTTCCCTCTCAGCTGAAGACCATGAAGCAGCTGGACTGGAGATTGCTGAGGCTCTGCAGAAACTTGCAAATGCTTTCGGAATTGTACAAGGTGGGGGAGATGCTGCCAAAGAAGCAATGGTGCAATTAACTGCTGCTTATCAGGCAAATAATCCAGAATTCATTCTTGGAGGTGGAGAGGGACAGGTAGGAATGGAGGAAGTCATTTCTGAGGAAGTCATTACTGATGAGCCGATGGTTGTGATAGAAACTGGAGTTGCCGAGTCCATGGAGGGTGATGTGACCCAAGCGACCTCTGTCCCTATCATTAGGGAAGCTAATATTGTATCCACAACATCACATACAACCGTCTCGTCAAATGCCAACAATCCTACTCCAATATCAGTAACCTCGCAAGCACTCTCCTCCAGCCATCTCGCCACTTCCTATGTCACTGAAGAAGTCGTGGTGAGTGATCCCAACTCTGGATCAGGTGGAACAGTGGATGACAGTCAAGTCCAAGTCGTAGTTCAGGAACAGGGTCCCAGTGACATGGTGATCGAGGAAGAGGTCATCCAAGATATGGCAGATCCCTCTGGTAGTGCTGAAGTTGCTGGTGTGAGCATCGACGCATCAACTGTGGCCCTAGCTGGAGACTTATCGGCAACACAGGAGCTTTTGGATATGGTTCAGGAGTCGATAGCTGGGATAGTGGGGAGTTCTGGTTTGAAAGCAGAGGGCAAAGGTGAGGAGAGTAGGAAAGGTGATGACCCCCTTGCTGCTCAGAGGACCTATGACACTGATTTCAAGAATAAGGTCGTTGAGAGAGCTGTGGAGTTGGGATCTGTGCAGCAAGCAGCACTCGAGTTCTCTGTGCCTTGGAAAGTTGTCATGAACTGGAAGACCAATCAGAACAAGACCGACGATGTGGCACTGTTGGCTGAAGGACAAACATCAAATTGAAACACGTATATATCAAATTATTATAAAGACTTTATAGAGACTTCATATATATACAGCAGTCTTGTGATTAATACAATTCTTACTAAATACAAACACGATTTGTTTATTGCATGTACAGTAGTATATGCAGGAACATAATAGGTAAGGGTCGTCATTCATGCAGCTGCATGAATGCATGATGGACTATGGCAGTGGTCTCAAACGGTATGTTAGGAATCCAATTAGCTGACTAGAATTTTTTTTCCTCTCCAGAAAAAGAAGAAAACATCCCTCCAATACACCAGTGACTTGCTCTTCACCTTTGCACTCCAGTGGTGAGGGAGCACCACTTGCAGGTAAGCACTGTTTTGAGTGTTCTACAGTGAAGAATACTTCCAAGAAATTCAAAACTGAAAGTTGTGAGGTTATAGACGAGTCGCCTCCTGCAAAACATGGGACTGGCAGGTGCAATACAAGAATTGATGAAGAACTTGACAGTGTGTTATTTTCAGACACTGTTCTTATGGGAGGTGTGTCTGGTGTAAGTGAAATTGGGGGGAATGGAGATGTAGCTGGATTTCAATTGATAAACGAAGAGATTTCAGAAATGTGTGCCATTGATGAAAGAGAGCTACGAATTAAAGACTTACCTTCACGTGTTAATGACAGGAATTTACCCACCTTTGCTCCCAAGAGAGGACTAATACCTAATGATAATGATAGGGTTTTACCCACCAAGGAGCTGGAGGAGGAGGAAGA
Source organism: Crambe crambe (assembly GCA_963924555.1). Taxonomy (NCBI): domain Eukaryota; kingdom Metazoa; phylum Porifera; class Demospongiae; order Poecilosclerida; family Crambeidae; genus Crambe; species Crambe crambe. The sequence goes on from OZ004596.1 coordinate 685,280, forward strand.
TGACTTCTTGTCAGGTCTTTATCCTGAGGACTTTAGCTTCACTCTCAACTCGTCAGCAGTTCTTCCCCATGAAGAACAGAGAAGATGTTCTCATGGCAAAGAGAATGATGAGCCTTCTGATTCTGTAGTGACAGTCACTATGGATTCCATTCCAGACTCACCAGCAAGCAGTCCTACTTTGCCTCATGCCCAACACTTACCAATCTCTTTTCATCCTTTATCATCTTCTCCTACTTCCTCTCAACCTTCCACTTCTCTTCTTCCTCTATTTCAGTCTTCTACTTCTCCTCTATCAGCTCCTCCTCCTCAATCAACTGCTCCTCCTCTATCAATTCATTCTCCTCGTCCTCTATCAACTGCTTCACTTCATTCTCTATCAATCCCTCCTCCTCAGTCTTCTGTACCTTCTTTTCCTTGTTGCAACTCTGTGACATCAGATGGAGTCAAGTACCCTGTCAATACTTTCTATGGTCTCCCTCTAACTGTACAGAGCTGCTTGGAAGAACACAAAGGGATCATCAAACTGTATGGTAGGTGTTACAATTCTGTACCACAATAGGTGGAATATGTCTTGATCTCCAAATTTATCTTTCAGATTGGCAGGATGACTGTCTTCGGTTACCGAGTGTGCACAAGGGGAGTAATCTCGTTTACTCCCTTCCCACTAGTGGCGGGAAAACCCTGGTGGCAGAACTCATCATTTTCCGGCAGCTGTTATTCTGTGGGAAAGATGTCCTCTTTATCTTGCCATTTGTTTCAATCGTGCAAGAAAAAGTAAGATATCAACATTATGATTGTGAGGGAAGGGGAGAGACTTATTTTCTTTTGTTTAACAACATGTTCGAGAACTGGGGTTGTTTGCCAGTGAGCTTGGTTTCGCTGTGGAGGAATATGCAGCCGGTAGGGGCACATTCCCACCAAGGTAATTTACCATGTCCTAACTTGGAGTGTTATCTTCTTCTTTTCTTCAGGAAACGACGCAAAAAGAATGTTGTGTATGTTGCCACGATAGAGAAAGCCAACAGCTTGGCCAACTCTCTGATAGAGCTGCAGAGAGTCTCTGAACTTGGTCTGGTGGTCATTGATGAGGTAAGGGAGGCCACCTCTGTGTGTTGATTGCTAGCCATGGTTACGTTGTTGGTGTGTGACTAGCTTCACATGGTGGGGGATGGGAGTGAACGAGGAGCCACTCTGGAAGCATGCATAGCCAAAATAAGACATACTACAGGTGTGCTTTATATAGAATCCATTTAGTCCCCCTGCATGACTTCGTTTCTATGCACATGTAGGGAGTGGTACGCAACTGATTGGTATGAGTGCCACACTCAGCAATATCAAGGAACTGGCGACCTTCATGAACGCTCAGGTCTACTCCAGTGATTTCAGACCTGTGAGGACATATTGATCAAATAATTGCCAAACTCTTTTATTTGATCATCTGTAGGTGGAGCTGATGGAGTTTGTGAAGCTGGGGAGAAGTGTTTACAGTGTGAGTGTAAAGAGTGGAGGTGAGGTAGTGGACTTCCTCCCTGTCCGACAGCTCCCCCCAATCCCATCTTCTTCTCTCTCCCAATTGGACCCGGACCAACTGTGCTCACTGGTGCTGGAGGTGGTTCCACATGGCTCCTGTCTTGTCTTCTGCCCCACCAAGAAAAACTGCCAGAACGTGGCACTTCTCCTCTCAAAATCATTCCCCAGGTCATAAGTACAGTCTAGTCCTCACTCTCAGTCCACCACTCCCTTCACTCTCAGTCCACCACTCCCTTCACTCCAATCTCTGGCTGCATCTTAATACAGCTCACTGAAGCATGGAGAACACTCAGCATCAAGGCAGTCCCTTCTCCAGCAGCTCAGCATAGAAGCATCAGGTGTATGTCCCATTCTCCAGCAAACAGTTCCCTATGGAGTGGCCTATCATCACTCGGGACTGACAGCAGATGAGAGAAAAGTGATCGAAGATGGATATCTAGATGGCTCTCTTTCAGTCTTAGCCTGCACTTCAACATTGGCAGCTGGAGTAAATCTCCCCGCTAGAAGGTACAGGTACGTTTCACTGAAACTTAAGACTTTAGTGTCTCTGTCCATACAGAGTGATTCTGCGGTCTCCCTATATGGGGAAGCAGCTGCTGACCAGGAGTCAGTACAAACAGATGGTGGGGAGAGCTGGGAGGAGTGGCATGTGTGACACTGGGGAGAGTATTCTAATACTTCAGGAGCACGACAAGCCACAGGTGTGATGCATAACAGCAGGGTGTGGGACTGGACCAAAGGGAATCACACCCATGCAGCTCTCAAATGATTATTATTGTAGGTGAAGGAGCTATTCTCAGGACCCTACGAGAAGTGCAAAAGTAGCTTACTTGTCAATGACATGGCAGCACTTCTCTCCCTCATCTTGACTCTTATTGGACTTAAGGTGATTTCTAATTAAAAACTCAAATAGACAACATGCACATCCCTTTTTCTTCTTGCTAACCCCAGCCCTTCTCCTCTCCAGTTGATCAAGACTTTCGAGCAGCTTTGGAATTTTCTTTCTTGCACTCTCCTCTATGTCCAGTCTGAGCACAGCTACCTCAAGCAGTGCTGCAATCGAGCACTGAAACATCTGGCCACTTTGGGCTATGTCACCCTGGAGGCTGGTAGTTGTCCTGATGAAACCTCGTATTTCATCACTACTTTAGGCCGAGCAACTTACAGAGGTCAGTATGCCACCTATGTGAGATATCCAGTCAATGTGATCATCCAATGGGTCATTATCACAGGTTGCTTGCCAGTGAAGCAGGCACACTTGGTATATAAAGATTTGATAAAGGGTCATCAGTGTCTCATATTGGCCACTGATCTGCACCTGCTCTACTACGTCACTCCCCCTGAGCTTGGACCTGGAGCCCTGTACCAACCAAACTGGATGGTCTATTTCAAGATAGTGAGTCAAGGAATTTTGAGCTATAAATGTACGTGCACTCTGACACTTTCCCTTTAGCTCACAGAGTTGGGTCCTGATGAGCTGAAAGTGGCAGAAATGGTTGGAGTGGACCCAGCTGTGCTCTCAAAGAAGGCAACTGGAATAGCCAGCAAAATGGTCAGCATACGAAGCCATGCGTATTTTATTTAAAAACCGCACATTTTCGATAATTCTCTTAATCACAAATTGCAGAGCCCAGAAACTACCTTACTGTACATGCGGTTCTATCAGAGTCTCATGCTTCACTGTCTTCTTAAGATGGGTACTTTGGATGCCATGTGGAAGGTGGCGCACACCTTCCAATGTTCAAGGGGCTTCATACAGACCCTCCTCAGCTCTGCAGCCTCATTTGCCTTCTCCCTAGTGCACTTCTCACAGGTTAGTGAATTACAATGTCCCAACCTTTTCATGCTGGGTGGGGTTTAAATTCTTCTTGATATTATCCAGGAGCTTCCTGAGTTGTGGTCGCTTAGTGTATTACTTCCTGCCATAGGGAAGAAGCTCTCTTACTCCTCCAGTGCAGATCTCATTCCTCTAATGGAAGTATCAGGCATCAAGCAGGTAATTGGCAGGGATCTCCCCATAATGACTGTCTAGACTGCCATCTCTCTATTTGCCTGTTTTAATCTAATTACAGGGACGTGCTCGCCAGCTGGTATTGGCAGGGATCACCACTCCTGAAGAGCTTGCAGTGGCCGATCCTCACACACTCTCTCAGAACATAAGTCACCTTTACCATAAGCAAGCAAAGAGACTCATAAATGCAGCAAAGGTGGGGGGTTCTTATCCATGCATGACAACACACCCTTACCCTACACTCATGACTCCATATAATGCACACCCTAGTACAATTTGTAGTCTTGACTCTCCATATAATGCTCACCCTACATGTATGCAGGCTTTTGTGGCAGACAGAGCTGAAATACTGCTAGAAGAAGCAGAGGAACTGATGACTCTGTTGCCTCAATCTGCAACTATGTGACTAGTCTACCATAAGTCAGTCGTGTATAATATTGAAAATTCTGTGTTGCATCTGACCACCAGAACCACCACTATCAGAGCTATGGTTGATTTTTATATCACTCTATATATTGGGAAAAAGTGTTTTGTTATTTGAGAAAATGTTACAAACCTGATTCATGCAATGCACAAAGTATCATACCTAATACTAACTGTCCTGCTGCTGAGAGTAATTGATTTCTACTAGCAAAAAGTCAGTCATTCGCCTTTGGTGGTCTTGAGAGGTGCACGGACATAGAATGGCAGGGGGAGGTATGAAATGATACAAACTTGAATTCTGGTAAATAGCTGCAGTGTGGAAAGTTTGGGGGTTAAAGTGCTGGTGGGAGTAAAAAGTTGGGGGTGCTATTGTGTACTCAGTGCATGACCATATGCATGACCATATGTTTATGTGTACAACCTTTCAATAATTATTTATAATTAAGGCAGCACTTCAAAAAAAGTTTCTTGCTACTTTGATTGCTATGGACAGTCTCCACAACGTGCCAACTTTGCACCACACCTTGTTCTTTAAAAGGGTATTATATGGTTGTACACAGCAAGCTTGTTAATCTCCAGACCACATGACCATTTCCATGCAAATATGTTGTAGCAGTCCGTCACAGCACTATTCTATTCTACCTGCACTCACCAAGACACTGAAGTACCAGATGAAGCCATATAATGCAATGCCAAATGCTAGGAACAAGTCGAAGATGGCCGGTTTGACCCTGTATGCTATTATCTTGGACTTTGTGATGTCATAGGCCACGAATTCTTGGCCGCTGTATTTGACAAAGAATGATATCAGATTCCCAACATAAGCTAATAAAAGGATTCCCCCCTTTTTTGCTGGAAGGACGATTGACCCCACATGTCTCACCTCTCAGGTTGGTGGGTCATGGCAGTGACCTCATGTGTGTATCTTGTAAGAGCTTGCTCTAGCCCTATCACCACAGGATGCTTGCTGTTTAGGAGTTGAGGGGAACGAGCGTAACTGGTCAGAAACTCTAACCAGATCTCCAAGAAGTCCTGGTGCACATTGTACCCATCAGTATTCAAGAAGGGAAAAGAGGGTGACCCAGAGTCCTAATATGGAGAGGGATGATGCTAAGGAGCTGTATGAAACTGAATTGCTTACAGTTGCAGGTACTAAGGCACATGATGTCGACAATGTAGAATCCATTAATTTATAAAGTGTTTTAGAGTGCAAATGTTCCTCCCACCCCTCCCTAGTAGCAGGGGCTACACTTACCACTTCAGATATATTGTAAATATGTCTGGCCAATCCTTCAGCGATTATCTTCACATTCCGTGCCAATAACTTCATATCTGTTTGGGATCTATAAAATCAGAATCGTCATAATACTAGCTGTCCATAGTACACCATATTTCCTTCCTTACTTAGACACAAACATTGACGATCTTCTTGCATCTTTGTGATTCTCAGATGATGAAATGGTGGCAGCTGGTAGTCTCTTCAGAGAGAACCTTTCGTGCTCCCATGCTAGAAGATCCTCACTCAGACGCACTTTTTTATGGATCAGCTGAAACTGAACTTCTGGAAATATCAGTTCCACAGACTAAAGAATTAAAAATCCAGCAATATATATATTTTTTAAATCATGGGAAATTTATCAGACTTGGTTAAGTGCTTGAATGAGACCATGTGCTTTTGAGCCTTCCTTTGGTGGCTTGGAGAAATGTAGGAAGAGATTGCTTGATCCTGCTGTAGCAAGAGTGTCTAGGCAGAGGGTGTAGTCGGCTGAGGAGAGGAGGGTGGAGTCAGAACTTTCCACTTGCTCCTCCAGGAAAGCTTTGGTTCCAAAGAAGTTGAACTTTCCTCCACCACTCAGGATGAAGACCAGATTGTACTTTGGACGATGATTGGGATTATTATAGAGTCTGCAATAATGAAGTCAGTTTTATACATCTCACGTTTGCAACGGATAAAGCCAATACGAATTTGAGCGCATGCACTTAAAATTTCCATTTAAAAGCCAAGGCGAGAACAATCTGCTAACATGCCATGATTGTAACTCACCTTGAGAAGAGCCGTGCCAATTCAATGATTGCAGCTGCACCACTGGCATTGGAGTCCACACCATATGACAGAGACTTTTGGGGGGGGAGGGAGAGATTTAAGAAATGCATGCACTTCTTTATTGCGGATTGGACCACTTACTGGAGACAAGCCCATAGCATCATAATGAGCCAGGAGAGCCACCGTTGGGAGCTTATGTCTAACTCCTTGACCCAACAAAGTACCCTAAGGAATAGATAACATTATTTTGTCATCCTCTAACAAATTATTTTTCAGAGCACTCACAATCATGGTAGTTATTGGAGTCTCCTTAATTGGCTTAGTTTCGACTTCACCCTCAGTTATCATCTGGTAACCATAATCACCCAACGCTGCAAAGATCACTAAAGAGGAAGAAGATAATCAAATACTATCTCCACATCACATGGTGGAATGTACTGACAGGACGCCACTGAAGAGTCCTTCTCCTTCTCTGCAGTGGTGGTGAGGATCTCATACAGTTCCAGAAGGTCTTTGTCTTCATGTGCAAAATACACGGGAATAGGAATCTCCAACTTGAATAATTCTGATTCCAATGCCACCCAAGACTAGTGCATTTCATGTCAGTACAAAATGCACAAGGAGTGGGTTTCGCTCACCTCCCATACCTCCTGATCCACTGTGTGATCGGAAGGGGGTAGCAGCACCAATATTGCTCCAGCCCCCCTTTGAATCAGATCAAGGAATTTCTTGGAAGTAAGGTCCTTCCATCTCGCCACCACACACTTCCGATTTAGCATGCCAGCTGCTTCTCCCTTGGCTTCCATGTTTATTAAAGCACTGCGAGAGCCTAAAAACAGAAAGATGGGCACTATTTAGAGTCAGAGAAGCTAAGGAGGTGGGTATTATTTAGAATCAGTGACTAATTGATACACAGAAGTGACTCAAAGATCTATAGAGCCTGGTTTAATGACAGGGACTTGTTCCTATACCATAACGAACTCCATGTAGGTCAAAGTGCTGCATCCGATGAGCTGTGAACTCGTGCACAGCCGTGACAGGAACTGGTCCGATGCAGACACTGAGGATCACGATGGATGACACGAGCCAGCAAGGGATTGGCACACCGCGCAGCAGATCTACTGTCTCTTCAACACCGAACATGGCAAGCTAGAGGACTACTTGCTAGCTACATTCCATTTACACGTGGATGCTGGCGGGAAATTAAAAAGGAGGTGGGGCTACTTCAGAATAACGTCATCAATATAGGACTAAGCTACCCGGTGCCATAAAATAGCTAGGCCGCTAGCTACACAGATTTACAATGGCTGAAGGAGACAAGGCATCACCTCCAAATTACGAAGATATCTTTGCCACAGATCAAGAGGCTGTAGATAACGGAATAGACTATGGCGATGGCGATGGCGGTCCCAGTGACACCACGGACCTTTTCCTACCCGAGTTTTTCCCTGAGCATGGCCTTCCATCAGATCAAGACCCAGACCTCACTGGGGAACTAGTCTTGCCCAGTGGCGACCAAGAAGACTTGTTTGGGGCAGAGCCTGAGTCCCCCCAAAGAGGTGGTGCTGTGTCTGAGGATCAGGTGGTGAGTGTAAACACTTGGATTGTTGTAACCACCTTATAAAGTGCAAGGTAGTGATTAATTGGCCTCCATTGGAATATCTATAACACTTCATAATCCTTATGAGCCAAACTTCCACTTTTCCATGGATAGTATCTAGGAATCCCATATTTACTGTAGTGGAGGGAATACCCCTATCCCTTCACTGTGGGGTGAATCTCATGTTTGTGTGTACTCTACAGGTCATTGGCATTGATTTGGGCACGACTTTTTCATGTGTGGCAGTGTGGGAGGAATCGCACCCTGTGATCATCGCTAATAACATGGGGAACAGGACCACCCCTTCCTGGGTCTCCTTCCAGGATGAGAACGTCTACGTGGGGGAGGCAGCCAGGAGCAAAGCTTCCAGAATTCCAGCTTCTTCTGTGTATGACGCCAAGAGGATGATTGGTCGAAAACTCGATGACACACATGTGCAGAAATCCCTCAAGCTGTGGCCTTTTTCGGTGACTGAGTATCGAGGAAACTGCGCTGTGGAACTAACCATCTCTAAGAAGAAACAGATCCTAATGCCTGAAGAAATCTCAGCCTACATCTTGACTAAGATGAAGCACACAGCGGAGGACTACTTGGGCATACCTGTCAAGCGAGCTGTGATCACAGTTCCAGCGTATTTCAATGATGCCCAACGACAGGCTACGATTGATGCCAGTGCTATTGCTGGGTTGAAGGTAGAGAGGATAATCAACGAACCCACAGCAGCTGCTCTAGCCTATGGTTTGGAAAAGATGTCAGGTGCTAACAAGGGGCCACACACTCTGCTGGTGTACGATCTTGGTGGAGGTACTCTGGATGTCACCATTATGGTGGTTGACAGAGGTGTATTTGAAGTGAAGAGCACTAGTGGTGACACTCACTTAGGTGGGCAAGACTTCGACGATAACTTAGTGAAGTACTTTCTTCCTCGAGTGAAAGATATGTGTGGCGTGGATATTTCAGACAATCACAAAGCACTGAAAAAGCTCCGTGATGCCTGCCAGAACCTCAAACATAACCTCTCGCACTCCAACTCGGCAACTATTGAAGTGGATGCTCTGGTAAACGGTGAAGATTTCGATTCATCACTCACAAGAGAGAAATTTGTCGAGATAAACAGTGAGCTTTTCACTCGATGCCTAGAACCAATTGAAAAGGCAATAAATGATTCCGGGATCTCTCAGGACGACATTAACGAAATTGTTCTGATTGGTGGATCCACAAGAATCGTACGTATTCAGGAACTCTTAGAGGAATACTTCCCCAACAAGAAACTCAGCAAGCGTATCAACCCAGATGAAGCTGTAGCAATGGGGGCCGCCATCCAGGGTGCCAATTTATCCCTTGCATTTGACGAGAAGGACCCCAAACTGGCCAACATAACCCTTATGGATGTTGCCCCCATGAGTCTGGGCATTGAGTTGGTGGGTAAGAAAATGAGCAAACTTATTCCACGGAACACTACGATCCCATATTCCCACACAAGAGTCTACAAAAACAACGAAGACTACCAAAGAAAGGCTGTGATTGAAGTATTTGAAGGGGAAGATAAATTCACCAATAATAACCGCCTCTTGGGGAGATTTACACTGCCTGGTTTGCCCCCTCGCCCAAGGGGTGAGGTTCGTATACCTGTGACTTTTACACTTGACAGTAATGGGGTTCTAGAGGTCGTAGCGGCTGTGAGTGGCGAGGAAGGAACAAGCAAAAAACTTGTGATACAGAAAGACAAGGGACTTTTGAGTAAGAAAGAAATCTCAGCCAAAGCAAAACACATTGCAAAGTGGGAGGCTAAGTGTAGATCGAAAAAATTAAACTGACACCTTTCGGATTTTTATTTGTGTACAAATGTTGTTATTTTTGGTGTTATTGATCAGTTTTATTATCACATGAAAGTGTTAGTGCTGCACTGGACAGGGCATGAAATATGAATCTACAAATCTTGAAAGTAATTTTTCTGACAAAAAAGGAATGGAAAGAGGTACTATATCATGTTCATTATGGAAGGTTTACAGTTTCCTAATTTTGCACAGGAGTTATGTTGATCGTAGTGGGACCAGGGATAGTAGTGGGACCAGAGGTAGTAGTGGCACTATTAGTAGTGGGACTATTAGTACTGGCAGTGGCACTCGTAGAAGTTGAGCAGATTGCAGCGAGGTTAATTTTAGGAGGGACAATGACTTCAGAAATGGTGTGAATGACACCATTGCTGGCTGCTATGTCCAGATCCTCCAGTGGGATTTTGTTGTTAGTGACAGATATGTTTCCATTCTCCACTTGCACCCTTAGGCTAAATCGAGAGAAGGTGCGTAGTCTGGTGGCCTGGGACAGCGTACAGCTAAACTGTGCTGGTGCGCTGATGTGGGTTAGTAATATGAGCCTCAGATACCTACAATTTTCTTCACGAAGGAGACACTCGACGGTATTTTCTGGAAGCTTGCCAAATGCATCGTTGGTTGGGGCCAGGAGAGTACGAGACTTCTTTCCAGTCACATCAAGGAGCCGTGCTAAGTTGGCAGCTTCAAGCAGACGTACTAAATCACTAAAGCGACTTGTCTCATTGAGAGTGTCGGTGATTGTATTCGTAGCTTGGGGAAGTGGGGAGCTTGCAATGTGGACTACACCATTCACTGCCTTGCAGGCATCTGTCTCAATATCAACTCCATTAACACAAAAACTCTGTAAAAGAAATTTGGAGGTCTGCAATCATTACAATGCTGCAGTGAGTGTTGCTAATACCTTATCTTGAGCTCTTCCCACATGCAGGAAGATATCCGGAGCTTCAGTTTTCAGCACTAGACCTCCAAACAGCTTCTTTCCTTCGACTCTTCTATCAACAATGTGACCTTGAGCAGATATTGGGCCACTAGCAAATCCTTCGTCCCTCACACCAAACACAGTGAATTGATCATTGGGCTTTTCATTTCCTAGTTGGCCCAGGAGAGCAGGTGCACTCGCTAGTAATTCACTAATAAATGACGTCAAGTTCAATTCCAATAGACAGTCTATCACTGTTGCCTTCAGCTCTATGAGTAAGATGCCAATTATTACTATCATCATCTCTTCCACTCTTTTACTTGCCTACTGTACAGCCACTTGTTCTAAATACATTCCTCCTTCTGTTCCACCACCCTCGTTTTGCAGCTCTTGCATCTGCAGGATCCACAGCAAAACCTCTGCAGCAGCCTACCTTTGTTTTAGTGAAGTTCAGCATCATTCCAGTACAACCAGTCCTTCTGCATGTGCTCCTGTAGAATAAGAATGGATAAAAATATCACATGTCAGAAGATCTCAAGACTAACCAGCATCCCCAAAAACGTCTACTACATCTTCTCCCACTTTCATAACTGAATGTTTGGGCAGTAAATGTCCTTCTTAGCTGACACACATTAGGTCTGCAGAGGATAAAATAATAAATAATGCAGAAAATATAATAATCACATTTTAATTTTCCTGCTTACCCAAAGCCATTTGTCAGTGGTGTTGACTCTTCACCAACAAGTTGAGATTTGCCACAAATCTTTCTGTATCTTGGCGGGCAAGAAGTTGAGTGCACACAACCGATAAATGCCACCGTTAATATCACCACCAAGAACTTCATTGTTTCTGCTTCCTGATGCTGTAGCTAAGCCCACTCTAGTCACTAAGTCTACATGTGTCAACTGCCAGTAGTGCATGTCTTTAAATAACGCTTCTGCTTATGCACTTAGAATAAATACTATATGAAAATTTGGCTGTAATTTTTGGCTGGAGGCCCACTAAATAATAAGTTACATGCCTTTCATAAAAATGTGATTTCCTATCATTACTGATCTATGTAATTTTGTTGTATCATCAATCGACATTTATGGTCGAAATTTATTATGACGAAGAGTTACTTTAAAAGTGTTTGTTGATTAAGGTGGGGGTGGTAACAGCTTGCAGCCAGCTCTAACTAGGAGTGGTTGGCAAACTACTAATGCCACATGCTAGCTGACATGAGGGTTCTAAATGTAGCGTCTCCAAATAAAGACACAGCTTCAACTTTACACAGACTCCACTGGTAAATTCCTTTCCCACCATGGCTGCTACAGATGATTCAATTAATTATTATGAATTGAATGGATAAAACATCAAGTGAAAGCGTGGTTTGACTGTACTGTCTGCAGCTATGCATAAGTTCAAGAATCTATTCGCCCTTATACCCAGTCCTGTCCTGTGTACAAGGGCTAATCAAGCATCGGAATCTCCCACATCTGCCAGTACTGCAAACTTGTTACTGCTCTCCATCTGGCTATTGCTCACCTTCCCTCTGCCTGTCTCAGCTCCACCCTCCACATCACTATCTCCACCCTCCACATCACTATCTCCACCCTCCACATCACTATCTTCACCCTCCACGTCAGCAGGTCTGCTGAGGCTTCCCCCCATGCCAGCCTGCTGGAGTCGTATGATCTCAGCTACCTCAGGATGGCCCTCCCACTCCACTGTGGACAAAGGGGGACAAAGGACAGAAAATTACTCTAAATATAATTATTTGGGATGGAAAGCAAATGAAATTACCTTTCTTTTGAGAGTAGCCAGGAGGTCTGAAGTACATGGAGATCTTACCATCCACTGCCAACCTCAGTATGCTGTTAGCTGAAGATATTGTAATACAATCACATGGTAGTGGTCATATCATATGCACATACCTGCTCTGTATGTATCAGGACGAGCTGCCTTTGGAGTATAGTAGCCTCTCTTCTCAGCCCAGGCTGTGCCACCAAGGGGAAGGGGAAAGGGGAGGGGAGGGAAGAGAGGAGGGGAGAGGGGGGAGGGAAGGAAACCATCACAATAAAGATACAGTGCATGTACATGTGAGCCAACATTATCTCACCATCACATATATCCCATGCAGTCCACTCCCTCTCCTGAGTCACATGATCTATCATGTGACCCATCTGTGATTGCTTCTCTCTATCTTCAGTGTGTACTGGTCCTGCTTGTCTCTTGAGGACAGGAAAGGAGTCTTCAGGATGGACTAATTGGAGCCACTGAGTGAGGGGGGTCCTCTGTGCCAAGTATCCCACTGCTGTGTACGGCTCCCTCACCTGGGCTATTGGGTAGATACCACTAAGAATCTATACGACAGTAAATGATATAATTCCAATCGATATGGGTAAGTCCCTGTGATAACTGGAAGTACCTGTAGCTGCTTGTCCACGAGAGAAGGGAAAACAAGACCTGGACAATCACAGAGTCTGATGGTGGGGGTGAGGTAGAGGGTCTGGAAGTGCTTCGTGTGGCCAGGTGTGCGAGAAGTGCTCACTACCTAAAAGAGATTAAGGCCTTTTAGTCACACATCAGACACATAGCTACCTACCTTCTTTGCCATTAGGCCATTAATGATAGAAGACTTCCCCACATTGGGATGACCTGAAAGTAATCTATCAGAGAAAATTCTTCACCAAATAAGGAAACTTACCCACCATACCGATGGTCAACACCCCTTCACTGACCTTGTCCTGTTCAAGTAGAGAGCTAATTACTATAGGGGAGGGAGAAGAGGAGAGTGGGGGGAGGATAATCAGGAACATGGCTAAGAGATGAAATAATCAGTTCTACCAGTTACAGGAGACAATTCACCATCATTCTCTCCATCTGAACCCGAGGCATCATCCTCACAGGAAAGGGTAGTGGTACAAGATACATCCTCCAGTTTCTGCCTCCACCCCTTGGTATCAACTGCAGATTATAATTATCTATGATTCTATGATAAATGTAGCCCATTATATTCACTTACCTTTCCCACTATACATTTTTTCCACTAATCTTAACAACTCTCTTGGTCCCACAGCTGAAGGAAGTGTACTTCGACCTCTTCTTCGCTTCAGTTTAACTAGATCATGAAAAGGAGCAGTGAAGAGTTGGACCAGAGAAAGAAAAAATTGAACTTGCTTTTCTCTGATGTTACATGAGGGGAAGCAGAAGGGTTGGGATAGCTGGTGAAGCAGATGACTTCCAGCTGAGGGAAATGAGAAAGGAAGTAGTGTCTCCAAGCAACACACACTTGAGGGGGCACCAAGTCCACCTAATCAAAAAACAAAACAAATCAAAAAACAACAACAAAAAAACAAACAAACAAACAAAAAAAACAGAGCATTTATAAAGGATTATCTCTCCTCTCTTTAGAGCTCTAAACCTTATTCAGAACAAGGATGAGCTCTTTCTTCAAGTCCTGGATGACATAATTGTACAGAGCAGGGGAGAAGTGGAGGACCTAGGAATGGGCATACTATCAAAAGACCTATCACATTATATTGTGACTACAATAAATTACCGGGTGTCGGATATCAGTGATGAGAAGTATGACATTGGAAATCTCTAGCACTCTCCACAGCTGTCGCCAAGTCTGTAGTCATCATAATAAATAACATTCATGAGTGGAAGTCCCTAAAGTTGACCTCACCTCCAAATTATGTTCGAAATAGCTGAGTTGGGATTGTGAGTGTTGGGAGTAGATGTCTTTGAGGTATGTTGCAAATGCTCTCTCTTCCTGAGCTTCTACTTGTGTTTTGCTCATGGAGTAACTCCAAGAGGGTCGGTGAGGGATATCAAGAACTGATCCTGGTTTGTATATATCTGCCACTCCCACCTCCAGCTGGCTCTGCAGAAATTACATATTTATGTTGAAACAATAATTATTTTCCTGAGTTACTAAACTGGGCCAACCTCAGGGACTGGCAAGATTGGCGTGGTCTTTGCCAAAAACTTTCTGCGTTTGATCTCTTTATCTGATTCCTTCTCAAAGTGCAGACAAAACCTGTTAGGGTTGTGCCTAGTACCCCCACCCTCCAGCCCCTCCCCCTCTATTGCAGTTGGTTGTGAGTGGAGATGAACCAAGTCAACTTCTCCCTCCAAGTCATCCTGAGCTAAGTCCAAGGGGTGTTCTTCCACTTCATTCTTCTTTTCTTCATCATCATCATCATCACCAAATGCTCCTGGGAAGTCAAATGAAAGTAGGTAAAGCAGTTATCTAGCTAGGACAACACCTTTTTCTTTCTTTCTTAGCCTCTTCTCCTGCAACTGAATTTTCTTCTGTTTATTACTGAAAGGCTTTCTTCTAGGCATTATGATCACTATTAGGAGTGCATGGTAAGGGGTCGTCCACAGCGCTCGTAAAAATGAAGACCCTTTACCATCTTTCATCAGGACAGACTCTAGAGAAACTAATTCTAGAAGGAGGGACAATGACTTCAGGAATGGCATGAATGACACCATTACTGGCTGCTATATCCACTTCCTCCAGAGGAATCTTCTTATCTGATATGAGTATAACTCCATTCTCCACTTGCACTCTGAGTCTATATCGAGTAAATGTGTGCAGCATGGGGGCTTGGGACAGAGAACAGCTGAACTGGGCTGGCCAGCTAATATGGATGTACACAAAAAGAGCCAGATATTTTGAATTTTCTGGACGAAGAAGACATTCGCTGACATTTATTGGAAGCTTGTCAAATGCAGAATTTGTTGGGGCAAAAACAGTACGAGACATTCCTTTGGTCCATTGTTTGGTCACACTACTAAGGAGTTGAGAGTTGGCAGCATTGAGTAGATGTTTAAAAGTGCTAAACTTGTTGAGGATTTTTGTAATTGTTTTCGTAGCTTGGGGAAGTGAAGAGCTTGCAATATGGACTATGCCATTTACTGCCCTGCAGGCGTCTGTCACAATGTTGACTCCATTAATGCAAACATTCTATTTAAAAAGGTTCCATGATCAATTCCAGCTAGTCTTAACCAAAATTAGATCTACCTTATTTTTTCCTCTTCCTACATGAAGGACAACATCTTCCTTAGATAGAGCAGATTTAGTTTTCACCATTAAGCCTCCCCCAAATAATCCCTTTCCTTCAATTCTTCTATCAATAATGTGACCTTGAAGAGATCTTGGTCCACTGGCAAATCCCTTGTTCCTCACAGCAAACACAGTGAATTCATAGTCTGTATGTTCATTTTCTAGTCGATCCAGGAGAGCAGGTCCCACACTTTCTACCAATTCACCAACAAACATTGTTAAGTTCAGCTCCAATAGGCATTCTATGACTGAGGCCTTCAATGCTAGTAATTAATTATAAAAAGTTTAACTGTTGGTATAGGAATTTGGCCAGTCTATTTACCTAGTGTACAACCAGTTTCAAATAAGTGAACATTTCTTTTGTCTGAGTCGATGGCAAACCCTCTGCAGCACTTTATTTCTATTTCATGGCAAATGGTTTCCACACATCCTGTCCAACTAGGGGCAGTTATATAGATAGCTTAATAGCTAGCCCTATAGTTAAGCTCTAGCTAACCTGCATTGTCCCAAACAATCACTTGTTCTTGCTAGGACAGAGTAGTGCCTTGTAAACTGGCATACATTTGGCCTATAGAGGTACAGCATGTCACTTTCTATATACCTAGCTACCCAAATCATACCCAATTTCTTCTTTTATTTCTGTTGATATCTGCCCAAGAAGCTCAAATTCTCCGCAAGCTTGTTGTGGGTTGCAAGCAGCTGCATGCGTATGTACTACTGAATACATAGAGCTGGTGGATACCACCATTAGAATTACTACTGAAATCCTCATTGTTGCGTTGCCAAGCATTTATTAATTGCGCATGCTCAGAAAGCGTGGTTCACACACGTACACCCCCGAATCACATGCACATGAAAAAAAATTTTGTCTGGTAGTATAGTATAGCTATCTCATTATTACCAATTTTGGTATTGATGTTAATGCTGATGCAGTCTAGACAAGTATCAGGAGGATGAATAGCTAACAATGAAGACTTCTGTGGTAGTTCTAGTGGTGGTATTCATCGGCTGTGTGTACTCAGTAGTACATGTGCATGCAGTTTTTTGCGACCCACGACACTGAGAAAGGTGTGGAAAGGCTCATGAAGGACAACATCTTCCTTAGATATAAGACTCCCCCCAACTCTTTTATCAATAATGTGACCTTGAAGGGATATTGGACCACTGGCAAATCCCACTTTGAAATAATGCACATTTATATTGTATGTCTGCAGCAGAAAATTTATTCATGTATATGTACTACTGAGTAGAGCTGGCGGATACCACCATTAGAATTACTATTGAAATCCTCCACAGTTGTGCAACTAGCTAGTGCATTGCCATAATTGCGCATGCTCAGAATGTTCAAAACACACTCAAAACATAATTATTATTCAGCATTCACCCTTAAAGAATAGTAGCACAATATCATTAATTTACTTCAACTACTACACCAACTGCAGGTCCAGCCGCATCTGTTGTAGGAGTCACAGGTGTCGAAGGCGAAGGAGTCGTGGCTGAAGGAGTCGTAGCTGAAGGAGTCGTAGCTGAAGGAGTCGTAGCTGAAGGACTTGTAGTTGAAGGAGTAGGACAGATTCTAGAGAAGTCAACTCTAGGTGGAACAATGACTTCAGGAATAACATGAATGACACCATTGTTGGCTGCTATATCCATCTGTTCTAAAGGAATCCTCCGATTAGTGACCAATATAGTTCCATTCTCCACTCGTACGTAGAGGAAGTACCTAGTAAATGTGGAAAATCTGGTAGTTTGGGACAAAGTACAGCTGAACTGGGCTGGTGCACCAATGTGGATAAAAACAAGATGTTCCAGATATCTTGAATTTTCCTTACGAAGAAGGCATTCGATGGCATTTGCTGGAAGCTTGTTAAATGCAGCATTTGTTGGGGCTAAAACAGTACGAGATTTTTTTTTAGTCACATTAAGGAGCATTGTTATATTTGCAGCATCAAGCAGACGCTTGAAATCACTGAAATCATCAAGGTTTTCTGCAATTGTTTTCATAGCTTGGGGAAGTGGAGAGCTTGCAATGTGGACTACACCATTCGCTGCTCTGCAGGCATCTTTCCTTTCGATATCAATTCCATTAACACAGACATCCTGCATGTATAATAATAGTATTAATACAAAGCCAGATAATTAACTATGTAACTATACCTTATCTTTTGCTCTTCCCACATGAAGGAAAACATTCCCTGCAGATTGAGTTTTCAGCACTAGACCTCCTAACAGCTGCTTTCCAAGAACAGTTTTGTTGACAATGTGACCTTGAGCAGATATTGGGCCGCTAGCAAATCCTTCATTCCTCACAGCAAACACAGTGAATTGATCGTTGGTATTTTCGTTTCCAAGTTGGCCCAGGAGAGCAGGTGCACTTGATAGTAATTCACCAACAAACGACGTCAAGTTCAAGTCTAATAGACACTCTGTCACCGTAGCCTTCAATTCTAAGGGAGGATAGTATTATTGCACTGCAGCAGCTTAAAGATTTCCATTACCTTGCAGACAACCTCTGGTTCTCAACACATTATTCCTTCTACCATACCACCAGTGCCTCTTTGCAGAGCGTTCATCTTCAGGATTCACAGCAAAGCCTCTGCAGCACTCCACCTTAGTTCTGTTGAAAACCTCCATAGGTCCAGTACAATTAGTCTTCCTACAACTCGTCCTATAAGAAATAAGGTTGGATCAATAATCATGATGGCATTAGAGCATGCACTTATCCACACCTGCATCGTGATTGACCCCATCGGCTCCAGTATCCACAGGTAGTTGACCTCTCATAAGCAAAAGTTTGGACAGAATATCTCCTTGTGACCTGGCACACATTAGGCCTGCAGAAGAATGTTAGGAATACACCATTAGGTAGTGTATCATGCGTAGCTAACAGTAACATACCCATATCCTTGAGTCAGTTTTGTTGATGTCTGCCCAAGAAGTTGAGCTTTTCCACAACTTTGTCGATGTCGTGGGTTGCAAGCAACTGCATGCGCATGTACAACTGAGTACACACAGCCGATAAATACCACCACTAGAACTACCACAGAAGTCCTCATTGTCAGCTATTTATCCTCCTGATTGATACTTGTGCTGTAGCTAACTGTGCTGGAGCTGATTGCTTCCTTTATATAGCACCACCACATTCTACATTAACACCCCCACATAATCACTTGTAACACCAAAATTGGTAGCTACTAGCTACCAGACAACTTTTTTTAAATGTTCAGCATGTATGTCATGTGTTTGGGAGCTAAAAATTAATCATAAAGGTTACAATTCTGTTCATGTGGCTGGAACTCCACCATGCACGTCACTATTGTTACAATGAAGCAGATGGTTGGATAAAGAAAACAGTTGAAAGGTTATAACTACAATCATTCAAAGGAAACTGCTAAATATAGCCATGATAGTATTACTGCTACACATTTTTGTGTGTAGTTGCTAGCCACAATTAATGCAAGCAAATCAAAATTTACATGGCCTCTGGCAGGCTGTAATAATTATGTTCAGTCAGTCATACACAGTTTAGAAGAATACAAGACTGGCTGCCATACTCAGAAGCATAAAGCATGGCATGACAAGAGCTTGTGGGAACCTGCAGTCCCATTTTTGGTTTGATAGGAGTACTGTAATGGAACTGATCACCATAAGCACATTTATAACTTTATAGTGTGAGAATAATTGTGACATTTATGTACAAACACTAAATGACTGCCAAAGGCATAATAGTTATGCTACATATTATTTCACTAGCTACATTGTTATATTATTTTGAAGGATCGATAATGATAGGTATTTCGGTTGTAAACAAAGGAGTCGAGGCTGAAGGAGTCGAGACTGAAGGAGTTGAGGTTGAGGCTGAAGGAGTTGAGACTGAAGGAGTTGAGGTAGGTGCAGGACAGAGTTTGGAGAAGTCAATTTTAGGAGGGACAATGACTTCAGGAATAGCATGTATGACACCATTATTGGCTGCTATGTCAACTTCCTCAAGAGGAATCCTCTTATTAGTGATAAATATGGTTCCATTCTCCACTCGCACGTAGAGGGAGTGCCTAGTAAATGTGTAAAATCTGGTAGTTTGGGACAAAGTACAGCTGAACTGGGCTGGTGCACCAATGTGGATAAGAACAAGATGTTCCAGATATCTTGAGTTTTCCTCACGAAGAAGACATTCAATGGCATTTGCTGGAAGTTTTCTGAATGCAGCATTTGTTGGGGCTAAAACAGTACGAGATTTTCCATAAGACTTATCAAGGAGCATTGTTATATTCGCAGCGTCAAGCAGGCGCTTGAAATCACTGAAACCGTCAAGGTTTTCTGCAATTGTTTTCGTAGCTTGGGGAAGTGCAGAGCTTGCAATGTGGACTACGCCATTTACTGCCCTGCAGGCATCCGTCACTTCAATGTCAACTCCATTAACACAAACACTCTGGAAATAATTTATAGTCATGAAATCAGTCAAAATGATTTTAACAAGTTATTGGTACTCAAGTACTCACCTTATCTTTTGCTCTTCCTACACGAAGGAAAACATCTGGTGATTGACTTTTCAGCACCAGACCTCCAAGAAGCTGCTTTCCGAGGACTGTTTTGTTAACAATGTGACCTTGAGCAGATATCGGACCATTAAAATCCTCATCTCTCACAGCAAACACAGTGAACCGATCATTAGTGTTTTCATTTCCAAGTTGGCCCAGGAGAACAGGTGCACTTGATAGTAATTCACCAACAAATGATGTCAAGTTCAATTCCAAAAGACACTCTGTCACTGAAGCCTTCAATTCTAGAAAAAAACAAAAGACATAAATATTGCGATGATGATTTTTCTGCTTCTTCTTTTACCTAGTGTACAACCACATGTTCCAAAAACATTCCTACATCCCCACCAGTGACTGTTGAATGAGCGTACATCATCTTCTAAGTTCACAATAAACCCTCTGCAGCATTTCACCTCAGTTCTGGTGAAGTTTTGGATGGGTCCAGTGCAATTGGTTGCCTTGCATCCCGTCCTGTGAGTGTAAAAGATTGAATAAGTACATATCAAGTAGTAATCGTAATACTAATACCTGCACCCGAAGAATCCACAATAACGTGATCTTTCATAAGCAAATGTTTTGACAGCATAGCTTCTCCTGAACTCGCATACATTGGGCCTGCAGAAGAGAGATTTTACACTTGCACTGTTAATTGTACTCTGTTTCTATTAGCACACATACCCATATTCGTGGAGTTCTGTTGATGTCTTTCCAAGTAGCTCAGGTTTTCCACAAAATCTACGGCATCGTGGGTTGCAAGCATTCTGTGAGTACACACAGCTGATGGACACCACCATTAGAATCACCATCGAAAGCTTCATTGTTGGCTGTTATTCTTCCCTGTAGCTATGTGCACAATGCAAATTTTAGCAGTATTTTCTTTGGTGGATGGATAGCTGCAAAAGATGCTGCTTTAAATAGCAGAAGATGGATGACCAACACCCACAATGATATCACTTACTTGAATGCATGACCTAGTGGTCCTTCTGCCAAGCTTTGACTGTATCACCTTGACTACCACAAGTTGATGGGGTCACAGTCTAATGAGCCGTCATTGTATTTCATGTGGTAGGAAATCTACCACGCAAGCACTTCATTACAAGAAGCAGATGGTTATAACTAATTGTCCAGTTGAAGTCATTTTTTTGTGGTTTAACTTGTCATGTACGCACTTTTGAAAATTTTTCCAAATATGATCCTATTTATAATGATATCAATTCATGAATGCTATAGACTGTCTAGACTCCCAGGCTACCTGATAAGACTGTGTGTGACCATAGCTAGTGAGACCATAGATCTAACGTTGGTGCAAGGAATGAGGGGGACATGATGAACACACAGTCATGGCTGTCTATGATTGACCTGATTAACTCATTGTGATGTTGTCATCATCTATAGCTAGCTAGATAGCAACTCAACAGGTAACTTTTTCTGTGTCAGTACTACTCATTGTGACGTCTATATCATCAACATTATCTAATATAGCTACTCAGCTAGCTTCCCACCTTAATATCTACATCATACTAAATCCTTGTAGGGCTAGCCTATAGTCAGTATGCCTGTGATGCAAGCATGCAGCTGCCTGATGATTGACATGCGCTAGCTAGCTAGCCACTCCTTCTTTACAATTGCAGAGTTCGTGACCTCTCTTCTAGTTTACAAGCAGTTTACTAGTAAAGATTACGTAAAATTTGAAAATATGGCGCGCACTTAGCGCAACGTTGGCGCCATTCAGAGCAGTCGGGGAGCTGGAGATGGAGATGGAGGTAGTGTGCAGTGACTGCGATGCCTTTACTCCGCTTTTCATGACACCATCTTCCAATTCAGGGACACCAGTGTACCGCCCAATCCCAAGGCCCAAAGTCCTCCCTCCACTTGACCTATCTTACCTGACTCCAGCACGACCACATGCCAAGGAATCTTCCCCGGCCCCTGAAGAACATATGGACATAATTGGGGAGTTATACAGAAGTGGAGTCCCGAATGTAGCCAAGACTATACTTGCTTACCTTTCTCCAGTTGAACTCCTCAGGTAGTGGCAACTAGTAGCCCAAGCTAGTGTTTTGCTCGTCTGTATTTTAGCTTACTTGTTCAAGGCATGTCATAGAGGATGGTTAGTCCTGTGAATTTTGACCATTGTATTTTTCTTGCTATTGTAGGTGTCTTTCTGTGTGTGTAGCATGGCATCATTTCATTTCGCAAGACGATGCCTTGACGAAAAGAATCGAAGTGTACAAGAAGCTACACTCTTCAAAGCGAAGACCCTCACTGTATGTGCCACTTGTACGGCAGCCATTAGCTTCAGTGCAACAGGTGTCTAAAAGAGCTTCTATTTCTCCTCTCTTGCCTCCATCTCCTCATATTAAGCTTCGTAATTGCCCCAACTGTACCTCTCCAGCTAAGGAACTGAATCTAAGAAGAGCAGAGTGCACGTCATTGAGATGTCGATATGATTTTTGTACTAGATGCTTAAAGCCGTGGCATGAGATTAAGTGTCCAGGTATCGATGCCAGTGGGAGTAGCTCGAAGTTGAAGAGACCACTCATTGCTGGAAGTGCTGAGTCTAAGAAAAGGCTGAGGCGATTATGACAAGACCTGTGCTTCCCAAGTTCACTTCCTTCCCCCTTCCAAATATCATCATGAATTCCTCTTTTTTTTAAATATTATATAATATAATCATACAAGCACTGTACCTAATTGCACTGTTTGAATGTTTTATGGTGTGCATTATTTTAACAGGCTAAGTTACTATGATGGGCAGCTGCGGTTGAAAGTATACAAGTACTTGAATATTAAAAAATGCTTATAAAATTATTACCTGTAAAAAGATGCATGACATGATGTATAAAAAGATTTTAAGTGGGTTGGACCGCTAGCCTTTGCATTTTCTGGATCATACAGTACAAGCTCTTGTCTGAGTCAGACTGCTGAAACTCGCTCTCAGCTATGGACAGAAGCCCACCATCTCTCATCAGACATTTATTGGAAGCTTGTCAAATGCAGAATTTGTTGGGGCAAAAACAGTACGAGACATTCCTTTGGTCCATTGTTTGGTCACACTACTAAGGAGTTGAGAGTTGGCAGCATTGAGTAGATGTTTAAAAGTGCTAAACTTGTTGAGGATTTTTGTAATTGTTTTCGTAGCTTGGGGAAGTGAAGAGCTTGCAATATGGACTATGCCATTTACTGCCCTGCAGGCGTCTGTCACAATGTTGACTCCATTAATGCAAACATTCTATTTAAAAAGGTTCCATGATCAATTTCAGCTAGTCTTAACCAAAATTAGATCTACCTTATTTTTTCCTCTTCCTACATGAAGGACAACATCTTCCTTAGATAGAGCAGATTTAGTTTTCACCATTAAGCCTCCCCCAAATAATTCCTTTCCTTCAATTCTTCTATCAATAATGTGACCTTGAAGAGATCTTGGTCCACTGGCAAATCCCTTGTTCCTCACAGCAAACACAGTGAATTCATAGTCTGTATGTTCATTTTCTAGTCGATCCAGGAGAGCAGGTCCCACACTTTCTACCAATTCACCAACAAACATTGTTAAGTTCAGCTCCAATAGGCATTCTATGACTGAGGCCTTCAATGCTAGTAATTAATTATAAAAAGTTTAACTGTTGGTATAGGAATTTGGCCAGTCTATTTACCTAGTGTACAACCAGTTTCAAATAAGTGAACATTTCTTTTGTCTGAGTCGATGGCAAACCCTCTACAGCACTTTATTTCTATTTCATGGCAAATCGTTTCCACACATCCTGTCCAACTAGGAGATAGCTTAATAGCTAGCCCTATAGTTAAGCTCTAGCTAACCTGCATTGTCCCAAACAATCACTTGTTCTTGCTAGGACAGAGTAGTGCCTTGTAAACTGGCATACATTTGGCCTATAGAGGTACAGCATGTCACTTTCTATATACCTAGCTACCCAAATCATACCCAAATCCTTCTTTTATTTCTGTTGATATCTGCCCAAGAAGCTCAAATTCTCCGCAAACTTGTTGTGGGTTGCAAGCAGCTGCATGCGTATGTACTACCGAGTACATAGAGCTGGTGGATACCACCATTAGAATTACTACTGAAATCCTCATTGTTGTGCAAATGTGCGTTGCCATGCATTTATTAATTGCGCATGCTCAGAAAGCGTGGTTCACACACACCGGTACTAGACTGTACTAGTAGTCCACACCCTTATAAGACATTAATATGGTCAAACACACCTGACATACATGCTGAAAAATTTTTTTGTCTGGTATAGCTACCTCATTATTACCAATTTTGGTATTGCAAGTGATGTTAATGCTGATGCAGTCTAGACAAGTATCAATCAGGAAGATGAATAGTTAACAATGAGGACTTCTGTGGTAGTTCTAGTGGTGGTATTCATCGGCTGTGTGTACTCAGTAGTACATGTCATTGTGCATGCAGTTGTTTGCAACCCACGACACTGAGAAAGGTGTGGAAAGATAACATCTTCCTTAGATATAGTAAGACTCCCCCAACTCTTTTATCAATAATGTGACCTTGAAGAGATATTGGACCACTGACAAATCCCACTTTGAAATAAGTGAACATGCACATTTATATTGTATGAGTTGATGGCAAACCCTCTGCAGCACTCATTTCATGTATATGTACTACTGAGTACATAGAGCTGGTGGATACAACCATTAGAATTACTGTTGAAATCCTCCACAGTTGTGCAACTAGCTAGTGCATTGCCATAATTGCGCATGCTCAGAATGTTCAAAACACACTCAAAATATATTCAGCGTTCACCCTTAAAGAATAGTAGCACAATATCATTAATTTACTTCAACTACTACACCAACTGCAGGTCCAGCCGCATCTGTTGTAGGAGTCACAGGTGTCGAAGGCGAAGGAGTCGTGGCTGAAGGAGTCGTAGCTGAAGGAGTCGTAGCTGAAGGAGTCGTAGCTGAAGGACTTGTAGTTGAAGGAGTAGGACAGATTCTAGAGAAGTCAACTCTAGGTGGAACAATGACTTCAGGAATAACATGAATGACACCATTGTTGGCTGCTATATCCATCTGTTCTAAAGGAATCCTCCGATTAGTGACCAATATAGTTCCATTCTCCACTCGTACGTAGAGGAAGTACCTAGTAAATGTGGAAAATCTGGTAGTTTGGGACAAAGTACAGCTGAACTGGGCTGGTGCACCAATGTGGATAAAAACAAGATGTTCCAGATATCTTGAATTTTCCTTACGAAGAAGGCATTCGATGGCATTTGCTGGAAGCTTGTTAAATGCAGCATTTGTTGGGGCTAAAACAGTACGAGATTTTTTTTTAGTCACATTAAGGAGCATTGTTATATTTGCAGCATCAAGCAGACGCTTGAAATCACTGAAATCATCAAGGTTTTCTGCAATTGTTTTCATAGCTTGGGGAAGTGGAGAGCTTGCAATGTGGACTACACCATTCGCTGCTCTGCAGGCATCTTTCCTTTCGATATCAATTCCATTAACACAGACATCCTGCATGTATAATAATAGTATTAATACAAAGCCAGATAATTAACTATGTAACTATACCTTATCTTTTGCTCTTCCCACATGAAGGAAAACATTCCCTGCAGATTGAGTTTTCAGCACTAGACCTAACAGCTGCTTTCCAAGAACAGTTTTGTTGACAATGTGACCTTGAGCAGATATTGGGCCGCTAGCAAATCCTTCATTCTTCACAGCAAACACAGTGAATTGATCGTTGGTATTTTCGTTTCCAAGTTGGCCCAGGAGAGCAGGTGCACTTGATAGTAATTCACCAACAAACGACGTCAAGTTCAAGTCTAATAGACACTCTGTCACCGTAGCCTTCAATTCTAAGGGGGGATAGTATTATTGCACTGCAGCAGCTTAAAGATTTCCATTACCTTGCAGACAACCTCTGGTTCTCAACACATTATTCCTTCTACCATACCACCAGTGCCTCTTTGCAGAGCGTTCATCTTCAGGATTCACAGCAAAGCCTCTGCAGCACTCCACCTTAGTTCTGTTGAAAACCTCCATAGGTCCAGTACAATTAGTCTTCCTACAACTCGTCCTATAAGAAATAAGGTTGGATCAATAATCATGATGGCATTAGAGCATGCACTTATCCACACCTTCATCGTGATTGACCCCATCGGCTCCAGTATCCACAGGTAGTTGACCTCTCATAAGCAAAAGTTTGGACAGAATATCTCCTTGTGACCTGGCACACATTAGGCCTGCAGAAGAATGTTAGGAATACACCATTAGGTAGTGTATCATGCATAGCTAACAGTAACATACCCATATCCTTGAGTCAGTTTTGTTGATGTCTGCCCAAGAAGTTGAGCTTTTCCACAACTTTGTCGATGTCGTGGGTTGCAAGCAACTGCATGCACATGTACAACTGAGTATACACACAGCCGATAAATACCACCACTAGAACTACCACAGAAGTCCTCATTGTCAGCTATTTATCCTCCTGATTGATACTTGTGCTGTAGCTAACTGTGCTGGAGCTGATTGCTTCCTTTATATAGCACCACCACATTCTACATTAACACCCCCACATAATCACTTGTAACACCAAAATTGGTAGCTACTAGCTACCAGACAACTTTTTTTAAATGTTCAGCATGTATGTCATGTGTTTGGGAGCTAAAATCATAAAGGTTACAATTCTGTTCATGTGATTGGAACTCCACCATGCACGTCACTATTGTTACAATGAAGCAGATGGTTGGATAAAGAAAACAGTTGAAAGGTTATAACTACAACCATTCAAAGGAAACTGCTAAATATAGCCATGATAGTATTACTGCTACACATTTTTGTGTGTGGTTGCTAGCCACAATTAATGCAAGCAAATCACTTTGAAATAAAATTTACATGGCCTCTGGCAGGCTGTAGTAATTATGTTCAGTCAAGTCATATACAGTTTAGAAGAATACAAGACTGGCTGCCATACTCAGAAGCATAAAGCATGGCATGACAAGAGCTTGTGGGAACCTGCAGTCCCATTTTTGGTGTGATAGGAGTAGCTAATGTAATGGAACTGACCACCATAAGCACCATTTATAACTTTATAGTGATGAGAATAATTATGACATTTATGTACAAACACTAAATGACTGCCAAAGGGCATAATAGTTATGCTACATATTATTTCACTTCACTAGCTACAATGTTATCTTATTTTGAAGGATCAATAATGATAGGTATTTCGGTTGTAAATAAAGGAGTCGAGGCTGAAGGAGTCGAGACTGAAGGAGTCGAGACTGAAGGAGTCGAGACTGAAGGAGTTGAGGTTGAGGTAGGTGCAGGACAGAGTTTGGAGAAGTCAATTTCAGGAGGGACAATGACTTCAGGAATAGCATGTATGACGCCATTATTGGCTGTTATGTCAACTTCCTCAAGAGGAATCCTCTTATTAGTGATAAATATGGTTCCATTCTCCACTCGCACGTAGAGGAAGTACCTAGTAAATGTGTAAAATATGGTAGTTTGGGACAAAGTACAGCTGAACTGGGCTGGTGCACCAATGTGGATAAGAACAAGATGTTCCAGATATCTTGAGTTTTCCTCACGAAGAAGACATTCAATGGCATTTGCTGGAAGTTTGCTGAATGCAGCATTTGTTGGGGCCAATACAGTACGAGATTTTCCATAAGACTTATCAAGGAGCATTGTTATATTCGCAGCATCAAGCAGGCGTTTGAAATCACTGAAATCGTCAAGGTTTTCTGCGATTGTTTTCGTAGCTTGGGGAAGTGCAGAGCTTGCAATGTGGACTACACCATTTACTGCCCTGCAGGCATCTGTCACTTCAATGTCAACTCCATTAACACAAACACTCTGGAAATAATTTTATAGTCATGAAAATCAGTCAAAATGATTTTAACAAGTTATTGGTACTCAAGTACTCACCTTATCTTTTGCTCTTCCTACATGAAGGAAAACATCTGGTGATTGACTTTTCAGCACCAGACCTCCAAGAAGCTGCTTTCCGAGGACTGTTTTGTTAACAATGTGACCTTGAGCAGATATCGGACCATCAAAATCCTCGTCTCTCACAGCAAACACAGTAAACTGATCATTAGTGTTTTCATTTCCAAGTTGGTCCAGGAGAACAGGTGCACTTGATAGTAATTCACCAACAAATGATGTCAAGTTCAATTCCAAAAGACACTCTGTCACTGAAGCCTTCAATTCTAGAAAAAAACAAAAGACATAAATATTGCGATGATGTTTTTTCTGCTTCTTCTTTTACCTAGTGTACAACCACATGTTCTGAACACATTCCTTCTACGTCCCCACCAGTGACTGTTGAATGACCGTACATCATCTGGGTTCACAGCAAACCCTTTGCAGCATTTCACCTCAGTTCTGGTGAAGTTTTGGATGGGTCCAGTGCAATTGGTTGCCTTGCATCTCGTCCTGTGAGTGTAAAAGATTGAATAAGTACATATCAAGTAGTAATCGTAATACTAATACCTGCACCCGAAGAATCCACAATAACGTGATCTTTCATAAGCAAATGTTTGGACAGCATAGCTTCTCCTGAACTGGCATACATTGGGCCTGCAGAAGAGAAATTTTACACTTGCACTTTTAATTGTACTCTATTTCTATTACGTAGCACACATACCCATATCCTTCTTGGAGTTCTGTTGATGTCTCTCCAAGTAGCTCAGGTTTTCCACAAGATCTACGGCGTCGTGGGTTGCAAGCATTCTGTGAGTACACACAGCTGATGGACACCACCATTAGAATCATCATCGAAATCTTCATTGTTGGCTGTTATTCTTCCTTGTACGTGCACAGTGCGAATTTTCTTTGGTTGATGGATAGCTACAAGTGTAAAGTTGCTGCTTTAAATAGCATGATCAACACCCATAATGATATCACTTACTTGAATGCATGACCTAGTGGTTCTTCTGCCAAGCACTTTGACTGTATCACCTTGACTACCACCAAACATCCTTGGCAGTGGTTGGAGGTGTTTAAACATCATGCAGTGTCATAGGTGTCTTATTTCATGTGGTAGGAAATCTACCACGCAGCACTTCATTACAAGAAGCAGATGGTTATGACTAATTGTCCAGTTGAGGTCATTTTTTTTTGTGGTTTAACTTGTCATGTACGCACTATTGGATGAAAGAAATTTTTCCAAATATGTTCCTATTTATGATATCAATTCATGAATGCTATAGACTGTCTAGACTCTCAGGCTACCTGATAAGACTGTGACCATGGCTACTGTGACCATGGCTAGTGAGACCATAGATCTAACGCTGGTGCAAGGAATGAGGGTAGACTGGGAGGGGCCTGGGGACGAGGCTAGGAATGAGGGGGACATGGTGAACACACAGTCATGGCTGTCTATGACTGACCTAATTAACTCATTGTGATGTTGTCGTCATCTCTAATCACTCATAGCTAGATAACTAGTAGCTAATAGCTTCCCACTGTTAATCAAACTGACTGACTGCCATGTGCTCAGTGCAACTAAACAGGTAACTTTTTTCTGGGTCACTCAGCTAGCTTCCCACCTACATCCTACTAAATCCTTGTAGGGCTAGCTCGTGGGTGGATCTTCAAACTGAGCTGACTGATGATTTGACATGCGCAGAATGCCTAGCCACTCCTTCTTTACAGTTACAGAGTTCGTGACCTCTCTTCTAGTTTACAAGCAGTTTACTAGTAAAGATTACGTAAAATTTGAAAATATGGCGCGCACTTAGCGCAACGTTGGCGCCATTCAGAGCAGGGCTAGGGAGATGGAGATGGAGGTGTGCAGTGACTGTGATGCCTTTACTCCGCTTTTCATGACACCATCTTCCAATTCAGGGACACCAGTGTACCGTCCAATCCCAAGACCCAAAGTCCTCCCTCCACTTGACCTATCTTACCTGACTCCAGCACGACCACATGCCAAGGAATCTTCCCCGGCCCCTGAAGAACATATGGACATAATTGTAGAGTTATTCAGAAGTGGAGTCCCGAATGTAGCCAAGAGTATACTTGCTTGCCTTTCTCCAGTTGAACTCGTCAGGTAGTTGCAACTAGTAGGCCGAGCTAGTGTTTTGCTCGTCTGTATTTTAGCTTACTTGTTCAGGGCATGTCATAGAGGACGGTTAGTCGTGTGAATTTTGACCATTATGTTTTCTTGCTGTTGTAGGTGTCTTTCTGTGTGTGTAGCATGGCATCATTTCATTTCGCAAGACGATGCCTTGACGAAAAGAATCGAAGCGTACAAGAAGCTACACTCTTCAAAGCGAAGACCCTCACTGTATGTGCCACTTGTACGACAGCCGTTAGCTTCAGTGCAACAGGTGTCTAAAAGAGCTTCTATTTCTCCTCTCTTGCCTCCATCTCCTCATATTAAGCTTCGTAATTGCCCCAACTGTACCTCTCCAGCTAAGGAACTTAATCTAAGAAGAGCAGAGTGCACATCATTGAGATGTCAATATGATTTTTGTACTAGATGCTTAAAGCCGTGGCACGAGATTAAGTGTCCAGGTATCGATGCCAGTGGGAGTAGCTCGAAGTTGAAGAGACCACTCATTGCTGGAAGTGCTGAGTCTAAGAAAAGGCTGAGGCGATTATGACAAGACCTGTGCTTCCCAAGTTCACTTCCTTCCCCCTTCCAAATATCATCATGAATTCCTCTTTTTTTTAAATATTATATAATATAATCATACAAGCACTGTACCTAATTGCACTGTTTGAATGTTTTATGGTGTGCATTATTTTAACAGGCTAAGTTACTATGATGGGCAGCTGCAGTTGAAAGTATACAAGTACTTGAATATTAAAAAATGCTTATAAAATTATTACCTGTAAAAAGATGCATGACATGATGTATAAAAAGATTTTAAGTGGGTTGGACCGCTAGCCTTTGCATTTTCTGGATCATACAGTACAAGCTCTTGTCTGAGTCAGACTGCTGAAACTCGCTCTCAGCTATGGACAGAAGCCCACCATCTCTCATCAGCCTCTGATGATTAGCCTCTTTTCGGACAGTCTACATATAGAGAAAAGAAAAAAAAGGTCCTACTTTATCAGCAGAATTTTCCACACCTTAATGAGTTCTCTTTTGGGACTCTCCCCACCATCACATTGTGTTCCTTCACTTGTAGCTGTTGGAGAAGGTGGTGGAATGGGTCCGCACTTTGACAGATGTAATGACAAGGACGAGCCGTGTGCATGTGAGACCTTGCTGGTCACATGCACTCTCACATGATCAAATAATCCTAAAGTGTATTCACCACGTGCATAGGTCACTGTTATGCTCTGACTGGACTGACTGAGTGTTCCTGCATTAATTCAATAAGCTTGAAATTAGCATTTCAATGATTGCATGAGATAGTGCTTACCAGAATCGAATATGACCTTATCAGGTGATGCAGGATCTGGTTGGGCCACTAAACCATGTTTATCTCTCAAATACAGCGGAGCACGTATCCCATATCTGTCAGGATTGGTAAGGGATCATTGATCAAGTGATGAGTGAGTCGGTTCAATATCGTGCACTTGCCTGGGAGAAAAAGCAAGCACTCCATTAGAGCGAAGAGCCATCACTATTGCATCAATTTTGTGTCTTTCTTCTTTCCGATCGTCATTAGGAGCAAAGTAAAGGCCCTGGAATAGTTCCACGGAGGCAAGCTGTGCCAATTGTGCACACTATTGGAAGTAAGTATTGGTAAAGGGAAGTTATTATCAGACAAGTTCTAGTTTTTTCACCCTGTGCTTCCTGTTCATGTGCCGAGCCATTTCTTGCAACAGAATACTGGTAGGGAGCATGTCAGGACTAGCAGACTGGTCACCCACGGCTGCCAACAGTTGTCTGTGAACCTAACGATATTACACAGCCAATGAAAAAGATCTAGCAAAATTAGCTATTGTTATGAATGTTCAATAACTCACCACCAAATCTGCGTATCTCCTGATGGGGGAAGTGAAGTGGGTGTAAAGGTCAAGGTCCAAGCCGTAGTGATGGTACTCTTCAGGAGATAGAGAATCTGTACAGATGTACTCCGCTTGCACCATTGCTTGGGTGGCCAAGTAGCGGAGAATCTAGAGAGAGAGAGAGAGAGAGAGAGAGAGAAAGGACTTGTTCTAGCATCATTATCTTTTAATTTTCCCTTCTTGCCTTGTTGAATTGAGGGTCACTGTGGTCAACACACTCGTCCAGTGATCGTGCAAGTGCTTTATTGGTCTGTGTTGCAATGGTGAAGTTCCTCTTATTCGCACATGCCACTAACGGGGCAAACCTAATAATAATGACAGGGATTCACCCACTTAAGCAGGGGTACCGTTGTTGTTGTTGTTGTTGTTGTTGTTGTTATTGTTGTTGTTATAGAGAGTTGCTTACCGTTCTGGTGTGGGAGGAGGATGACGGCGAAGAAGAGCTTTGGTTGGATAGGAGCTCTGGATCTTTTTAGCCACCCAACTGTTGGCAAATATCATGCACTCTGCAATAGTCTCATGCATCTCCAAAGGCTACAAACGTTACAGCTGATACATTTGACAAGCAAAGGAAAGCAGGTACCTACCTGTTTAGGAATAAGATCCTCCACTTTGGTCTTATCTTTGTCACTGATTTCCACTCTTACTTCTATCCCTTCCAACTCCAAGCCACCTGCACGAAGCAATGTGAAACTCACTACAGATTCATTAAAAAAGAAGATTTTGAACCTCTTTTCTTTCTCAGGATGCGTGCCAAATTCATAAGAGATTTGATGGCTGCACGAAGCTCTTCCACCCTATCAAGAAATCATTCTTCAGTTCGGCATAATTATGATCAAAGCATAAAATGGTACTTTGACTCCTTGTCTGCTGGTGAGAGAGAAGCTGTGCAGAGCTCTGGGATCTCATTCAACACTTCATCATAATTGGCGCCATCAAATAATGCTTGGGCAGTCTGAGTTTAAAATTTCACCATAAAAAGGTTGTTAATTGACAGGGCATGACTCACTTCATACGCTAATTTATAGCGTGAGCGAATGACAGTCCTCCCATACCACACCTTCTTGACCTGATAGAGCTTGTCAAACCTCCAGAGCACACTGACAGCATACCTGTCCACGTTGCTCAGCAATGAGCAGAGGTTGGCACTCAGAATAGCAGGGAGCATATCGTAGCGTCTCTCAGCCAAGTAGACAGTAGTGGATCGCTCCATCGCTTCACGATCAGTTAAACTTCCAGGTTTCACAAAGTGAGATACGTCAGCAATATGAACACCCAACTCCAAATCACCAGATTTACAGAACCTAGAGCAAAGTGCATACAGTGGAGTTATATTAATTAATGCTCATTAATTAAAGGGGTCTTGATTTAAAATATCCACCGAGGAATATGGAGTATTTTTGTTTTGTTTTTGTTGTTTTTACCTGATTGACAGTGCATCATCCACATCTTCACAACCTTTAGGATCAATGCTCATTATAAGGTGGGTGTGTCTTAAGTCCCTACGCCCCTTCTCCGTGATCTCAGTCTCATCCACCTCCCATGGTCCCTCATCAATGCAAGGCAGCTCTAAGGAGGCAATAAAAGTTACAAAATCCACTAATAATATTATTAATTCAGTGCAGCATTGTGGAATGTAATTAGTGGTGTGATGAATATCATTACTGAAACCCATCGAACAAAAACGCTCAACAACTAGTATATAAGGAAGCGTGTTAGCCATTAGAAATCACTCTGGTCTTCCTTCAGAGCGAATAAATCTTTCGCCTTTTACTAAAGATTTCCGTGGAGGAGGACACTCTAATGAGTGTGCATTGAATTTGTTGTTGGCCCTCTTTGAGGGCACACTTTCTTTTCATGAAATAAAATTTTCTTTACACTTCCTAGTGATGCAGTATGAAATACTGTGACATGTGAATTTATTTTTTTTTGAAAAAGTACCCCAGGGGCTCTCTCTTTCGGTTGAAAGGCAGAGAGAATCCATACCTTTTAAGAGTACTCTACTGAAGGGGGTACTAGCCACCTCGTGCTCAATAAGGATGACAGTGGTCTCTGTTTCTAGGTCCCCTATTGGTCCAATGCTGTACACAAAATGCCCACTAGGGTACTGGGAATCAATTTCCCACGAGTCAATGCGAATTGCTATCCTGCAATGTAGAGAGGTTCTCTTAGTCAAGACAAGTATCCTGTGAATGATAATGATCCAGACCTGTGGTTTCTAAGGTCTTCAGCCTGCCTAGTGCTTATCCTGACTCGTGGAATTCTGACATCATAAGGACAGACCAACACTTTCTCAGACTTTCTCCGATAGCCTTCACTAGATTCCTTAAGCAAAAACAACACATGATGTAGACAAAAAAAAAATCCAAACTCACATTAAAAGAAGCTACAAACAATCGTCGATTAGCTTCTTCCAGCATTCCTACTACTCTTCCTGTGGGCAGGACATTCTCACTGGACTCTCCTCCACTTGATTCCTCCTTGCTCTGAGTCTCTTCTGATGATGGCAGAGCACTGTTGCGAGACTGCCACACCGAACGTGGCAGAAGTTCAACAACTACCAAGTCCCCATGGATTGTTCGATTTCTGGATGATATTAATAGTTGGGATAACCAAAGAAAGTCATTCTCCCTTGAAATAGTGTCTTTAAAAGTCCAATTATATAGCTCCCACATATTCATGAAGTAGAAAGAGAGAGAGAGAGAGAGAAAAAGTTGGGTGTTTATTATTCAGGTGACCTATGTTGTGATAAAGGTTGGTCATCCTCACAGATAACGAGGAAATGTGTGCCCGGGGGGGGGGGGGGGGGGGGGGGGGGGGGATATGAGAATAAAGGCAAAGAGGCTAACTAGATAATAGATAATACCTGTTAACACTTCCTGGTATAAAGATGTCACCTGCTATTGACCTTTGACCTCTACTCTCTGAAGACTGAGGTGTAATGAAAGCCTCATCCCGAGGATGGTAACTACTCACCCTCAGTCTACCAGAGTACAACATTCCCTGCAAAAGTAAGCGACTATCAAACTAATACATTACGTACCAGCTACCATGGAAATAATACATCATACTTTTATCATTCACTGACCTTTTTCAAACCTTCATGGATGACGTTTTCTGGCAAGTAAGTGGTGTAATTAACTCTATTGTTTCTTGACTCTTCAGATGACTCGATGCTTTCCCTAAGTGACTGGAACAGTGCGTGTGTGTCTTCCAATGCAGGATAATAACACATTAGGTAATCCTCAATACTCATCACAATCAATCCCTCGGTTAACTCGGGGTTAAACCTGGAATAATTCTGTGGAAAAATAATAACAAAAAAACTGTAGTGGAACTTCTAAACAACTCTACTAACTTTTGTATCAGGAGTGATGATCACAATGGGGATCTTGATGTCCGACACATCCAAATGATTACTATACCACACACCAGCAGTGTAGACCAGCCTGCCAAGAAAGCAAAACTCGTACTTAAGAGGCATGGAATTTCCACACTCACCTGTGCTGCCATTCTTCAATAGTCTCATCTCTATCTCTCTCAGTGAATGTCTCAAAGTGGTGTTCATTGCTGAACATGACGACTCTCTTATTCGGGGAAGTAAGGAGGGACTTTGCTGAACGATAGGACTGCCTGCCCACCCTACTCCGAATCTATTTTCTAGCATAAATTGAGAAAGAAATGGTTAATGGTCGTACGTACATGGGTTAGTGCTGTCTGCAAGAGAACGAGCGCTGTAAGACCAGGTTGCTCAAATACTTCCACATATTTGGACAGAGTTGAGACGTCAGGAATAGCATAGTGTGAGAAATCTGAATTGTGTATGTAACATTGTTGATTCTACACTAGCTAATATTGATAAATTAACCCTTTGAGAGCAGATTTTGATCACTCAGTGACAGTTGATCACAGATGCAGCATCTCTCCACTTTGCAAGGGATGTCATCTCTGAGATAGTGTTCTCTGATTACAGAGATATTAGATCTTCTTCTTTTGCCTCGGGTCAACCTCACTTCTTTCTCAAGGCGTAACATTTGCACGCGATAATACTCGGGACCGGGTATGGTAAAGGGTCGTCAGTAAACTTTGACCTCTACAATTAATTTGCAACAAGGCGCTAATTTTGAAATACGATGTCTGAAATGGAAGAATTACAAGAAGCATTGGTATCAGGAAGAACAAAGTACGAAATCACGCAATCATGCTGATTTTTTATGAACCATTTAACATATAGGCAGCTTTCAGTTCTTCTCTCTTCTTCACCTCACCTAGTCAATGCTCCAATTGACGATGAAGACACCATTTTACTCCATCTGGCAGCCAACTGCACTACACCTGGTGTCTTAGAGCTGCTCCTCCAACATGGGGCTAAAGTGAACTGGGTAAATGAGGAAGGCCTTACTCCACTCCACATTGCTGCCATGTGGGGCAAAGAGGACTCTGTAGCAATGCTACTGGAGAGTGGGGCAGACCCTTCAATTATGGATGCTGATGATATGAGTCCTATAGATCATGCTATGAGTCAAGGTAGAAGATGGGTCAAAATATTATGCTGCACAATGCATTACACTCTGTCTATAGGTCACATGGAGTGTGTTGAACTGCTGCAGACTGGTTCTTATTCAGAGCCTTTTCCAGAGGATATTGCTGCCGATATGACCATGGCTGAGACCTTCATCTCCATGTTCACTGATGAGTTCACTTTAACACATGTTACCCAACTCCCTCCAGAACTCAACTCGCCCAGTGGCAGTCCTTTTACCACTCCTCTTCCTGCCACTCCCAGTTCTCTTTCGGCCACTCCCACTCCCATCACCCCTGCTACCCCAACTACACCCACAATCTCCAATGCTACCCC
Organism: Crambe crambe; assembly: GCA_963924555.1. NCBI lineage: Eukaryota > Metazoa > Porifera > Demospongiae > Poecilosclerida > Crambeidae > Crambe > Crambe crambe. Next base: position 722,055 of record OZ004596.1, read on the forward strand.
CACAACTCCAAAAATCACACCCACTTCAGAATCTCCCATTGCCCTTGCCACCACCTCCTCCATGAGTGGTACCACATCAGTGCTCCCTGACATTCAGAATTCCACCCTTCATAAGAACTCTTTCAATGTCTTGCATCCAAATCCAACTTCATCTGAAAGAAAGGGGTCTCCAGCATTAGAATCTTGTCCTTCCCCATGTTCTGGTCAGGAGAAAAACACTAAGAACCCTAGAAGAGAGTTATTTCCAGAAAGAGATGATGAGAAGTATGAAGATGAAGTTATTGCTGCTAACAGCTCTTCTCTCTATTTCAGTGCTGAGGAGGAGAGTCTTCATTTAGATCATAAAGGACTTGTCAATGGTTCTTCTTTAGATCAGCAGTTCTCTTATATGAAGATCAATTCTCCAGAGAGTGTTGACTGCAATGACCCCTCACCAGTGACAACAGTACCAGAGAGAATCCTGAAGTTGTCGAATGAAGAGTTGAGGAAGAAACTGATTTCCCTTGGGGAGCAACCCGGACCTGTAAATGGAGCCACAAGGAAGGCCTACCAGGTCTATTTAACCAAGATACAAGCTGGAATACAGCCCATGGGCAACAAGGGATACAAAGGTATTATTCTACAGTGGGACCTCTAATGAAGGACACTCTGATCCCAACAAAAGTACACATTCTATACAAAATAACCTCCAAAGCTCTCTCAAAGGACAAAATTTTGGTCCTGAGTGTGTCCACCATTTGGAGGTTCACTGTGGGGAGCATTGGTTTTCCCATTTATCTTATCTTGGATCTCCAGGTTATAAGTATGAGCTGGCTCTGGTCTTGAATGGGACCATTGCCATTCCAAGCCTCGACTCCCTAGAGCAGCAAGCATTTCAATCATTTCGAAATCCTGCCACACCCCTGGCACCTCCTTCCTCCTCCTCCTCCTCCTTTCTGCCGTCCACGCCTTCTCATAACAAGCATGACACCATACAGGTCCTCACACCCATCAAAACTCTTCCTCGTACAACAGCCTCTGTCACTCCAAGGTCACAACGAAAACACACAAAGGACCATTTCAATTATCTGTTACTGGACCCTGTGGTACTGGACAGACTGACACAAGCATCTTCAGGTACAGAAGGCAGTAATACAGCGATCATCTGTATCCAGAGAACACCCTTTTATATATAAAGACCACTTGGTTGTGTTCTAAAAGTGTGATTTTGACCTCCATACAGAGACCTCCCCCCACCCACCACTTTATTGTGGCCCAGGTAGTGAGGCTCATGAAACCTGCCTACCTCTGGGCCACAAAAAAAAGTGGTCTTAATAAAGAGAGAGAGAGAGAGAGAGAGAGAGAGAGAGAGAGAGAGAGAGAGGTGGTCTCTGTATATCGATCAAAATGGCACTTTTGAAACATAACCAACTGGTCTTTATAGAAGGGTGGTCTCTGGATACAGGTGGTCTTTAAAAGGCAGTACTCTCTCATATGGCACTGTATAAATGGCAATTTATTATTGCAGACTTGGAGAGGTTTCGGGTATTTGTGGAAGCAGTTTTCTATGTAGGGAAGGGGAAGAATGCACGTTCAATGCAGCACTTGAAGGATGCCAAAACATGTGGTCAGCGTACACCATCAAAAGTAAGTGTGCAAATGCAATAGAGTCCATTCCTCCAGCAACTGCTTCCAGATCTTTTTATGTTGATTTTCTTTTTCTGAAGATCTCGTCCAAACTTCACCGGATTTTGGAGATCTGGTGTGCAAATCGTGGAGTGGTCTCGTTGCAGCTGTTCCATAACACCACAGCAGATGAAGCATTCACTAGAGAAGCTTGTCTCATTGAGGCCATTGGTAAGGGGAATTAGCCTTGATCTTTACTAAGGCTATGATAGGACACACCCTATTGTGGGGTGTTCTCTAATTGTCACATGATCTACACACCCCCATGTCCCCTCACTTTTTAGGACTGGACATGCTGACCAATGTGCAACGTGGTCACATGTATGGAGAAGTGTGCAGCTGGAGGATGAACAAACGTCGGCAGCTTGGACTCCATCTCCTTCACAAGGGTTTCCAAAACTACCTCATCAACACTCCCCCAGAGATCTTCAAAGAGGACTTATGACTTCCTGTCCTCGTCATCCAACATTTTATTGATCTTTTTTTTGTAAGAGTTCTTTTCTTTTCACATCACATTTGTACCTCATGACCCATGGCACATCACATTCGTACCTCATGACCCATGGCACATCACATTCGTACCTCATGACCTATGGCACATCTATATTCGTACCTCATGACCTATGGCTCAGGGCATGTATGGCACTATCACTGCCTAAATGATCACTTGGTAGAGTTGTCATGATGTATGTCATTATTAATACAAAAAATATAAATAAATATTGTGCTAGAAGTCCTCAGTCGGTTTTTAATTTCAAGTCACAGGGAATGATGTAAACGTCTTTACCACTACTGCACACCACACTTGCTCCATCCAATGCCTGGATGTGCCTCACTATAGACACACCCCTCTCCACTTCCAGCTGCTTCTCTGAATGAAGTTTCCTATTTTCTAAGTCGTACACTTCTACACAGGACTATTAACAGTAACAAATTTATGATGATGGCTCTGCATGACTTTATAGGAGTCACTTACCTCTAAACTGAGAGCAATATGCTGGGAACTCAAGACAGTGAAATCATGACACACTCCATCCTACACGATTGAGGGGAAATAATATTATTAGCACTTGGACAAGTATCCTTCTTCTCAGTGCTCTCACCTGCACAATGGAATGGACCAAATCTCCACTGACTACATCCCACACTCTAACACAACCATCACCAAAGAGTCCAACAATGCTTGCTATGGTGGGCTCTAATTGGAGCACAGAGGAGTGGTACATGCCAAACTCATTGATGCAGCTGCCAGTATTGATGTCCCAATGGATGGCCAGGCCTTTGCTACACCCCGACACACACCCAAGTTTCAGCTGAGACTATATAGCAGGGACAACATAAAGGTATTTGCTTTAGCTTTGCAGCTGGATTTACCTCTACCACTGCCAGAGCAAGGATGTTCCCCTCGTGAACAAAGACAGAGTTGACACACACAAGTCTGTTCAAAGAAGCTGAAGTGCGATGAACCTTCACTGCATTATCATAGCCTCCTGTGATGATCTTGTTCCCATACCAACGTAGGACACTGATGGGTTTGTCGTGGGCTGGAACACAATGGTGGAGCAAGCCGTTGTGTCCTATCAGGTTCAACACACCATCCATCTGCCCTGTCACAATACTGGAGGGAAACAGAAACTCTAGTACCACAATAATATGTGATAGCATGCTCAAGTCTGTATAAATTAGAGTGCTCAAGTTATCACAATGCATGCTCAACTATCACAGTGTTCTCAACTATCACAGTGTTCTCAAGTATCAGTGTTAGATTAGACCACTCAAGTATCAGTGTTAGATTGTTAATGTACTGACCCTGCTGAGTTCATAGCAATGGTGCTTATCCCTGAATTGCCAATATTCATGCTGAATATGAGTGAACCTGTGATAGCATTCCACGCCTGAGGAGAAAAAATATAAGCAGGATGATGCCAGGAAGGGGATAAAAAATGCGTTGACCGGGAGTCGAACCCGGATCTATTGCTTGGAAGGCAACAATGCTAACCGTTACACCATCAACGCTTTGCTGCCTTCCAATTGTCCAGAAACAACTTTATCTCTGACCTTTATTTACATTGTCGGCTACTGATTGTGTACACAGAGACTAACCCACAGACTTCAACAAACAAAAGTCTCTTACCTCAACTTGTCCATTTCCACAACCCACAGCGATAACTCTGTTCCAGAAGGCCATGCACCACACAGGAGGCACAGAAGGTTTTTGATCCTCACTGGTCTTCTCTCCTACAGAGCACTCCAAGGCCATGTTGGACGTGTACTGCGAAAACAAGTCAAAGTGCTGGGTAAAGTCATAGCCCTTGTCTGGATCAGGTGTCTTTGGGAGTTGGGAGGAATCCAAGAAATTGGGAGTGGCAGAGAATTCTGACATGTTTGATATCATGGAGAGATTACCGAGAGAGCCCTGTCGAGAGTTCAAAGTTCTAGGAGGCAGAATATGACTTGCATTCACACTCCCAAGGGAGCGATTACGAGAGTGTGAAGGTCGTTGCCGAGGAATATTACCTAGAGATGCATGACGAGTGTGACCCATTCGTCTGAAATTATTTCTTGTGGTTGGAGGTGATATACCAGTAACTTGAATACTTGGCATATACTGACTTTGGGAAGAGCTGGATACTTGACTATGACTCGTAGTAAAGTGAAGACTAGATTGAGTTGTTGGAAAAGAAGAGTAGGACTGAGACACAGATCTAGTATTGGAATCAGACTGCAGTGCAAGATTAGTCCTGGAATCAGATTTCTGTGAAGAACCAATTTTGGAATTAGGAATGGAATTTTCTGGTTCCAATTGGACATGAACACAGCTTGGTTCCACAGCACTGCTCTGTTGGTATGAACTTGATGCACTCGGCAGTGCTGGATGCAACTGTACTGAGGTCCTATCAAGTGGTGGAGTAGGTTGAGAATCTGGAATGGAAGAGGCTTGTTGTTTAGGTTCATGTGGTGGTATTGAGGGGTGCGGTCTAGATTGAGGAAGCAACGTGGAGGGATGTAGTAGTGGAGGTGGGGTATGAGATGAAGTAGAGTGCTGAGGAGCTGGGTGGTGGAGTGGAACAGAGCTGGGGTGTGGTCTATCTTGGGGGAGAGGGGATGATAGTTGCTGTGCTGGCAAGGGAGAAGAAAGACGAGGCAGAGGACCATGAGAAGACATTTCACCTTCAGTCAGATATGGAGTAATGGTACTCTGAGGATCAGGAACACGATTCCAGTTTCCACTACAAGTGGGGATACTTGGAGCAGTGCTGGGAGAGTTTCGAGGAAGAGAGGTGGTCCTGCTTGATCCTGTGGGAGAATTTGAAGACAAACCATAGCTCTGAGAAGAGAGAGATTTCTTAAGTGAGACGGTGCTACTTTTTGCATCACTATTGGAGAAACTGTATACGGCCTGATTTCCATCTAAAGTTTGAGATGATGAGAACTTCCTAATTGGTATACTAGATGCGGCAGGAATGGGTGTGGTCTGATGGCTGTGGTTTGGAAGAGGAAAGTTAACATCAATGCTTAAATTTGAATGCTCAACTTCAGTTTTCTCTACAGCCGAAGCAGTAACATTTGACTGGGTAGGATCCAAACTAGACACGTCAGACACGCTTGATAGCCTTGATGCAGAGTGCAGTCCATTCTTGTTGCCATAGTAATCATAGTTGTAGTCTGAGATGCTGGAGGACCTTGATTTGGAGCTGATGATGCTGCCTCTCCTACTTCCATTGATCCCCTTCAGTGAACCTACAGTAAAAACACATCATACCTTGGTGAGACTGCATGGTGACTGCATACCTGAATTACCTGCATATTTGGTGGTGGTTGGTGTAGAAGGACTGGTGGCTTCACAACCTTCAGCTGCTGGCCGATGGCTACTGCTAGACACCTCAGGGGGAGGTTCACGACATAACTCACTGGATTGAAGGAACAGAAATTGAGAGTAAATTTGCTATATTATGGTTCATGCTCTACCTTCGGGCGATGATCTTGGCACACCTCCTCTTCATGGGGTGAACATCCCAGACCCTTATGTCTCCATCCAGGCTGGTGGTCACCATCAACCCACTGTCCACACAAAGGAAGTCCACGTCCTATGCAACAGAGACACACAATTAACAGGGATCTTCCCCCCATGATCAAAGCAAGTGACAGTTAATCTTGCTTGCTTGCTATCAAATGATACACACCGCCCTTTGATAAATCTGACAGTTGATGGCATAGAACTGAATTTGTTGCACTGATTTCAAATACCTAAGTCTCTTGTAATAGTGTCAAATGGCCAGCAAAACTGGATAATTGTCCTGTATCAGACTGTTATAATTGCCCCTGGCCTGTACCCCCTGGACATACCTGTCTATGTCCCTTGAGACACACCATCCTATTGTATCCCCTCAGTCTGACGGATTGCATGTACCGCTCATGTCTGAAGCGAGAAGACCGGATGAGGTAAAGGCTATAACTGACAACCATCACTGCTACGATCACAAGGAAGGAGGTGCGGGATACAAGGGGGTGGGACACAAATTGGGTCAGGGGGGAGGAAGGAATTGAAGGAGTTACTGTTGGAGAAGTAAACCCCAAGTTGAATTCCAGGTTTATAGGAGGAAGAAGAGTCAGAAATCTATTTCAAAAACAAAAATAAACAAATTTCCTGTCAACCACACCCTCCACCACTAGCTGACCTTCCATCCAGATGGAAGCCATAGGACTTGAGTAGGTGTGGCCAGTGGGTGGTGACCATTGGCCTCCAGCACACTTCTCCATTCTCACAGGTCACTAGAAAGCCATCGTCTGACTGTCGAGAGATAATGATGTTGCTCTGGTTGAGGGCAGACACCAGCTCAGTCCAGTACACTCCAGAGTTCTCACCAAGATCCTTTCCTCTATGGGTAGGGTCTGACCCCATAGAGGGGGGTGTGGTGGACAGAGTAGAAAGGTCAGAATCAGCTGCAGTGGAATCTATGAAGGAGAGTGGAAAAAGAAGGTGGAAAAAAAGGAAGATTGATCTCTTAAAAATGCCATGTCTCCCATTGGAACACTTGGTCCCCTGCTGGAGTCGTCTATCATTGGAACACTTGGTCCCCTGCTGGGGTCGTCTATCGTACTTACCCCATTGGAACACTTGGTTCCTTGCTGGGGTCGTCTATTGTACTTACCCCATTGGAACACTTGGTCCCCTGCTGGAGTCGTCTATCGTACTTACCCTTGCCTGTCATTGGGACACTTGGTCCCCTGCTGGGGTCCATGTCAAAGGTAGGCATGTTCCCACTTCTGGAGATGATGGGACTGACAAGGCGGTGGAAAGTGTCAGTCTTTATACACAGGGCACACAACAGCACCAGGAGTGACAACTAGAGAGTGTGAAAAGAGAAGCATCACTGCGTATCGCCACACCTCATGAATGGGCGGGGAAACTCATTTTCCCCAGAGTGGTTCAATAGTGGAAGCAGAGAAGGGAAAAAGAGGGTCCCTGGCTTTCCAGAAATCAAAACTGCAATTGACTCATAACCTTCCAGGTTGCTATAGGAAATTTGATCATCTGGTTTATTGACAACTGACCATTAATATCCGTGAGACTATCCTTGTCCGAGCAAGGAAGTAGATGAACTTGATACGTTTGGAGCGCCATCTCATGGGAGTGGACACCTGGAGGGAGGAGGGGCAACGAGGACGACACTGGGGGGATGAAGAATGGGGATCAGTCTTCTCAACTGTGTCAGGCACTGGTACTGGAGCAGAACTCAAATCACTCAGCTATGGAAAAAATACACACAAAATATAGCCACTAGCAAAAAATCACTATGCCACTAAAGTGAGAAAGTCGAATAAGCCTGCCCTGGATTCCTACAAGAACATAGCTATTGTTGATCAGCTGATAAACATTGAAACCTCAGGAATGCTTGACTATGCCTGCAGCACCCTGACCGGCACTGGCTCAGGAATGCAATTATCTGACTATACATACACACCTATAACTCTGCATTGTACTAGTCTGACCATCACTTCCTCAAGAATCTGCACGATTCTGTAGTGAACCTGACAGTCTTAGCCCTCAAGAATGCGCTGCGTGATAAACTTGCACTAGCCTGACCATTGATTCCCCAGGAATTCAACTGTGTGCATGATTCTGTAGTGAACCTGACAGTCTTAGCCCTCAAGAATGCACTGCGTGATAAACTTGCACTAGCCTGACCATTGATTCTCCAGGAATTCAACTGTGTGCATGATTCTGTAGTGAACCTGACAGTCTTAGCCCTCAAGAATGCACTGCGTGATAAACTTGCACTAGCCTGACCATTGATTCCCCAGGAATTCATGATTCTGTAGTGAACCTGACAGTCTTAGCCCTCAAGAATACGTCGCCCGTGATAAACTTGCACTAGCCTGACCATTGATTCCCCAGGAATTCAACTGTGTGCATGATTCTGTAGTGAACCTGACAGTCTTAGCCCTCAAGAATGCACTGCGTGATAAACTTGCACTAGCCTGACCATTAATTCCCCAGGAATTCAACTGTGTGCATGATTCTGTAGTGAACCTGACAGTTTTAGCCCTCAAGAATGTACTGTACATGATAAACTTGCACTGGCCTGACCATCAGTGATTCCACTCCATGAGTGAACCTGACATTTTTATCCCTCAAGAATGTACCATGTATGATAAACTTGCATTACTTCAACTGCATGCTAAGTGCATCTGCCACATACCTCCTTACATCTTACATGCAGTAGCCTGACCATTACTTTCCCAAGAATGCATGATTCTGTAGGTTCTGTAGTGAGCCAGTTTTCATTTTCAGAGTGCCTCCCCAGTGCATACCATATATAGCTAGCTGCCTCAAGAATGCATCTTGCTTCTTGAGGCAGGCAGTTAACGTAGACAAGTAACCCCAATTATATTCATAACAAGTAGTTATTCCCTGCACCTATGCTTTCCAAATGTATGCATTCCCTTGCCTCAATGATTAAAGTACATTCCTCAGGGATGATCATCTGAGAGAGAGGCTTCAGCATCTTCATTCATAGTTCAGGCAGAGAACAAGAAGGTGCACATGCTTATAGACACATTCCTGGCTTTAGATGCATTCTTGAGGCTGGCTAGTGCACATGTATATAGTAAACTAGACAATGCACCCAGTGTACACAGGCAACTTTGGTTGGCCTGACCAAATTTGGTCAACATTAGAAATGACATGGACATAGCTATCTGCTCCATAGATTGTATAGACTACATATAACCAGGATTGGAAACATCTCATAGCAACAATTCAATTTGCATGGCACACTCTGCACATGCTACATTCCTAGGCTAGTGCACATGCTACATTCCTGACTTTAGATGCAGGCTAGTGCACATGCTACATTCCTGTCTTTAGATGCAGGCTAGTGCACATGCTACATTCCTGACTTTAGATGCAGGCTAGTGCACATGCTACATTCCTGACTTTAGATGCAGGCTAGTGCACATGCTACATTCCTGGCTTTAGGGCAGAGATGAAGAAGAAAATTGAAGGAAGTCACCAGGATCAGTGATACCCAAATTGATTGTCTTTTTGAGGGCATGCGCAACGAGGAGTGGCTGGGCAGAATATATAGCATTGCTAATCCCAGTTACGTAGCTTATAGGATCTATGCTAGCTCAGTATTAGCCTGGTAACATGTCTCAAGAACGCTTACCGAATGAAGAACACCAACTTAGACTATGGTGAACTACCTTTTGCTTGGGCCCAGCAAATCATTAAAAGCCATCACTTCAGAAGGACTTGGAATGCAATCCTAAATTGCATTTTCAAGGAGTACGATACAGTGTCTAAAACAGAAACATTGGTGTTGAAACACTCCTACAAAATTATCTGCAACTATACTATTGTGTGGATCAAAATTTTATGAGGTTGAAGGAGCCCCTGATTACATAATAAACTACATGGATGATGACGCGCTATGACGTGTAGACATCCCAGGTACCTGACATTTGCTGCCTCAAGAATGCATCTTCTTGCAGGATCCTGACATTTGCTGCCTCAGGAATGCACAATCCTATACCAACGTGACCAATGCCACCTCAAAGATTTTAGGGCTTATCAAAATAAATAAATTTAAAAATCTATAAATAGTATCATGTTTTTATTGACGCCACTCTAGTGGATACATCTAATGGTGAACGATAATATTGTTAATAAGGTAACCCTTTACCTGCCACAGCCCTAACTAACTAGCTAGATGAGTTGACGACCCTTTACCTCTTAAAGATTGATAATTATCCCGTGCTAGGCCGTCCTGATGTGTTGAACTAATTTACCCTTTTGTCCAGGATTGAGCCCTTTATACACTGGATCCCTTTTACATCCAGATACAGTGGATTGATTAATTAACCTTTTACCTCCAACCTGCGTAGATCGATGGAGAGGACAGTGGGAAAGAAGACCAACTGCAGGAAAGTATCGCACACAAGACCCACCAGAGCAATAATGCAGAACTCCTTCAACACATAGTTGAAGAAGATGACTCCTGACGTCATCATGGCCACTAGAGTGATCAGGTTGCGTGTGATGGCCCAACCTTCCTTACTGAGCCCCACAGCCACTCGGTACTTCACCTGTGCACAGAATCAGTTAGCTAGCTACATCCTTATGAAGGAGCATTTCTAAAAGAGACTAAAAGAATCACCTCTAACTCCTCTGGAGTAGACATAACTGCTTTCACGATTATCAGAATGTTTTCAAGTCCAATTGTAATCACCACATATGGATAGATCTCACTGTATGCATCATGTAGAATATGAATGCATTTTTTAAAAAGTGGAGACCCTTACCTTCCACTCAAAGAGATGCTAAGGCCAAAGAATGTACATATGCCGAGAGACATGGTGAGGGCAGCTACCACTGTGAGGAAGGCAGTGAAACCAAGACCAATCTTAGACTTTACCAGGTCAATCTTTCCTGTAGTGTACAGCAGACAAGAGGATATAGGAGGGGTGTAAAGGGGAAGAGGGGATATAGGAGGGGTGTAAAGGGGAGAGGGGATATAGGAGGGGTGTAAAGGGGAAGAGGGGATATAGGAGGGGTGTAAAGGGGAGAGGGGATATAGGAGGGGTGTAAAGGGGAAGAGGGGATATAGGAGGGGTGTAAAGGGGAGAGGGGATATAGGAGGGGTGTAAAGGGGAAGAGGGGATATAGGAGGGGTGTAAAGGGGAGAGGGGATATAGGAGGGGTGTAAAGGGGAAGAGGGGATATAGGAGGGGTGTAAAGGGGAAGAGGGATATAGGAGGGGTGTAAAGGGGAAGAGGGGATATAGGAAGGGGTGTAAAGGGGAGAGGGGATATAGGAGGGGTGTAAAGGGGAAGAGGGGATATAGGAGGGGTATAAAGGGGAAGAGGGGATATAGGAGGGGTGTAAAGGGGAAGAGGGGATATAGGAGGGGTATAAAGGGGAAGAGGGGATATAGGAGGGGTGTAAAGGGGAGAGGGGATATAGGAGGGGTGTAAAGGGGAAGAGGGGATATAGGAGGGGTGTAAAGGGGAGAGGGGATATAGGAGGGGTGTAAAGGGGAAGAGGGGATATAGGAGGGGTGTAAAGGGGAAGAGGGATATAGGAGGGGTGTAAAGGGGAAGAGGGGATATAGGAGGGGTGTAAAGGGGAAGAGGGATATAGGAGGGGTGTAAAGGGGAAGAGGGGATATAGGAGGGGTGTAAAGGGGAAGAGGGGATATAGGAGGGGTATAAAGGGGAAGAGGGATATAGGAGGGGTGTAAAGGGGAGAGGGGATATAGGAGGGGTATAAAGGGGAAGAGGGGATATAGGAGGGGTGTAAAGGGGAAGAGGGGATATAGGAGGGGTGTAAAGGGGAAGAGGGGATATAGGAGGGGTGTAAAGGGGAAGAGGGGATATAGGAGGGGTGTAAAGGGGAAGAGGGGATATAGGAGGGGTGTAAAGGGGAGAGGGGATATAGGAGGGGTGTAAAGGGGAAGAGGGGATATAGGAGGGGTGTAAAGGGGAGAGGGGATATAGGAGGGGTGTAAAGGGGAAGAGGGGATATAGGAGGGGTGTAAAGGGGAGAGGGGATATAGGAGGGGTGTAAAGGGGAAGAGGGGATATAGGAGGGGTGTAAAGGGGAGAGGGGATATAGGAGGGGTGTAAAGGGGAAGAGGGGATATAGGAGGGGTGTAAAGGGGAAGAGGGATATAGGAGGGGTGTAAAGGGGAAGAGGGGATATAGGAAGGGGTGTAAAGGGGAGAGGGGATATAGGAGGGGTGTAAAGGGGAAGAGGGGATATAGGAGGGGTATAAAGGGGAAGAGGGGATATAGGAGGGGTGTAAAGGGGAAGAGGGGATATAGGAGGGGTATAAAGGGGAAGAGGGGATATAGGAGGGGTGTAAAGGGGAGAGGGGATATAGGAGGGGTGTAAAGGGGAAGAGGGGATATAGGAGGGGTGTAAAGGGGAGAGGGGATATAGGAGGGGTGTAAAGGGGAAGAGGGGATATAGGAGGGGTGTAAAGGGGAAGAGGGATATAGGAGGGGTGTAAAGGGGAAGAGGGGATATAGGAGGGGTGTAAAGGGGAAGAGGGATATAGGAGGGGTGTAAAGGGGAAGAGGGGATATAGGAAGGGGTGTAAAGGGGAGAGGGGATATAGGAGGGGTGTAAAGGGGAAGAGGGGATATAGGAGGGGTGTAAAGGGGAAGAGGGGATATAGGAGGGGTGTAAAGGGGAGAGGGGATATAGGAGGGGTGTAAAGGGGAAGAGGGGATATAGGAGGGGTGTAAAGGGGAAGAGGGATATAGGAGGGGTGTAAAGGGGAAGAGGGGATATAGGAAGGGGTGTAAAGGGGAGAGGGGATATAGGAGGGGTGTAAAGGGGAAGAGGGGATATAGGAGGGGTATAAAGGGGAAGAGGGGATATAGGAGGGGTGTAAAGGGGAGAGGGGATATAGGAGGGGTGTAAAGGGAAGAGGGGATATAGGAGGGGTGTAAAGGGGAAGAGGGGATATAGGAGGGGTGTAAAGGGGAGAGGGGATATAGGAGGGGTGTAAAGGGGAAGAGGGGATATAGGAGGGGTGTAAAGGGGAAGAGGGATATAGGAGGGGTGTAAAGGGGAAGAGGGGATATAGGAAGGGGTGTAAAGGGGAGAGGGGATATAGGAGGGGTGTAAAGGGGAAGAGGGGATATAGGAGGGGTATAAAGGGGAAGAGGGGATATAGGAGGGGTGTAAAGGGGAGAGGGGATATAGGAGGGGGTGTAAAGGGGAAGAGGGGATATAGGAGGGGTGTAAAGGGGAAGAGGGGATATAGGAGGGGTGTAAAGGGGAAGAGGGGATATAGGAGGGGTGTAAAGGGGAGAGGGGATATAGGAGGGGTGTAAAGGGGAAGAGGGGATATAGGAGGGGTGTAAAGGAGAGAGGGGATATAGGAGGGGTGTAAAGGGGAAGAGGGGATATAGGAGGGGTGTAAAGGGGAGAGGGGATATAGGAGGGGTGTAAAGGGGAAGAGGGGATATAGGAGGGGTGTAAAGGGGAAGAGGGATATAGGAGGGGTGTAAAGGGGAAGAGGGGATATAGGAGGGGTATAAAGGGGAAGAGGGGATATAGGAGGGGTGTAAAGGGGAGAGGGGATATAGGAGGGGTGTAAAGGGGAAGAGGGGATATAGGAGGGGTGTAAAGGGGAAGAGGGGATATAGGAAGGGGTGTAAAGGGGAGAGGGGATATAGGAGGGGTGTAAAGGGGAAGAGGGGATATAGGAGGGGTATAAAGGGGAAGAGGGGATATAGGAGGGGTATAAAGGGGAAGAGGGGATATAGGAGGGGTGTAAAGGGGAAGAGGGGATATAGGAGGGGTATAAAGGGGAAGAGGGGATATAGGAGGGGTGTAAAGGGGAGAGGGATATAGGAGGGGTGTAAAGGGGAAGAGGGGATATAGGAGGGGTGTAAAGGGGAAGAGGGATATAGGAGGGGTGTAAAGGGGAAGAGGGGATATAGGAAGGGGTGTAAAGGGGAGAGGGGATATAGGAGGGGTGTAAAGGGGAAGAGGGGATATAGGAGGGGTATAAAGGGGAAGAGGGGATATAGGAGGGGTGTAAAGGGGAGAGGGGATATAGGAGGGGTGTAAAGGGGAAGAGGGGATATAGGAGGGGTATAAAGGGGAAGAGGGGATATAGGAGGGGTGTAAAGGGGAGAGGGGATATAGGAGGGGTGTAAAGGGGAAGAGGGATATAGGAGGGGTGTAAAGGGGAAGAGGGGATATAGGAAGGGGTGTAAAGGGGAAGAGGGATATAGGAGGGGTGTAAAGGGGAAGAGGGGATATAGGAGGGGTGTAAAGGGGAAGAGGGATATAGGAGGGGTGTAAAGGGGAGAGGGGATATAGGAGGGGTGTAAAGGGGAAGAGGGGATATAGGAGGGGTGTAAAGGGGAAGAGGGATATAGGAGGGGTGTAAAGGGGAAGAGGGGATATAGGAAGGGGTGTAAAGGGGAGAGGGGATATAGGAGGGGTGTAAAGGGGAAGAGGGGATATAGGAGGGGTGTAAAGGGGAAGAGGGGATATAGGAGGGGTATAAAGGGGAAGAGGGGATATAGGAGGGGTGTAAAGGGGAGAGGGGATATAGGAGGGGTGTAAAGGGGAAGAGGGGATATAGGAGGGGTGTAAAGGGGAAGAGGGATATAGGAGGGGTGTAAAGGGGAGAGGGGATATAGGAGGGGTGTAAAGGGGAAGAGGGGATATAGGAGGGGTGTAAAGGGGAAGAGGGATATAGGAGGGGTGTAAAGGGGAAGAGGGGATATAGGAGGGGTATAAAGGGGAAGAGGGGATATAGGAGGGGTGTAAAGGGAAGAGGGGATATAGGAGGGGTGTAAAGGGGAAGAGAGGATATAGGAGGGGTATAAAGGGGAAGAGGGGATATAGGAGGGGTGTAAAGGGGAGAGGGGATATAGGAGGGGTGTAAAGGGGAGAGGGGATATAGGAGGGGTGTAATGGGGAAGAGGGGATATAGGAGGGGTGTAAAGGGGAAGAGGGGATATAGGAGGGGTGTAAAAGGGAGAGGGGATATAGGAGGGGTGTAAAGGGGAAGAGGGGATATAGGAGGGGTGTAAAGGGGAGAGGGGATATAGGAGGGGTGTAAAGGGGAAGAGGGGATATAGGAGGGGTGTAAAGGGGAGAGGGGATATAGGAGGGGTGTAAAGGGGAGAGGGGATATAGGAGGGGTGTAAAGGGGAAGAGGGGATATAGGAGGGGTGTAAAGGGGAAGAGGGGATATAGGAGGGGTGTAAAGGGGAGAGGGGATATAGGAGGGGTGTAAAGGGGAAGAGGGGATATAGGAGGGGTGTAAAGGGGAAGAAGGGATATAGGAGGGGTGTAAAGGGGAAGAGGGGATATAGGAGGGGTGTAAAGGGGAGAGGGGATATAGGAGGGGTGTAAAGGGGAGAGGGGATATAGGAGGGGTGTAAAGGGGAGAGGGGATATAGGAGGGGTGTAAAGGGGAAGAGGGGATATAGGAGGGGTGTAAAGGGGAAGAGGGGATATAGGAGGGGTGTAAAGGGGAGAGGGGATATAGGAGGGGTGTAAAGGGGAAGAGGGGATATAGGAGGGGTGTAAAGGGGAAGAAGGGATATAGGAGGGGTGTAATGGGGAAGAGGGGATATAGGAGGGGTGTAATGGGGAAGAGGGGATATAGGAGGGGTGTAAAGGGGAAGAGGGGATATAGGAGGGGTGTAAAGGGGAGAGGGGATATAGGAGGGGTGTAAAGGGGAAGAGGGGATATAGGAGGGGTGTAAAGGGGAGAGGGGATATAGGAGGGGTGTAAAGGGGAAGAGGGGATATAGGAGGGGTGTAAAGGGGAGAGGGGATATAGGAGGGGTGTAAAGGGGAGAGGGGATATAGGAGGGGTGTAAAGGGGAAGAGGGGATATAGGAGGGGTGTAAAGGGGAAGAGGGGATATAGGAGGGGTGTAAAGGGGAGAGGGGATATAGGAGGGGTGTAAAGGGGAAGAGGGGATATAGGAGGGGTGTAAAGGGGAAGAAGGGATATAGGAGGGGTGTAAAGGGGAAGAGGGGATATAGGAGGGGTGTAAAGGGGAGAGGGGATATAGGAGGGGTGTAAAGGGGAGAGGGGATATAGGAGGGGTGTAAAGGGGAGAGGGGATATAGGAGGGGTGTAAAGGGGAAGAGGGGATATAGGAGGGGTGTAAAGGGGAAGAGGGGATATAGGAGGGGTGTAAAGGGGAGAGGGGATATAGGAGGGGTGTAAAGGGGAAGAGGGGATATAGGAGGGGTGTAAAGGGGAAGAAGGGATATAGGAGGGGTATAAAGGGGAAGAGGGGATATAGGAGGGATGTAAAGGGGAAGAAGGGATATAGGAGGGGTGTAAAGGGGAAGAGGGGATATAGGAGGGATGTAAAGGGGAAGAGGGGATATAGGAGGGGTGTAAAGGGGAAGAGGGGATATAGGAGGGGTATAAAGGGGAAGAGGGGATATAGGAGGGATGTAAAGGGGAAGAAGGGATATAGGAGGGGTGTAAAGGGGAAGAGGGGATATAGGAGGGATGTAAAGGGGAAGAAGGGATATAGGAGGGGTGTAAAGGGGAAGAGGGGATATAGGAGGGATGTAAAGGGGAAGAAGGGATATAGGAGGGGTGTAAAGGGGAAGAGGGGATATAGGAGGGATGTAAAGGGGAAGAAGGGATATAGGAGGGATGTAAAGGGGAAGAGGGGATATAGGAGGGGTGTAAAGGGGAGAGGGGATATAGGAGGGGTATAAAGGGGAAGAGGGGATATAGGAGGGGTATAAAGGGGAAGAGGGGATATAGGAGGGGTGTAAAGGGGAGAGGGGATATAGGAGGGGTATAAAGGGGAAGAGGGGATATAGGAGGGGTATAAAGGGGAAGAGGGGATATAGGAGGGGTGTAAAGGGGAAGAGGGGATATAGGAGGGGTATAAAGGGGAAGAAGGGATATAGGAGGGGTGTAAAGGGGAAGAGGGGATATAGGAGGGGTGTAAAGGGGAGAGGGGATATAGGAGGGGTGTAAAGGGAAGAGGGGATATAGGAGGGGTGTAAAGGGGAAGAGGGGATATAGGAGGGGTGTAAAGGGGAAGAGGGGATATAGGAAGGGTGTAAAGGGGAAGAGGGGATATAGGAGGGGTGTAAAGGGGAAGAGGGATATAGGAGGGGTGTAAAGGGGAAGAGGGGATATAGGAGGGGTGTAAAGGGAAGAGGGGATATAGGAGGGGTGTAAAGGGGAAGAGGGGATATAGGAGGGGTGTAAAGGGGAAGAGGGGATATAGGAAGGGTGTAAAGGGGAAGAGGGGATATAGGAGGGGTGTAAAGGGGAAGAGGGGATATAGGAGGGGTGTAAAGGGAAGAGGGGATATAGGAGGGGTGTAAAGGGGAAGAGGGGATATAGGAGGGGTGTAAAGGGGAAGAGGGGATATAGGAGGGGTATAAAGGGGAAGAGGGGATATAGGAGGGGTGTAAAGGGGAGAGGGGATATAGGAGGGGTGTAAAGGGAAGAGGGGATATAGGAGGGGTGTAAAGGGGAAGAGGGGATATAGGAGGGGTGTAAAGGGGAAGAGGGGATATAGGAAGGGTGTAAAGGGGAAGAGGGGATATAGGAGGGGTGTAAAGGGGAAGAGGGGATATAGGAGGGGTGTAAAGGGGAGAGGGGATATAGGGGTGTAAGGGAGAGAGGAGATATAGGAAGGGATGCAAGGGCAAAGGTGCAATGGGAGGGACATAGGAGTGGAGAAGGTGGATGGATATGGGAATACAAGTCCACTAACCATCAACTCACCCACAGAAAAGGAAATGTAGAGGAATACAATGATATAGACCCCCATCAAAGGTGCAAAGTCCAGCAAGTACCACTTGGGCTAGAGGGGTGGATAACATGAGTCAATGAGTTTACAACCATATTCCAACAACTCAGTTCCACCCACTTATTTGGCATTGATGAAAGAGGTTACCTCATACCTCATAATAGAAGTGCTTCATGAATTTGAGACCTGTTGTCTTCTGGTCTGGCCAAATATCTCCTAGCCCTTCCACACAATGGATCAATTCTTTGAACTCCTTCTTTCCCTCTGATCGTAGCAGCAAGGTCACAGCGAAGCTATGATGTTTGTACTGTCTGCCTCCTGACTTGGAGTGAAGTGGCGAAGACACAAACCCAGTTTGGTCTTGCTTATGGTGAAATGACCCTTGTGAGCCGACCAAATTGTGTTCATACTCCCAAAATCCACCATATATCAGCTCTGAAAGGATAACAGTGATATCATCACACTTATGTGGTGCCACAAGCTTGGGTGGTAATCAAATACCAAATTATACCCATCCAGTAATTACGTACCTTTGATGGAGTGGTAGTCAAGGGGCGTGTCCTCCCACCTGGTCCTAAAGGAGTCCAGGACGGGTGAAAAGACACCATTAGGTGGGCGTGATGAGTACAGAGGAGGGAAGGGGTCCTTTAGTGACATGATTCGAGTGAGGTTGAGGGCAGCAGGATGTATCACAGACTGACAGGCACTGTGAGGAACAGAAAATTTGTGTCAATTAATGAAATTTGCACCTGCGGACGTACCTTATAGCGTGCTCCATTTTGGAGAGGAGGTGAGCAGCTGTCAGTCTGCTGGTGGAATAGTAAGACTTGTCACACAGCTCTTCCATCTGTTGGCAGTCAATGGCCAAGTGCACATAGACCTGCTGGATCACAGCCACAGGGAGTCCAAGGAACTAGAAGGAGGAAATAATTGAGTGTTTACTAACCAACTGCAATCAGAATTGTACACTGAAGCCCGATAAGATATCCTTCTCAGAGGGCAAGCAGGAATAAAAGATTATAATCACAACTGATTAGTTTGTAGGCTAATGAAAACAAAAAGCCAAAAGGGAGTTATTTTAGTAGCAGTGTTATCACGCTTTTCATCTGGAGGTTGATGTAATCCCCACAAGTCAACAGTAATCATTGTGAGTCAACACCATTAAACTGTCTGATCATATCACTACTCCAATGCACAGACACTATTGCTGTCATTATAGGGAGTCAATGGATGTAGCATATGAATCCAACCACAACAGATGGCTTCACTCACCCAAGAAGGCGTTTTCCCCGAGGACTGAGAAGGTGTATCAATAATCCACTCCAGTCCTTCACCTGTCCTACTCACTTGGGGGGAAGTCATTACACGGTAATTTAGCCAGGGGCTACGCCAAGACTTGGGTCTGTTGAGGTCTCCAGAGGTGGTGATGAAGAAAGGGAGGCTGTGTGTGTGCATGAGGATTAGATAGGGGTGTAGATGAGGCTTCTACTTTAATGTAGTGGGAAACGAGATTGAGGTGGGTGGTGGACACAGGTTAGATTACAGACACGAGGCGCAACACTTTGGCAATGAAATTTAATCTCGAGCAACCACACCACAACTATTGAACATCCACGCCCATATTTCCTTGAATACCCCCTCAGGGTGTAAAATGGCACCAGAAATAGAGGAGTACCCTTAATTATCGTTCTGCATAGCTAAGTCACTATTGCTAGATTGATAGCAACATACCTACAAGTGATGATAACTATGCCGACGAATGTAATAACTGTGCCCGGGTAACTTGCACACATGAGTCCATGACTGTAAAAGAGGCCATCCAAACTCAATGGCTTACGAAATTTCGAGGATACAGAGTACTTTCGACGCATTGTTTTTTGTTAGCTTGCTAGAAGATAGAGCTAGCAAGCTAGAGGTCACTGCAGGCTTTCACTTGTGGTGACTCTTTCCCAGTCCCAGCTCATAACAAACCGAACTCCATGGTGGTTATCTTGTGTTGTTTTCTGGCACCTACGGAGTGTAAAAACTTGGCAAGCCAAGACAGTAAGAAAGCTATTAGTTGATGGGTTCTAATTAGAATATTTGAAATTCACTTGACGATCTTTTCCCATTTTTCAATGGGGACGATAATAAAACAGCAAAAGAATATAGAACGACTGATAGCTCGTTGCGAGAGCATATTATCCGAGAAAGTTACCTTCAAGGGTCAGGAATGGAAGTTAGCTAAGGTAAAGTGTCTACAATTTATGTGGCCAAGAACACATCATATTAAATTGGTGTATTGTGCATCTCTTTCATTTTAGTATGTGGTGGCACTGGACCAGCAGATTAAAGAAATAGAAAAACATTCCACGTAAGATGGTTCACAGGAGATTACTGTTTGTTCTGGTTCACCATACATACATACATACATACATACATACATACATGTATAGCATTGATCCCGACCGACTGAAATCGTATCAACAGAGAGCTGGTGTTCTTCGGGAGGTTCTCAGAAATGAAGAAGAGGCAAGTAGTCGAAGCTTTTCTGGTCTATCTTTCCTCTAATGATAGGTCCATATCATAATATTATCATTCCATCAATAGCCCCAGGGGTTATTTTCTACTTCAATGAATTCGTCTATTGGTGAAAGTTTCCAGTCTTCTCCGCCTTCTTCTTCTTCCTCTTCTTTTCACCTCCCCTCCTCCACTCGTGGAAACAAGCTGCTGATAAAGGCCAACAACAGAAGACTCTCAAACATGAGAGAACAGCTCTTTGCAAAGGTACTACTTTTCTACTTGGCCAAAAATATGGAGAAATTCCCTTTCTTATTTCAGAGCAGTGCTAGTGGTGATGAGGGAGAAAATGCAACAGCAATGAGGCAAAGGTAGTAACAAAGAGCAAAGTCCTTCTGCGATAATAACTATTGTGGGGTGGGGGGGGGGGGGGGGGGAACATCACAGGATTTCAATGCATTGGTTTTTAATGTGTTATTTATTTTTATTTTTCTTCAGGATGGGTGGCAAGGGAGATTTGGAAAGCGTTCTACGTCATCATGAAAAAATACAAGAAGGAGTAGCTGAAGATATGATGAACATCGCTCGATCCCTCAAGAATAATTCCCTTGTTGCCAAAAGGATCATCCTTAGTGACAATCGGGTATGATTGTGCAAGGATTCCTTGATTCAATTGTTATTCTCGTGCTCCTTTACATAGCTATTGGAGGAGACCACCAAAAAGGCAGACGAGAACATTGATGCCGTTGAGACAGCAACAGACCGTCTGAAGAAACACAACAGTAGGTGTAACTGGGGCATATGGCTCATGCTTGTCACTGTATTCCTGGTGTTCGTTGCTATGGTGATTTTCATTCGCATAGTCCCAAAACCCAGAACATAAATGTTCATTATACTATACTATTAATTAACTGAAGAAAGTCAATGTCTGATCCACACACTGTTCCAACTTAAAGTATATCGTTTGTCATTTTGGACACTATGGAGAAGGTGCCACTGAGTACGTTTGAGGTTGCCTTCTTATTTTGGAATGGTTGCTGTCCTCCTGCATACACAGTGATCTTGGTGAGGGGAGTCATCCATCCTGATCCAGTGTGCAGCTTCAACTGGTCTGCCTTTATTACTGTGGATACCTAGGGGTATATTAGGCTACTAAAGTTCTCATTACTTATTGCTCATACATGCATACTGGCTTAGCCCTGTACTGTCCAATTGTACAGCAGTACTGCACAGACTCAACTCACTGTCATTGCTTGTCCTGCCCCAATTGACACCCTTTCTGCTCCAACCATCTGAAGGTGAGGTGCCACTGATACTGCACTCCATTGGATGTAGAACTGGACAACCTTCAGAAAAGACACAAAATAGCAATGGTAAAGCACACAGCCATGTACAGAGGGAATTGCTGGACCTCTTCAGCATTGTCATATTGTCCATCATTCTTGACAAGCACAGACACTGTGACACTGTCATCCACTGTCATGGTGAATGTAGCAGGGCTGATCTTAAGGTCAGAGTAAGTGAATGTGGAATAGGACCTGCATCATAATGGCTATCATATTTCGGAGGTTTGGATGCTGTAATGACTGGACTTCTACGTTTGACTCACAGTCCATAGCCAAATGGATAGAGTGGACTGCTGGAGTTAGTGAAGTATCTGTAGGTCCTGTTCACCATGGTGTAATCTGTGATCTCTGGATACTGCATGAAAGAAAACTAACTCCCATGCATGGAATGTCATGGTGATTCACTTGACTGAGGACTGCAGGCCAAGTCATGGGAAGTCTAGCAGCAGGAGAAGCAGCACCGGTCAGAATCTTGAGCAAGGCTGTTCCTCCAGTCTGAACAAAGCCACAATTGTTTGAAAATACCAACACTACACGCAGCATGGTTAGTTAACCAACCTGTCCAGGGAAGAAGCTCTCGAGGATGGCAGTCACTTTGGGATTGCTGTCCGCCCAGCTGACATCCAATGGAGATCCACTAAACAGCACCAAGTAAGTAGAGTCTGTTGATAGAAAGATTACAGCCTTAAGGACCTAGCCAGTTACACACCAACACAAAACTTACCTACTGCATCAACTACATCTTTGAGAAGATCCAATTGATGTCCTGGTAATTGGATGTTGTCACGGTCTTGTCCTTCTCTCTCATTCCCCACACCTGCACGAGTTCATCAAACATTAGTTTCATCCAAATGAGCAACTAATGTCTAAAGGCTCACCACTCACCAGTTCCAAGGCAGACCACAGCAGCATCGGCACCTTTGCAAGCCTCAACCACATCATCTTTCTGATAATCGCTGTAAAAGAAGTGGAATATTATTGAAGACACTCTTTAACACTCATTTGACTTAGCCTCGTTCCCAGGCCTTCCTCTCTCACGAGGCTACATTTGACTCACGTGCACTTCTCATCGGAACAACCATTTGCATTCTTCACTGTGTTGGCAATCTTGGACTTTCCATCAGTAATAGCCTTCAGAGGTGTGACCACATAGTCTGTCTATAAAACATAACAAGAATGTAATACTGCATCATATTAGAATGTGTACCATGATATCTGGTGAATAATCTCCGAATAAGAGCCCGGGTGAGTCAATGAATGGACCAACCACCTATATATAGTCATTATGAGATGCTGCACTACTGGTTCTCATTAGCTTGCACTGACACATATGGTGTTCAACGGCTTGATGATGGGAAGTCCTTTTTCAGCATCATTTTTGAGCAAAACGATTGATTTCACTGCTGCTTCAGTTGCTATTTCAATGTGCTGAGGACTCTGGATATAATCCTTCACATCCAACCTGTCGCAAGATTAAGAGAGAATAGTGAATATCAAGGTTAAGTAGTAATATCTCTTACTTTCTATAAGGGTTCATCTCTGGAGGATCAAACTCCCCAAGCCTCATCCGCACCATAAAAAGTCGTTTTGCAGATTCCCTGAAAGTGTTCTCGGAGATAGTTCCCTATATATAGGATCACACAGATAATGCTAAATACGAAACAAGCAAGTTTGTTTGTTTTAAACCTGTTTCAGTGCCTCTCCAGCATGGGCAAAGACGTTGTCCTCATAATTTGCATCCTCAAGGTCAGTTCCTCCATTGATGGCTGCTGTGGCTGCATCAGCCTTAGTATTTCTATAATGGTGCCAGTCGATTATGTTTTCTAGGTAGAAGAATAAGAGAAAGATGGGAACAGTGAACATTACTTATAGTTACTCTGCATATATACCTATTGCTCCTTGATCACTCACGACATAGCCTGCATGTGCAATGAGAACAGCTTATGTCTTACATGATAGCTGCATTTTCAATTTCTCACCAGTGAAGTTCCACTCAGTTCTGAGAATTTGATTCAGGATATAGCTATTGGCACAAGCTGGAACTCCATTAATGCTAAAGCATTATAAACACAGATTTGAAATCACGTGCCACACACACACTAGCTATGACCTGTTATAACTGCACATCACACTGGCTGAACCTGCTTCAATGCATGTCTTGAACTGTGGCAGAAAGGTCATCCTCAAGTCAATCTCTGAAACCTTTGCATCAAAGGAAAACCTGGACACTGGAATGTTTTCTGGCCCTCCATGCACATCAAAGTGCTTGCAACCAGCATTGGCCTCAAGGTAGCGTGGATCATCTGCATGAATTGGATCCTTAGAGTGTTATGGGAGGAGCCTCCTTTTTGTCCTCACCTCCTTGCAAAGCACGGACATAAGCACTGCCGAGGAAGCCAGACAACCATGGGTCCTCTCCATATGTCTCCTGGTTCCTCCCCCAGCGTGGGTCACGCAGGATGTTCAGAACAGGACTCCAGCAACTGAGACCAGTGTGGAAGTTGTAATTTCCATTTGCACTATAATTGTTGCTCTAAGTGGAAAAAATCAAGGATGGATCATGGGGGGGGGTTATTATAGTTAATGCCAGGTCATACCTTGGCCCTCACTTCATCACTGACGGCTCTGATAACCTTGAACACTGTATCATTGCTGAAAGTGGCAGCCTATTAAAAAACATATAGTCCTATGCAGAGCTACCAGGGGAATTTGTTTGTGTGACCAATTTTAGGTCAAAAGTGAATTTAGACATCATGTTGAATGCATTCACTAATGTTATTCATAACAAATTTATGCAGATACATAAAATGATCTGAACTCTGGAGCGCACCTATTTAGAGCTGATGGGAATTCATAGTATGTTTGTCTCTTGACTCAAGTATATGTTTGGGTACTGGTATTATTGGCAGGTGTGCCTGCAGTTAGTTAGTTAGTCATGATCATGCAACGTACAAGTCCAATAGACATGGGGAATGAAGTAGCAGGTCCAGCTCCAACGTCACCACTCAAACACTCTGTCCCCCACTGGTATGGCTTGATCCCTAGACGTGGTATCGCTGGTGCAGGTCCTGATGGAAACAGTTATAATTGAGTTAATCATGAATGACATTAACTGAAACATGCTCACCATTATTACTTGCTCCCCCGTGGGACATTTGGGCTATGATTTCATCAATTGTCAAACGACCAACTAAATCCTAAAAGACAAAATGTATTCAGTTAGCTGGCTCAAGTATTTTGCTGTTGTTTTAGGCCAATTTACCTCAACTCTTGCTTCAAAAGACAGCGAAACATTCCAGAAAGGGAAGTTCTGAGGCTGGAAAGAAGGCCTGCTATGAGTCTCCATTGCTGCTAGCAAGAGGAATGTCAGAGCCAACATGATACTCTTCCAAGCTGCCATGAGACTGATGTCACTCCGACACTGACTGGAGAGTAACGAGATTGACTTAGCTAATAGCTATTGCTAACTAGCTCTAATTATGTGGCTCTGAGGCTGAGCTGAGCATGCATGCAGTGTATTACTACTATCTAGCTACCATGTGACTGCCATTGAAAAATAAAGGAGACTAAAATTGGACAGACTACACATGCACTGCACACACTAAGCTGATCACACGCCATGATGGCACGAATACATGGAAATACAGGATTTAGCTAGCTGCATGCTATGGCTACTACCTTTAGCAGTACTAATATAGCATGCACACAGTACTTTCACGCATGCGTATTTAGGCCTGATAAATATGGTAAAGGGTAAGTGAGGTAACGAGTGCAACAAAAGGGGCGTAGCTAGTTAAAGATGGCTTTGCCCACTTCTATGAAGGCTTTGGTGAAGGAAAGGCCTGGAGTTTCCTACACGTATACTGAAGTTCCTGTAGTTCCTCCACAGGGAGATGAGTTGCTTGTGAAAGTGAGCAAGGTTGCTCTGTGTGGTTCAGACATCAGCCTTTATCAATGGAACAATGGTAATAGCTAAGACCTGGCCAGTGACTAGCTGATATTGAAATATTCTTGCAGTGGCACAGACCATAGCTAAGACACCTTTTACTCCTGGTCATGAGACAGTCGGAGAGGTCTGTTATTAAAACACCATAGGTCTAGCTATTAAGCCGTGGTACTGATACAGATCATAGCTGTGGGTCCTGAGGTGCCTCCCGAGTATACAGTCGGACGGAGAGTGTGTGTGGAGAACCACTATTTCTGTGGCAAATGTTACCAGTGCACTCATGGTATGAAGGATGTCCAAAACCTTGAAGCAATAATTGAATGATATATATTATTTCCAGACCAGCGACACATTTGCCAGAGACTGAATCAGTTTGGGCACGGGAAAGGAACCATATATGGAGGATGTTCAGAATTCACCATCATCCCTGCCAAATATGCCTATCTTCTTGCCACAGATATTGATGATGAAGCAGCTGTAATCATGGAACGTAAGTTAATTAATAGGGCCACCCCCAAAGAGGAGAGCCAACAGTACAAAAACAAAGCACAGAACACGCACTTGCCGTCCGGTTTCTTTACTGTTTCTGTTTTCCGTTTAGCTTGTGGAGTGGCACACCAAGCCTTGGAAGAGATTGACCCTAAAGGAGATAATATTCTCATACAAGGTACGCTGCTGAGTCTTCTGTGATCATGTGGCATCATGTGACCTATCACTCTGCATCATGTGACCTATCACTCTGCATCATGTGACCTATCACTCTGCATCCTGAAGGTTGTGGGCCTGTTGGTTTGTTTGGAGTGGGACTGGCTAAAGTTATGGGGGCCATAAAGATGTAAGTCGAAGTGGAATATAGTAACAGAATCATCACATGACGATCACATGATGCCTTTCAACTGTGCAGTATGGCCACAGACATTATTCCCGAGCGTCTTGAGATGGCAAAGAAACTAGGAGCAGACGTCATTATCAACTGCAAGACTGAAAACTTGAGAGAAAGAGGTATATCATGACTACACACTTGTGAGAGTAGTCATGGAAAGTGGAAAGATCAAGAATCGATCTTTCTGATTACATGCAGTGATGGAAGAGACAGGAGGTGATGGTGTGGGACGGTTGCTTGAGTGCACTGGAGCAGAGCCTATGGTCAACAATTGTTTCTCTCTTCTCAGGTAATCTATACCAGTATCCATTTTGTTTGTGATTATAGAAGAAACTCGTGATACAATAGGAAAGGTGGGCATATTGGACTTATTGGACTGCCTAAGGTTAGTTTTGGATTGGAGTTTCATACTTAAGGTTTGGATTTGTGAATTTTATGATATTTTTTCTCTCAGACTCCAATTCATGTGGAGAAGCCACTAGAGAACGTGATCTTCAAGTCACTGACAATGAAGACAGTTCATGGTAGGAAGATTTTCCACACATGGGAAGAGACTGAGAAAATATTCGCTGATAAGAAGTGAGTGAATAACTGCAAGTTTTGTTGAGTTTGGTGTCATTGTTATGTGTTAATCCTATTTCAGGATAGATACAAAGCTTTTCATCACTCACGACTTCCCAATGAGCGAATTTGAAGAGGTAGTGCTCTCAAATTTTCAAAGTTCAATGGTCATGTATCTGTAATGGGTAAATAGCACGAATAATTAGGTGAACCACTAGGGCTAGGGTCAGGGCTCAGTTGTGTTGACTTAATAGAGTGTATCTGCTATGATTGTCCTACATTTATTTTTCTCAGGCTTTCAAGGTGCTAATGAACGGGGCAGGTTGCAAAGTCCTCATTTCACCTGGCAAATGATGCTTACCATGTATAAATAACTTTCTTTATACAACATTTTTAATAAAATGATACAAAAAATATAACATTGAGTTTTTCAGATGAAAGTGATTCACAAACTGTTGGGTGGATTGGATTTGCAGCACACTTGAATAAATACACACCACACCTAACACACACACTCTCTCTCTCTAGCTTGCAAGAGGTGCTATAACATATTGTCCTACTGGATGGCTCCATGGAGGAAAGACATCACTTGGAGATCCCTTTTCTCTCTCTCCTTCTCTGCATCCTATCACAATTGCAATGCAATGCAATGGGCTGGTAATTAAATACAGTCACCCTGAAAGAGGACAGACCTCTTAACAGAGGACATTCTACAGTGGAACCTTAGAACAAAGGACACCTCTCTGTAAAGGACACTTGTTGCTGTCCCACCATAGTACTTTGTGTATTAAATGACCTCTGAATAAAGGTCACCTCTCTGTAAGGACACTTGTTGCTGTCCCACCATAGTACTTAGTGTATTAAATGACCTCTGAATAAAGGACACCTCTCTGTAAAAGGACATCCCACCATAGTATTAAATGACCTCTGAATAAAGGTCACCTCTCTGTAAGGACACTTGTTGCTGTCCCACCATAGTACTTAGTGTATTAAATGACCTCTGAATAAAGGACACCTCTCTGTAAAGGACACTTGTTGCTGTCCCACCGGCACCATAGTACTTTATGACCTCTGAATAAAGGAGACCTCTCTCGATTTCAATGGCCTCAACATGTTGGAGGTTCCATTCTAAAAGTGCCTCTACATCTCTCAATAGACAATCTAAAAGTGCCTTTACATGAAAATTAATGAGGACAACCTCTCTACAAAAGGATAAAAGGTTGGGTCCCAAGTGTGTCCATAACTGGAGGTTCCACTGTACCCTCAATGGTAAAATGGCATACCTTCCACAAAATGATAGTGCTGTCTGCACTGCTAGTCACCAGGCCATGGTCCCCTAGATCCATTATCACCTGTCACCAGGACACAGTGTCATTTGGTAAAGGGTCATCACTGCTTACTGACTTACCTTCACGTGATTGGAGTGGAGTAAGAGTTCTCCTAGCAACATAGGGGTCACAGGAAAGGAGGGAGTTCCCCTCTTAGAGCGTGATCGCTGAGTACTGAGTCTGAATGATGCACAGTAACACACACACATAATATAATCGCAATAGTGGGTGTGGTCTTACTCCATTCCCAGAAACTCTTCAATGAGGAACCTCCCACTGATCTGACTGTCAGTCTCTGCAAGCAATACAGCATGAACTGTCAGTGCTCTATTCTACAGCTCCATCCATCCTATGATTGGACTAACAACTTCCACAATAGCTCAATCCTAATTCCTTAGCGACATTTTAGTTCTTGCAATAGCCAATGACCATTACAATGGATTTGCACCATCCAATAATCCTTCCACTAACCAATAAATAGCCTAACAATAGTTTCTCAGCGCAGAAAAATGGCTACTGTAGTTGCCATGGAGATCATTATTAGAGACTATAGGCTGTAGGAGCTGGATAGAGTGTGTTACCTATACCATTCCATTGTTCTGCTATTGGATGTAGTGACATGAACCTGTGTCATGCTATTATGTTACTATCTCAATAAGAACTTACCACTTTCTCTTTTCAGTTTGTTAGGGCATCCCCAAAGACGAACTGTGTTATCTTCAGATGCAGTTGCCAGCATTGCTCTATTGGGACGATAGCTTACTAGTAATCTCATTAGTAATACACTAGTAATCTGACAATCATACTAGTGTAATCTCGTACCTATTTTCTATGAAGTCCATACTTGTGATTGGTTGCTGGTGAGCAGTGGTCACACTTGCCAGCGGTTTTGGGTGTCCTTGAGTATCTAAACAATAAAGCATATTATAGAGTGCCAATATTAAAGATCTCCATACCAACCTTCATATGTGAGAACATCATAAACTTTGAACCCACAACCAAAAGCTGCAAACAAGTACCGCTAGTAGGAATAGGTAAAGGGTTATAAACGCATGAGCTACAGTACATATTGCACCACTACCTCTCCTATGACAAGAATGTGTTTGATTTCAGTGAGTTGGGTTGCAATTGGAGTGGACGAAATGGGGCTGGCCTGCTCACCGGAGAGGGTGAGATCTCTAGGGTTGCGATCAGCACACTGGAACATCTTCATGGCACTCAGAGAATTAGTGGACCACAGAAGAATCACGCCATCACGAGATCCAGATGCAAAGAAATTAGCTAGGAAGAAACAAAAGATAAATTTTGGGTTGCATTGTGGGAAATGCTGGTTGATTTTTTGGTCAGAACTAGCCTCAACCCCAATTAGCCTGGGTTTGAGGGTGACCACTTCCTCATGTCACGACTCATCACATTACATAATGATCTCTCTTGTCGAAACACGCTCTGTATAGTCCTGACACCTCTGCTCTCTCATCACTAATAAACGAGGGACTAAACTTTGAAGTGTTTCGGTCACCTGATATGCTTGTGAGACAGCAAATGTTCTCTGCATGGGAACTCAACAGGTAGCGAATAAACTGGAGATCGTACTCGTCTGTCTGGCACATTGTCGACTTAGTAATGTCGTACACAGCTGTGAATAAAAGAGAGTGATACACACAAACCAGAATCTAAAGCCATAGTCACTCAATAGCCAAATTCTTTGGTCACCTAAGCTCTTGTAATCGGAAGCTGCCACTACCCCAAAATGCCTGCTGTCCAACTTGAGGACAGAGTGGATGTTAGCTGCAAACAACAAACAAAACAAATAAACAAACAAATATGATAGCCCCAAAGGTGTCTGTACTTTGTTCTTCCAGTTTCTTCCTGCTGTATTTGGACAGGAGTCTTCCTCGTCTGTCCCACAGGCACAAGTCCACACCTCCCGAGCAGATCAACTCTTGATTAAACTGCACCAAACACTAAAGAAAGAAAAAGAGATATTACAAGGTTTCCATTAATCCCTGGTCTAGACATTCTCATTTTGATGTTGTTGGTTAGATAATCCTGACCAGATGTATGCATTTACTTTCATATTCTTTGAAGCATGAGAAGATTAATTTTATTTTCAATTCTCAAAAATTGGGAAAATTTTTTTATCACACATCATTTGGTGTACCTTTATCAGGCCCTGGTGATCTGTCACTACTTTTCTGTATGGGCTCTCCCTTGCGGGATCATCGATATTCATATTCCATACCTGTAGGAAGAATTTCAAACCCACATCAAAAAAGCATTTCAAAAACTTCAAAGCATTCCCAAAAGTTGCTTACATGAAGTTTGCCCAAGGAATCAGCAGTCATGATGCTGTGAACGGCTGCTGAATCATTGTAGGGTTGGAGAGGAAGGACGCATGTCAGAGCAACTTTCAACCTCTCGTTGTGTCTGTGGTCCAGGACTTTGACCTTCTTTCCAGTCTGAAAATCAAATAAAAAGGCACCACATCTTGTGACATCAGAACTTGTACCATCAGCCGCAGCATAACCCAGTCAAAGTCCAATATTTATGGTTCACAAGTCATTAGTTTCATACTAGTCTTATCATATACCAGTATGTTTGGGATCTCCATGGGAACAACACCTATTCAACTGAGAGGTACAATTGGTGTGTCTTGTTTCTGGACAAGACTTACAGTGCTATTGCCACAGAATTAACCAAGATAAACACAGAGAAGTGACTCTATAATGTCAAGCTACAGGCACTTTACAAGATATCCAACAGTACTTAGTCCTTAGTCAGATACTCTTACTGAGATTTCCCATATGATCTAGGATCTTGTGTGGGATCTAAGAGTTGCAGATAGGGTTCTACAAAGGACCTAAGGGTTTCTGAATCACGTGGAAACCAACTAAATTATGTAATTGGATCATAACCAAGGAGTAATCTATGAGAATAGGTGTTTATGAGAATCAGATGATGTTTACATCAGCACAGATGTAGACCTTAATTATACTCTAGAATGAAGTTTTAAACCATTACCGTTGCATTCCAAACTATAGCACAGCCATCATTGGAGGCAGTGATGAATCTGTACAATGAAGATAAGTTATGCATGGACAGACATACTTGAACTCCTGTATGGCTTAACAGAGACGACTTACCTCTGATCATCCACCATCTCAATCTGGTGTACAGCACTAATATGGCCAGTCAACACCAACACTTCATTATATGGATTGTACAGCTGGTCATGGCTCAACTCTGGGCAGCCCCCCTCTGTTTGCTGTGATTGATTAAAATAGAGCCATGATTAAGCATACACTCTGATTGAATTCTCACCTTCCTACTATGAGCCTTTTCATTGCTTGATTTCCCACCACCTCCTTGAAACCACTTAAACATTCTCTCTTCTTCACAAGCCACACCCCCATGATAAAACTCTAAATAGCGCACAATAGAAGGCGTAGCCGGCGTATTGTTATGTAATCACACAATACATGCATGCTTATCGATACATCTCATAAACCAGATTTGTTGGTTCAAGCTATTACTTTACTAATAGCACTACCTTACTGCAGCGAAGTATATCGAGCTAGCTCTACCTATTCATGTGAAAATTCTATTGGATCCGAACGTTCTAAAAGCAGCTGCCCGCAAAGGTCTTGACAGCGACATCCCAACAAGACTTCTCCTGCTCCTCAAATTATCTACAGTGTAAACTACTAATATTGTACAGTGAAGAGGTAACCTTTTGATGTGTTGCTGCTTATCTAGTGGTCTAGCAACGCTGCAACAAATTCGAATGTGAGCCCTCGCCAGGATTAATTTCGAATCATTATAAACATTGCCCTGCTCATATGCCCTGCTGCAGTGCAGGTTGGGTTGGACCAGGCTCAATAGTTGCTTATAAACAGTTGTTTCAAGCCAGGAGTCCATTGACTCCTAATATTTAATTCCCATCTCAAGGGAATAGAACTGCAATCAACTACTGCAAAGTCTGAAATGGCTGTTGAACCTATAATTCCTCATAGAACTTTTGTTGTTGAAAAAGTTCTTTCCAGCAAGGTGAGTCTTTGTAATGTAAGGGATAGGAATTGACTTGAATAATGTTTAGCTTGTTGCTATGTTATGTTTTGATTAATCGTTAGTTGACTAATTTGAATCTCAAAGAGTCTGAGCTCTGTGAATTTTTCTGCACTACATAGTTCTGAAGTCATAACACCACATCACTATTTATTACTACAAAATAATATTTTTGGTAGACCTGTGTGATATTTTCTAAGTGGTTGCTGCCCTTAGCAAAGAGAACTACTGAGAGGGAACTCCGTGCCAAAAATTTTTTTCTTGAATTGTAGGTATGACGTGTATGGATCCATGAAAATAAACAGATTTTGAGGGTTATGTTAGAAGGTGCCACACACACCCTTAATTATGGCTTAGTGCTATATGAGACCAAAATGTCTTTTGATAGGTTACCTGGCAGCTTCAACAGAGGACATAGAACAGGCCATTTTGTATATCCTCTTCATCTTATATAGGCATCAGTGTCATCATTTGATCTGGCAGTGCAGGCCTGTGTAGCCTGGTTGGGATGAAATTTTAATGTGCTAGCATAGAGCTAGAGGCTAAGAGGATTAGATGTGACTTGAGGAAGTGAGCGAGTGAACCAAGTTCCAATTGAGTAACTGAGGTACTCTTCATATGCATCATTTCTATCAATTGTGATTAGTACTCACTCCTCTGTCTGGTTTGATTATTAACATGAATGTGATCCTCTTTCAAGACTCATCAACTCCTGTAGATGTCTCGATGGACAAAACGTTACAAGCCCCCTTATTTTCCATTGTGTAGAAATTCATTTTTAAGAGTTGCCATTAGATATGCTTTTGTGTCCATGATTGAACATACTTTTGACATTCTATCTTGGTCAAGTGATCTTGAGAATACTAGAAATAGAGCCAGCAAAAGGAGCCAGACATGATACCTGTCATTCTCTATTGGAAAAGTAATTATCAACATACATCAAGTGTATTGTTTATGCTCCATAGTCCAGTAATGATATTCATTTCATCCCTAGAAACAATTGGGAGGTCATCCTTTCAGCAAAAAAAAAAAAAAGAAAAAAAAAAAGAAGCTCTGCCCACCCCTATTTTCACTTGAGCAACTGTTGACTCATACAGGATATGAAATCCTACGACTGTTCCCTCACATTGATAAATTTGTTGGCTAACCTTGTCATTCCAAGGTCGTTCTCAACCTTTGTTGCCATTGGCAACAACCCTGCTCTTATTTGGTCTGAAGATTTCTTTGAAGGAGCAAGTATGAGAATTAGCATATGTGGTGCAAGTTTGTTAATTGAATAGAGAGTAGATCATAGTAGGCAGTGTAGTCTGATCTGCTGATCATAAAAGTATAAAGATAATTATCCTCTTGGCTACAGTGGAAACACTGTTTGTGGACACATTAGGAGTTTTTCAGAGTAGAAGTTTACCTCAACTTGCAGGGGGTGCCACTTACTGCAGAAGTTAAATAAGTCAAATTCTTGTTAACAAAAAAAAATGCTGTTGGCTTTTGGAGGATTTCATGCTAGGGTGCTTGTCAATTTTGTCCTGCACCTCAAATATTAATGTCTCTGGTATCTATAGGAAAACCATTCGTGTGTGTGTGTGTGCACAATGTTATGTGTGGAATGTGGTTATGATCTGGACTCTTGACTTCTAGGAGGGGGTCCTTATTGTGAAGGGCTAGGGGTTGGTATTAGATCAGATGGGGGAGTAACATGGATGGGTTCGAGAAACAAAAGGGAGATTTGGAGATAGAGAGGCATTAGTTACGATAATCATTGCATTTTGGACCTTACTATTGGCCACTTTCCAACAACATACATGAAGCAGGCTTTCCCCCACATTGTAATTCTGTACTGATTTTTCCACCCTTCTAGGGTTTGAATTTCACAGTAAGGAAACACCATTATCCATGTCATTTGGAGTTGTTATTCCTTGTAATCTCTTCCTTCATTTGACCAAGTGGTGTTTATCTCTGATAGTGTGTACATCCTGATCTGATGACTCTAAAAAA
This sequence comes from Crambe crambe, assembly GCA_963924555.1. Taxonomy (NCBI): domain Eukaryota; kingdom Metazoa; phylum Porifera; class Demospongiae; order Poecilosclerida; family Crambeidae; genus Crambe; species Crambe crambe. The sequence goes on from OZ004596.1 coordinate 756,128, forward strand.
TGATTTCCCCCATATTGTACATTGCATTCTAATCCCTGGATGGAGGGGGAGGGGATTACATCAAACATAGCACCTTGTATCATCACTACAGTATGTAAGAACTCAGTGAGCATCAGTAACTCAATCTTTACAAAGGTTCTTCCTACGGAGTCCTCATGTTTCCCCATGTGCTTTTCCAACCACATCAAAGGAAAATGATCAGTTAATTAGATGACTTTGGGAAAGGGTTCTATTCTCCCCACTAGAGTGTGATCTTTCAAGTTCACCCACCTTTAGTGTGATGAATGGGGTGCATAACCTCTGGCATTGACACTGCAGCCAACTGTGTAGTTCACCTTGGCAGATTATACTGAACATAATAGTGCTTGCATAATAGACCTTTCTAGAATAGAACATTTCTTGGAATTTCTGCAAAAGTACAACTTTGGAGTGTTAATCCCTCCCTCTTTATGGACCCAAGGGAGTTTTTTTGTAATGTACTACTTAAGGAGAAGCAGCATGCTTTTATTGTTTATGTTCTCATAGTCAGTTATTCTTACTGGGGCTGATTATTGATGTTGGAGCATTTGATACAAAATGGGTTTAGTGGGTGTACTCCCATCCATCCATTCACTTACAGAGGAGTGTAATGTGAAAAAAAGCAACTTAAAAATTGATTCAGCTAAATTTATTTGTTTGCTTGTATATTTGTTCAATTGATGAATTTATAAATTCCTTTCTCTGTAGGATGGCTACATTGAGACATACTTCTGCAAAGTGAAGCTTGGAATAGCTCCAATTAGGGTAAGGGTCCAGTCTGTTATAATATAATCATCATCATTGTCCCTAAAATGGTAATTGTTTCCTACTGTATGATATTACTTCCTGGACATTTAGCAAGTTCTCAGGGGAAAACTCTGAAATAATTCCATTATTAAAGAATAATATCCACACCCCCACCCCTTAGAACTTCTGGAATCCTGTGCATGTGTGTAAATTCAGCAAGTACAAATTTTTTTTGGAGGAGTGTTTATAAGTTCAAATATTTAATTAAGCACTCCTGCCTTGCTAAAATCAATTCCTTGAAGGGTTCAGATATTGGAACTAATTTAGTGCATCATTAAAGTGAGACAATTATTTGACTGTTTTAGTAGTAGTATTGAAATGGTAGTGATGGCCTGGTCATTCGCTCTAGCATTTTGCATGTTTAATTAATATCTCCAAAGGGTGACACTTCAGTATGTCAAGTGGTATTTTACTCTGTCTCCTTTCCCCTCATCAGATTATTAATCACTAGCATTCTTGGCCTTAGGGATCAATCATCCACACTTCCTCATGATTCATAAACCTGAGTTTACTCTTTCCCTAGCAATTATTAAAAATATATAGTGGTTTTGGCTCCATGAGTTAGAAAACCAAGTGTTGGATGGGGTATACAGCTTAGGTATACAGGTGGTATGTGTTTAAATACTGATGGAGTCTTTATTTTACTTAGCTTGAGTAGCTTTGTTATTAGAAGCCAAATAGGAATCTAAGGGAAAGGGCATGTATTGTTGACATTATCTGTCCAAGGTCAAATTCCTGTGTGGTCGGCAGTCAGGGCTCTCCAGTTGCCCTAGTGATACAATGGATTTTTAATTAGCTACTGCTAGACTGATTGTATAAGGCTGGTGTGAAATTACTGTGTGTAAGTCACTGGATACTGCTTGTTAGCCAACAGAGACTGTGGCTATAATACACAAAGTTGGATTATTATAGGGTGAGATTATCAGCTTGAAAAAGTAGTGCTCCAATTTCCATATGTCATTTTCTGTATTGAATTACATTATATTTTGATCATTTCATTGTTCGTTGGCCCTAGAATAGAATTTTCAACCTTTATATTAGGGAGGGGTGGGAGGGGGTGGGGGTGTGTTGACAATGAAGAACTGCATCACTTTACTACCTGACTCTTCAAAGGTTTGTGTGTACAAAGGATGTAGTACGTCTGACCCTGACCAGCGATTATGTACGATGTACAAGCTACCTAAAGCAGATTATATTACAAAGGTCGTGTCTGATCTTATGTAGGTTTAGTCCAGGTTTACAACTTGAGCACAGTGTGGTTACATGTTGGTGATAATGGGTCTGGGACACTTCTCGTTTGATATTTAAAAATTCAGGCCAGGCAAGCCTGAGAGAGAGAGAGAGAGAGAGAGAGAGAGAGAGAGCACTAAGTGGTATATATTAAATGGCTTGTGGTCAGATTGTGGAATTTTTATTGTTTAGTTCTGATCATATTCATAGATTACCTTTGTATATACAATGGGGAGCTATATAAGGGTGACCTGTGCATGTGAATATAGTAGCTAGGGACACCCACAATGTGACCTTCTGTGGATAATCATACAGGCTGTCTTCCCATTGTATTGATAATGGGCAAGACAGTATACATGTACTATTGTAGTAGAATAATAATAATAATAATAATAATAATAATAATAATAATAATTTTTAGTGAATCAGTTGAAGCCATTGCTTTATATGGGTTTCTTATATAGCAGTTACATAAATGCATGGTTAATTCAAATTAGCTGTGAAGTGACTGTTCCTTCCAATATTAATTCCTTACCACTTACTCCTCTTCAGGTAATACTATGCTTATCTGAGGGTGATCCTTTGGGACATTTGCTGCTGAAGAGATGTCGGGAGGCCGACTACAACTGCTGCCTGCTACACAGTGGCAGTAGAGTGATGGAGACACTAGAGGGCTTCCGAGAACAGGCCCTCATCTTCATCGACACTGACATGGCCAACTCCACTCATCCTGAAACATCCACATTACAAAATGATTTGGAGCATCTCTCACAGTGAGTGAAACAGATGCAGGGCTGCATTTAGAATTCAACAAGGGGGGACAGAATAGCTGCTTTGACATTTCAGAGGGGGATGAAGATGCACCTGAATACCTTAGTCTACAGGGGGGGGGGGGGGGGGGGGGGGGGGGGGGGGGGGGGTGAAGATGCACCTGTTTAATGGAATACCTTAATCAACTAGGCTACAGGCTGGGGTAAATGCTCCCTCCCACTCCCCCCCCCCCCCCCCCCCCCCCCCCTGTAGTAGACACAAATTGGAAGTTGCTTTGGTATCCCAAGTGCTTATATAATTCCTTTCGTAAAGGAGAAACATTGACCCACTTCCCTCCCCTGAATAGCATTCCTTGGTATAATATATATGGCTTCTCTTTCCTCCTTCCTTCAGGTTTGTACTTACCCTCTGTACCTTGCGCATCAAAACAGCAGTCCTTATCCCAATAATAAATTTCAGCTTTCCTTAGCCCATAAAAATCAATAAAATTTCAGCTTTCCTTATCGATAAGATTTTGTTGTTGTATGCTGGTGTGGTTATCAACATGCACGCACTGTGCAGCCATGAGTAGAGAGTTCAGGTCCAGGGTTACATTAACCTCTAGGTGGCACACCGTGGAGTTTTCTTCTTGTGGTTAACAAGATTAGGGAACTAAATGCCCATAATGTAGACTTTGACCTTTTTATGGTTATTAAAAGCATGTCAGCAGGTGGTAGTGATAGTGTAAATGACCCCATCCCCAGAAGTTTACTCCTACTGCAATGACCTTCAGTATAAATGAATTTAGAGAGAGAGAGAGAGAGAGAGAGAGAGAGAGAGAGAGAGAGAGCACTCCTAATAATAGCCCATAAACCCTAAAATTAGTGTGAATAACTTGAAAGGGATTTAGGTTTACTGGCTAGTCTGAGTGATCCTCTTTGGGGAAAAATTTGAGATGCTTGAATAGTCAGTATCATACCTTACCACAGACCAGCTGGAACAGAGTTCAACCATTATCTTTAATCAATAAAGAATTTGAGCCAGTTTAATGTGGCTAATTGTAAAAAGAAAGTTGGCCTGTTGTTCTGGGGTCTAGACTTCTCCAATAAAGAATTTGAGCCCCAGTTGAATGTGGCTAATCGTAAATCTAGGTAAAAGAAAGTTCAGCCTGTTATTCTGGGGTCTAGACTTCTTCCAGACCAGGAGTTCCATGTCAGTAATGGTTGTATAAACTGGGGTGGTTGATAAGGCCATGGGGAAGTGGTTTCAGTGGGATTAGCTTGAGGTGAAGTGGGATGACTGCTTCCATACTCCAGGCCCATGTCGTAGGTCCAATCAGGTTATCTGTATATATCTACTGACAAATCATTTGCCACGTAGAAATCATGATCCTTCCCTTTCTCAGGTGTGTCATTGGACAAGGACTGGAGTATTCTGTGGGACTGGTTGGGATAGTCAAAGACTTGAGTTCAACCAAACTCATGGACAAGCTCTTACAGAGTGGAATTTCTAGGGTTAGTTGATTTGTCTGTTGTTGTTGTTTTTCTTCTCATTTAACATTTCAAAGTTAAACTCCTTTTATTCCACAGGTTTTGACTCGTGAAGAGTGCTTAGGAGATCGATTCATATGGGAGCTAAAAATGCTAGAAAAATCTGAAGTCGCTATGAAAGAAAAACAAATGTATGTATTAAAACCTGGGGGGAGGGCCAATTTTTTTTTTTTTTTTTTTTAAGCTGGAAATTTGTTTGGAATGCAGATTTGGACTGGCGTTGTACGAGGCTGTGGAGCAGACAACTGATGCAATTCAGATTACAGATAAAGAGAGCAACATCATGGTACGTTGGACCATCAGGCTGGGTCTTTCATTGGACCATTAAGCTGGGTCTTTCATTGGACCATTAGGCTGGGTCTTTCATTACTCAGTGCAATAATTCAAGGAGTTAATGAAATTATCAGCAAGTTTAAGTGGGAATCAATTCTTGTTTTTGGCCCAGATAGTTATTGCTTTTATTTTTGTTACACCTGCAGTATGTCAATAGAGCTTTTTTGGAGATGAGTGGATACAGCTTTGAAGAGGTGATTGGCCAGCCAGCCTGGGACATACTCAGACCTTTTGATAGTGCCAAACCAGTAAGAACTGATTAATTATTTTTTTTAATCAACTGAACCTTCAAATTTTTTTCAGGATAATGGACCAAAGGTTGCAGTTAAGAAGGGGAAGGTTTGGGATGGAATTTGCATGGGAAGAAGGAAGTCCGGATCCGTCCTCAGACAACATCTAAAGTTTATTCCTGTTCATGGCTCAGCGGAGTAAGTGGCTAACACATGTAGGATGAGTACTGTGGTTAATCTGGTTGGTCCGAGAACACTTATGGATCTTACTGAAGAAGAAACATGCATTCTTGTGGAAATAGTTCATGAGTCTTAACTAAATTGGTGTTTAATGGGGGATTAAGTGATGCTATAAAATGAACATCCTGCGTCATGCCATGTCCACGCATGCATGCTGACTTCCATGTTGATTGTGGCTTCTCCTGTTTGGATAGTTGCTTTGTAGTGGTGGCCTTCCATATAGATCATACACACTCCATTGAACCTGACCCAATTGTAGTAGCAAGTAGCAGATGTAGCACTTTCCTGCTCTGCACAATAGGGTACATATGGGCATCCAAACATTCCACCACTCTTGTCCAACACGTATCAGACTTCCATCTCAGTAAACCATTATTGGAAGTAGAGAAAGTCTACAAACACTACCATTATATACCTCCTTATGAGCTCAGTGTACCTTCCCTCTCTCTGCAGCAAAGTCTATCATCATGTGACCATCCAAAGGCTCTTGTCCATTCATGACTCTACAGCTACAGATCACTCCCGGGTCACCAGTCCTGCTCGTAATGGTATCCACAACTTTCCCATAATATCATAACTGCTCATCATGATGCCCTTCTCTTTAGACTTCACTCCTCCTTACATCCAAAAGAGAATGGCCTCTCGCACCAAACTAACTTCATATTTAGAGTCACCATTAATAAAAGTGTGTTTTCTCTAGATCTTGGGTATTCTGTTCAGTTTGGTTTGACTTTATTTCCTTAGACTGTTCAGATGTTGAACTTGGCCAGGGACAATGCCAGCACACCTCAAGACATCAAGGAAACTTTAGACAAAGCCATAGTAAGTACTTTCACATTGTTAAAATATCAAGCAGAATAAGCATTACAACTTTCCTTTGTAGGAATCTCTCTCCAATTCTGAACTCTACACCATTCCAAGCAACCAATCAGGAAACATCGTATCAGGACTCTTGCAGGTTTGTGAGCTAGTACGGTAGTGGAATGCGAGTCTACAGTTGATACTCTTTACCAGGAGACTGGACGGACTGCATCTGGAAGTTTTATGAGAACTCATGCCCATCCTTTGAACAGCACTGCCATAACTGCACCCCCTCCAGCAGTAAGTACAATAGGACATTGGATAATGGCAAGGCTAGTCATTCTACAATACTTTTCAAGGTTAAAGAGGCTCTGACGAATATAGAAGATTGGACATTTGACATTTTGAATATGGAAGCTGTATCTGAATCAAGGTATACAGTCTTGATTGGATAATTACTTTTAATAACAATATTCATACCTTTCTGGTATGTCTAAAACCCAATGAGTTTGTACTTACAAGTCCTTTATAAAAGAGCAAGCTTCATACTCCAGTCCAGTTTTCACTGCTATGTCACCTCTATGGCTCACAGGGCCCCTCAAACTATTGGGGTCATAAGACAACTTCTCTCATTGCTCATGGTTAGTATCAAATCAAGCACACAGAGGCACAGTACCTCTCAAGCGTGGGCTTTCCAAAAATTTACATTAGAAATGGGGGTTAAATATTTCCATGTAGCCATGGTAAATGTTGGATAATAGTTTCATTAAGGGGCCCTGTGAGCCACAGAGGTTACATAGCAGTGAAAACTGGACCATGTAGCCATGGTGAATGTTGGATAGGGGCCCTGTGAGCCATAGAGGTGACAGCAGTGAAAACTGGACCATGTAGCCATGGTGAATGTTGGATAATACTGCAGGGCACTGTACTATGTGGGGATGAAGCTGTTCAACAAGTGGAACCTATGCAATGATCTGGACATTGAAGTTGGAATTTTGTCATCATGGCTGAAACTGATGGAGAACAACTACAGACACAATCCTTACCATAATTCCACTCATGCTGCCGATGTCCTTCAAGCCACTGCTTATTTCATCGACATCTTACAGGATCAGCTAATACAACAAGGGGTATGTTAATCCAGGGGTATGTTAATCCAGGGGTGTGTTAATCCATGGGTATGAAATTCCTGACCAACTTGCTTGGAGGTATTTGCTTAATAAATGAAACAACATACTTGTCTACATGAAGCTTCTCTCAGACGCATTACATAATGTGTTTTTAATCTAGGAGAGTTTGGAGAGAATGGAGATAGCTGCTCTGCTGATCTCAGCGGCCATTCATGATTTGGATCACCCTGGACGCACCAATCCTTACCTCTGCAACACACGAGATCCATTAGCCATCCTCTACAATGACAAGTAAGTCCATAGACTAAGGGAACGTAATTTACTATTTCCCAACTTCAGAGCTGTGCTGGAGAACCACCATGTGGCCTACTGCTTTAAGCTGACTGAACATAGCAAAGATGTCAACATCTTTCAAAACTTAGACGAGTAAGCTAAAGCAGCATTCATACATGCTGAAAATATAAGCATTCTCTCTCTCTCTCTCTCTCTCTCTCTCTCTCTCTCTCTCTCTCTCTCTCTCTCTCTCTCTCTCTCTCTCTCTCTCTCTCTCTCTCAAATCTAGGGCTACATTTCGTAGCTTAAGAACATCCATCATTGATCTGGTTCTAGCCACTGACATGGCAAAGCACTTTGAGCATCTGACAAAATTCAATATATCATTGGTAAGAATCTGCCCCACCCACTGCATATAACATTTTCATGGGTGATTTTGCAAGAATTGCATATTTTCATATTTTTTTTCAAAAGCACAAAAATAAATTCCCAGTATTTGATAGTGCAATTACTTATCCCTTGCCATGTACTAGGTTGATGGAGATACAGGATCTGCAACCAGTTTAGTCAACAAAGACACCAGTCGTGAAAATAGGATGGTCATGAAAAGGATTATAGTCAAGTGTGCCGACATCTCCAACCCTTGTCGACCACTCAAGCTGTGTAAGGTCTGGGCGGCAAGAATAGCAGAAGAATACTTTGCACAAGTAAGTATAGGACACCTTTTGAATGCAGGACACCATTTAAACTGTCCTATTATCATTATGCCTAATCTCTACATTAACATACTAAACTGTCAGTGTACCAGCTCCCCTAGGTGTGTTTATGAATCTTTTTACTTGCAGACGGACAATGAAAAGCAACGGAAGCTACCAGTTGTATTTCCAGACTTTGACCGTCATACGTGCAGGCTCCCAGTCACCCAGGTAATGCATGCATGCATGCATACATACATACATACATACATACATACATACATACATACATACATACATACATACATACATACCATGTCATGCTGATTTCTCCTGTTATAGGTCAGATTCATTGATTTCTTCATCACTGGATTATTTGAGGCATGGAATAGTAAGTAATTAGCTATTGTGTATTTTCTGAGCTGTATGTACAAACATGGTAATGATTGTGTTGCAGCTTTCTGTCCTATCCCTGCTGTCATGGACTACCTTAAGTCCAACTATGAGCAGTGGAAGAGCCAGTGTCCGGACTCACCCAACTACTCCGAAGAGGAACCTGATACTGTGAGTACACATCCATCATGCATCACTTTCCATTTGTGTACAGCTGTGACTGCCCCCAGCTCAAAGTAACTGCTGCTGGCTATTTTTGATCAGTTTTCAGTGTTTTTTTGGGGGGTCAAATCATCTGAAAAAATTTGTTTAGAGTTCTGCAATGATTGAGTGTTCTTTTTCTTCAGAATCCCAATTCTACCTGATTTTCTTCACTATCATGCACAAAACTTCCTGTTTTCTGTTACCGTCCATTATGCGTACCTACCTACCTACCTGTATACCAAGACTCAGATATTAACGACTCAACAAGTTCATCTATGGTTTTTGGAACCCACTAAGATATGTATTGTCCCAGTACTTTGCACTGCTGTCATATAATTGTAATGGTATGACTATTATTTATGACTTCATCATGTATACCATACTAACTGCACTGGCACTGTAACTCACTTTCAGTTCACTCTATAATACTCACTTTAAGACAGCACAAGTGACTAAAATACATCTTTTTTTTCTCTTTTTTTTTTGCACATCTTTTTGTTGTTTTTCTTTCTGAATTTCAGCAGGTTCCTGGCCAATGTCATATCTGATCATCTTAATCAACTCCTCTGTTGAACATAATCTTTAAATTTTAATTATTTTCTTTCCATATAACTATACTTATTTTTATCATGCATTATTATTATTATATTATTATTATTATTATTTCACTGTCATGACAACACCTACATTCAATGTAAGTGATAATTATTATAATAAGAATAATCATTGAAAATGAACCAAAAAATAGATTGTTGCACTATTCGAAACTGATTTTTAAAAATGAAAAAATGAGACAACTGACAAAAATAATTGACACCATATTTGTCACTGATAATTATGAAATCTTAGTCTCCTCTGTTGGTGATACGTCTTATCAGTTCCTTCCACACTAGGGAACGTTCTCTGAGAGCACCTGCAAAGATTCCCCTGTTTTCATTGGCCCGACGTGAGAGGTAAGGTAATACCTCCTTCACTGGACCATACGGCATATATTTGTATGCACTATAACCGGCTTGACCTGGAAAGTGCATGGAATGATTAAGCATTGGCTACATAGATGGTTACATGTTCATACCTAGTGGAAAAGTTATATGATCACACATCCCTAGAAGCTGCCCAAACACCACTGTTCCATCAGACTTGGACATCATGTACTCCTGCATCCTAATAGCAATGAAGTATTGTGGCTGTAAATCTTTGAAAAATAAGTAACACTAAGTGGATAATGATTAATTAAGGGTTGGCATACACACATACACTACACTCACTTTTCTATGGCTCTCTTGATAGTGGCCTCGTTGTGAGATGCCACCATGAAGTAAACGGGCGAAGGAGGAGTTCCTGTCTTCTCCTGCATCAACAGCTCCATCAGCTTGTGGTAGCAATTGTCTGTGGACTGCTTGTTCGGCCAAATGGGGTCAGGATACCCTCCTTCCTTGGCCCTTTCTCTTTCCTGTTCCATGTATGCCCCACGGACTAGCTTGACACAGTACAGACAACCAGTCATTTTGGCCAGAGCAATTTCCATTTTTAGATATTGCTCGGCATCCTAAATGCAGAACAAGTGATATTCACGCAATAAAGGGTAATTCCGAAAGGTAGGGTAATTCTGAACGGTTCAAGTAATATTCTACTGTCATAGTAGATTATATCTTCCAACTTTGAGCTCAGAAGTAGTAGTTCCAGAAGTATTAGAATTACCCCACTTTATCTTAATAGACTGCTATTAATTTAAGCTATCAGCTTACTTTCAAGTAGCACTGAATGGTGTTATAGATGGTTGGTGAGTCCATGTTGTATTTAGGCATGAGTACATTGACAGCTATGTGTCTGATGGCAGGTTGGAAGTAGGTCTGTTCAGCATCAATCAGCAGACGCACGCCTTTCTCCTGTGCAAAGTCTGCAAGTTGTTCTGCCCGTTTGACAACCTTGTCCATTTGATCTAGCTCATCTTTGCGGAGGACTGCAGAGAGTGATCCATCCTGAAGGAAGGAGGGGGCGGGGGGAGGGGAAAAAAGTGGGATGATAATTATGAGCCTGTGCAAAGTATCAACTGCTTACTCCTTTTTTCTGGAATAAATGATGGAGTTTTGTATCTGGCTGAAATCTGTTACAAAACTCGTAGATATTCACTTTCCTACATATGTGAATAGGAATTCACATGATTAATAGGAGGGACGGCCCCATTTCAGGGATAAGTGTTATCACACACAAGGCTTATGGGTTACATTTCTAATGATTGAATTACCTACCCTGTTTTATCTTCATCCAGCTGATGAAATAGCCTCTCAGCTTCAGACTCGCTAAGTTGAAACTGTGATTCAAGGTGTCAGACAAGTGAAGGGAAGATGTATTGAAACTCTTACCATTAGCTGTTATAACTTAAGTCTAGTTACATGGACACCTATGAACTATATTATACTAAGCCTTTACTATACCTTGGTTTCCCTCAAACCCTCATAGAATGATTGTGGTGTGATGCAGCCCTTTGTGACATCGTTTGAGGCTGCCAGCTTCAGGAAAATCCGCTGGTTATTAGTTACCACTTCACTGAATCGAAGCTAAGGATGAAAGGAGAGACATAAATGAGTCTTCCTGCATCACCTTCTTTCATGTGGTTAGAACAAGGAAATAAGAGTTTGACTTACAAGGAATTCAACTCTCCCCAAACCTGTTAGTTTGATGGCAGCAAATGCATCTTTCTGATGGTTAGGTTCATTGGCTTGTGATGCTGTCTCTATGCAAGACATGAAATGTTTGATGTTCTCTTCACACTGTTCTTCACCGGAATAGAAATGTGTCCGTGCACTCGATTTAGTGGTGGGTCCAGCCCCCTTGACTTTCCTGGGCTTGAACTGAGGGCTAACGGTGGTGGAATCTATGGGTAACGATGATGCCTGGGCGGGGTCAGTCAGTCGTACCTCCATCACTACTTCTTGTTCCTTCCCCAAGTCTTCCTCCACTGCATAGTCAAGGATAGAACGAACACCACTCTGTCGAAGACGGGCTATCATTGGCTTGATAGCAGCAAGATTTTCTCCCGCTACAAATTGGCCATAAACAGTCTTTTTCATGATCCATATGAAAATTCTTTGACCGAACAGTTTCTGGCATACTTCCATTAACTATTAGATATACAACCATAACTATTAGATATACAACCATAACTATTAGATATACAACCATAACTATTAGATATACAACCATAACTATTAGATATACAACCATAACTATTAGATATACAACCATAACTATTAGATGTACAACCATATAAAATTATGCAATAGTCATAATAACTTGCATGCTCTTAAATGGCTGGCTACCTCACTCTTTAGGTAGGGTCTTACTGTTTTATTATTATCCACTAAAATCTTGAAGGAGAATATTTTAAACACGACATAGTTTCTCAGAAGTTCGGAGAAAGTCTTAGATCTGTATGCTTCTTTCGTGTTGCCGAAATCCAACTGCTCGTGTTCGGATGTTGTTTTATCCTGTTTTGCCGTGCTGATGTGTCTCAAGTACAGCGTCCTCAGAGGTACCTTGGGTCTCAACAACATAGCCATAACTTTCTCACTCGGCTGTGGTTTCCCTGATGTTTACGGTGATGTCACACCCATGGCACGCCCCCTTAGGGTGTGCTTTAAGTTTCTCATAAGTTCAGAGAAAGTCTTAGATCGGTATGCTTCTTTCATGTTGCCGAAGTCCAACTGCTCGTGTTCGGATGTTGTTTTATCCTGTTTTGCTGTGCTGATGTGTCTCAAGTACGTATAGTCTGGCGTAGCGGCGACCCTTGTCCTGTTTTGCTGTGCTGATGTGTCTCAAGTACAGCGGTACCTTGGGTCTTAAGAACCCCAACATAGCCATAACTTTCTCACTGGCTAATTCTAAGTGGTTTCCCCAATGTTTACGATGGTGATGTTACGCCCCCCTTAGGGTGTGCTTTATTTAGAGCTGTACACATCACATGGAATAATGATGTCTTCTGAGTTGGACTTATGTTACGTAGAATCCACAGACCTGATCCAGAACGCTGTGAGGCATGTTTTGAGTGTCAGCAGCTGCGATGAGAAGCTGAGAAAGGAATTGAAGCAATGGCAGCAGCTAAGCCTTGTAGCAGAAGGAGAAGGAGGGAAGGACCCAGGCATATACTGCAGGAAAGAGTCCTGTATTTCATTTGAGTTGATAGTTTCACTTCATCAGCAGCTGCAGAAAACTCCACTTGGTATGTGCATAAATACACACACACAGTACGCAGTGCAAAGCAATCTTTCCTATTATTAGCTTCTGGACCAATCTACTTACATGAACTGGTGAATGGTAGTTCTTTCTGCCTGCCTGAAGTAAGATTTCCGCCTAGAGTGAGTATGGTAAAAGGTTTTCTTGATACAAGTTGGGGAATGGTGTCTTTTTCTTTTTCTTTTTTTTCTTTTTTTTTTGTCAGAATCCAGAATTGGTGGCTAAGCTGGAACGCATTCAGGCTAAAGCTGACAACAAAGCATACAAACGCATGGTAAAGAATGTGGACGTATCAGTGAGTTGCTAATGTAGAGTAGACCCCACCTCAGTGTATTATTGTCACTGTATACAGAGAGATGATTCTGAGTTCCATCGTCTTGGATTGGAAGGTGAACTTTCACATGATGTATTATCATACACCATGAGGTTTTTTGTTGTTTTGTATTAGTACAAGCTACTAGCAGGCAGATTTATGTCGTCCTGAACTTTGTCCTCACTGTCGTGGGCTCCTCCTTATTCGGATACTTTGCGGCATATTATGCTGGTTACAGCACAACAGCAGTAAGTTGCTGGTTGTACGATAGCTCACAATGTTCAAGCTGTATTATTTCTCTCTCTCTCCTCCAGTGTGTTTTTATAGCACTGATCTGTGGCATAGTGGTCTTCTTGGCTGATATGTACTTCATAGTCAGAACAGACTTAGTTCCACCAAAGTTACCTGCTTCAAAGCCTCAAATCAAACAGAAAAAAGACTAACATTATTATTTTACGGCTCATTTAGCTACTATACAAAAATGAATAATATCAAATCCAGAGAGCTGGAGTACAATGGCTACATGTAGGACTAGATAGCTATTTGTGTATGACAATGTGACGTTCGTTTCCACTTCCCATAGTTTTGTGGCTGATTCTGAGCCTTTCGGCAGTTTCGTGGACTAAGAGTCGCTCGTAAGAACTCAATGTGGGGGGGAAATGAAATTCTGAAGACCCACTTGATGCAAACGCTGTTACCTGTTTGATCACATCACTGGTTGTCCCGTCCACAACCTTTTCGGTAGTTAGTCTCAGATCTGCACTTCCATCAAATTTCAGTTCCAATTGAACTCCATTCTGATTCTTGTAATCTGAAAACTCGTTCCAAAACTTCCTAAATATGTCCTGTAGAGTCTTTTTGGTGGATGGTGTGTCTTGCACTGCAAAAGATAAACCAGACGTGTAGTTGTTTCCATCTGCTACAACATCAAGTCCACAAGAGAGAAGTTGGCGGATGAATTTTGGCAGTCGAGCCTCCACAAGAGTTAGTAACTCCCACTCCAATGCTTGTTCACTTGCATCAAACAGCAATTTCACAGGGATGTACCCCTGAGGAGGGAAATCAGGTCTTACCATCATTTCTTCGTAGCAGGAGGCTGGAAGAACGTCTTTTCGTTCACAGATTTTAGCAAGTTTCTTGAACATATCTGAGATTCGAGGGATGTATTCAAAAGGTACAAAATCTCCAAAGAGTTTTTGCCACTTTGAAGTTGGGAGTAGAGAAGTGTGGGTCACAAACTTCTTGAATAATGTATCACAGTTGATGGTGGCTTCTTTGTCAGGATAGTGGTCTCTGTGACTCTTGATGAACTCAGCCAGTAACTTCACCACATGGAAAGTGCGAATGCAATGAAAACTGTTCCCTTTCAATCTTTGTGCCGCTAGGACTTGGACTGTCATCTCAACAATCACTCCAAACATTTCACAAGTAACAAAATCCTTCAAAATTCCTTCAATTTTCTCCTGGAGGATAGGACCAGAGAGAGCGGTTCGACTTGCCTGATCATCAGCTCTCAAAACCTTTTCAAGATTATCCCTCAGAGACTTCACAGGAGACCGACTGGAGGAATTGAAAACTTCGGAAGAGGACAGGATGGCAAAAATGATATCATAATCAATTGATGGAGTGTTTTTGAATTGCAGCATGAGTTTCAGCCGTGGGCATCTTGAGCTGTAACCCTTGTGGATATGAGTGATGCCACACTTTTCCATCTGATCTGCAAGTTTCTCCAAGCAGTCGAATTGGGTAAATTCGGGTGGCGCTAGAAAGCAAAGGTCAACATCGCTTCTTCTGCCGAGAACATGAGAACCAAAGACAAGGGTAATGGCACTAGGATCCCCTTGGAATCCTGTGATTTTACAAAATTGTGATCCAATGAACTGGATGCCAGCTCGAGCAGCTGCAGTATGCTCTGGACTTGGCAATAACCCACGGGTTATTAGGAAAGTACCAATGGCTGACTTTGAGCTCTCGGGTAAGGGCACAGACTGGGTTATACAGGTTGAATCAATGATTTCAAAATCGATTTTCCTTTTTCGAGGTATCAGGGAAAACTGTCTCACAGCCTCCAAATTGTCTTTCCGATCATCCCAAAACTTCACTAGTGTGACATCAGGGAATTTCTCAAGGAGCTTGCTAAGGGAACGTGCTTTGAAAGCAGGACTAGCTTCCTGAGCATCATAGGATTTCAGAATCAGTAAATCAGCAGACAGCTGGTGGTCAGTTAGCACTCTCCTCACAGCTTCTTCCACTCTTTGAAGTCTTGCAGTAAGAATGACAGTGTAGCTCTCCGCTCTACCAAAATGGCTACGATAATCTGGCAAGGCAGGTCCAGGATGGATTCTCAAAGGTGGGAGAAGTGACTCTGGTCTGCTCAGCCATCCCTTATGGGGCCACCTGTGACCCATGCTCTTCTCATAGAGCTGTTGTCCAGCAACAGGATCTGGAGTATCGAAGAGAGTCCCATCAAAGTCAAAGATATAAAGCTTAGTGACTTTTTGAACACCCATGCATATTGAGACAGCATCTGGTGAAGGTTTTGATCCAGTATCTCTGATTCGAGCTGAGATTTGATCTGGGAGTAATCTTGGAACGATTTCACCCATAAAGTGCTTCTTAGACAAAACTGTGTACGTTTCAGCCTCCGAAAGATCCTTAGAGACAGTTACTTCTCCCTCTGGCTTCAATTCTTCAGGAAGAGCCTCTCTTACAACCACACCCACTATCCCTTCCAGCTGCAGCGGGTTTGGGAGAGGAGTAACTGGCTGGGATCGCAGCATCTCATTAGCAAACTTTGGGGCTGATGTTTTCTCCATTGAAACAGTGATATGAGGATGCAGGTTGATACTGTGAACCCCTTTTGGCAGATCAACAGTTACGGCTTGGATTTGGGAACTGTCTGCCACACCCCTGACTGTGACTGGCACTCTTTTGCCGATACTCATTCTCTTGATAGCACTCAAAGGTGGCATGAATGTCAAAGTGACATGATCTGCCAGGATTTTTGGATGTGACGGAGGTACAGAAGAGACCAGCTCCCATTGGGATTTTGGCGTCAGGAAAATCCCCACGTAAACGGGAACCAAGGGGGTGACAGCTGCCCGGAACTTCTCAGGAAGATATCCAGGATGATACAGAGAGAGGAGAGAAAGATTAGGAACCTCAAGGGTAGAATCAGCGCTTTGAGGATACACTAACTTCGGTGGAACTAACACAGCTCTGTCATCTGCTTCCCAGCGATCAGTCAACAACTTTATTGATGTAGCATTCACCTTATGAAGGTTCCTTGAGCTATACTTACTGGCAATGTCATGACTGGGATGTGGTATCTCCAGGATATGATACTCTATTCCCAACAGCTTGCAGAGATAGATGTACAGTTTGTATTCCCAGATCATGGAATTTGTATTGTCAACGATTACCACTTTCTTTTCATCTTTCACTGCCTGAAGGAAACTCTCGCAACATTTAGCGTGGGCCTTGGGGAGAGATCTTGGATTGAAGTTATAAGTACCCCCGGCTTCATTAAAGTAATCGTCAGCACTACAAATGGCGATGTCCTCCTCAGAGCAGTGATTTGATAAATACGACTTGCCACTCCCAGGAAGACCTCTCATGATAACCACTTTACTCTTCCAGGAATTAAGCATTTGTTTATTCATGTGGACGAGCTGATAAATAGTCTTGATGGCACTATCAAAGTTAGTGGTACTAGAAGATTCAGAAGTGGAATTAATAAGCTTATCACCTTCAATTTCATCGATTAGATGATTTTTTTGGAGTTGGTGGACACACTTTGAGAGAATAGAGGGAACAGTAGGTGATAAGTAGACCAGCGAATTTGAAACAGAGTGAAGTCGTTTATAAAATCCATCCTCTGGTTGTATTGGGTCAATCTTTGAACACAGATGGATAGTGTTTATACACTGTTTCCCTATGTCCATCTCACTAAACTGACAGTAAGATCTTTCATCGATGATTGTGGTGTGAACATCACGTTGCATTGGTCGAGACATCTTCACTAGGGTCATGTGCGGGGTGAATTTTTCATGATTTCCAGGGGTCTTCAATCCAGCATTCTTGAAGTGCTCAATGAGATAAGACGAAAATTTGTTAAGAGCTGTGTTGGGCAAAACTTTAGCGTAGACCAATCGACCACGGAAATGATCCACACCAGTAAATACAAGATCAGTACATCTCGGAAGATATTGGATAAAATGCTTTTTAGCATCCTCCAACACTTTCCTTGCGGTGTCAAGATGAGATGTCTTTTCTAACTGGACCATACACATTGTAACATGGAGAGCAGTGAGAGGCAAACAGCCTTCACCCAAGTGTGGATACTGACTAACAATGTGTTCTTGGATTCTTTGAACGTTGGATATGATGCCTTCATTGGTGATATGAATGCAAACAAAATGAGTTGGTCTGTCCTGATGCATATGTTGCTGATTTGATGGTGGAATGTCCTCCTTACCCATCTCTGCATCAACAGCTCCACTTCTCATCTTTTCATCACTGCTGCTTTGCTTCAAAGTGTAAGCTTCAATGATATCTTGTACAACTTTCCCCCCTCTTGATCCAAAAACATTGTCCAACTGTTCCCTCTTATCCCACACGACTTCATCTCGATATTTGAAGTACTGGATCCGATGTTTTGGAATAGCAAGAACTTTTGGTCCGACGGTAGCCAGGTCTTCCCAGCTGAAAGCACTAAAGGGTTTCTCAATAATACCAACGAACCTATCCAAGTATCCAATGGTGAATTCTTCCGTTTTCAAGTCTGGATCCCACAAAATCCGAGAAATGACATCAGCAGCAGTCCTCATGGAACTCTTCTTTGATTCGTTCCTTTGGGCAGAGCTATCAGATTCTTCCGTAACATTCACACTCTCTTCAGATGATGTGACAGGGACTAAGTTTTTATCCTTGTCTTGTTTTGACTGACTAGACTTCGAACCAGGGTGATAGTTTCGGCATTTATCACCAAATCTACAGTTCCCTTTGGCAAAGAACTTGCAGATGTTCTGTGGAGGACTCTCCTTGACAGGTGATTTCTTAGTGACGACAGGACCGGTGTTCATAGAGAAAGGGTGGCTGTCAATCCACTCCTTCACAGCACTGAATAGTTCAAACAACATAGGAGAGCCAACCAGGTTCTTTATTGAGCTCATGATGTGTTGACGTAAGCCCACAGCTTCCAAGTGGTCTGGAAGAACGAGCATAGGAATGACTTCAGGGTAGTTTCCTAAGCAACACATGAAAGGGGAAAAAATAAAAGTGGAAAAGACAGCAAAGTAAGTGATTTACTATTAATCTCGACTCTCAGTATTGGCTCTCCATTTATACGGAACAGGACTACTTTTGATTCACTGTTTCCTTCAGCCACCAAGAGTTCCTCTGAGTAGACACATTCAACTGCTTCCAATTCTTCCTTCAATGCTTCCATAACTGAGATGGCTAGCTAGTAAATCGTATGATATTTGACCCAATAGCTAGATAGCTAGCTCATCTTTATGTGAATGGACGCTGATGATTGCACCATAAAGATTGCAAGGTGTGGTGCAACGGTAGCTAGCTCCACCCCGGAGCCACACCCCACCCTCTTATTACGCATGCGCAGAAAGAGCATCTCTCTTCTAAGCACATGGTGGTAAGGTGTAGGTCTGTAAGATGCCGAAGGAGAAGGAGAAGCCAGGAACCGGTAAGTATATCAACAGTCGTGTTTAGAATCATTTGCATAAGTCTCTGGTTACCGTCTCATTCAGCTGCCAGCAAGGCAAAGGCCAATGCCCTCAAGGCAAAAAAGGCTGTTTTAAAGGGAAAACACACTACCATCAAGAAAAAGATTAGGACAAAGGTGACCTTTTATCGTCCAAAGACTCTAAAGAAGACCCGTCAGCCCAAGTACCCTCGACGGTCAGCTCCAAGGAGAAGCAGAATGGACCACTATTCCATAATTCGGCATCCCCTGACAACTGAGTCAGCCATGAAGAAAATTGAGGATAACAACACCCTTGTGTTCATGGTGCATCTGCGTGCCAATAAACCACAGATCAAAGTGGCAGTAAAGAAGCTCTATGATATAGATGTGGCAAAGGTTAACACTCTAGTCAGGTAAAGGGTCTTACATTTGCTAACCAGAATGGTTTACATTATTCATTCTTTATAATAGACCGGATGGACAAAAGAAAGCGTATGTGAGACTTGCTTCAGATTACGATGCACTAGATGTTGCTAATAAGGCGAGTATTAATCGAGTGTCCTAAATATGATATAAACCCTGCCTCCTTTCTTTTTCCACAGATTGGCATAATCTGAGGAACTTAACATTTCATGGTCTCTTTTTCGCAAAAAAATGTTCAATGAATGTGACCTTTTTAAAAAACATTCCACTGGTATTGTAATCTTTTGGTTAAAAAAAATACAAGAAAAGTTAATATGTTGCCCTTCCACCAGTTATATCAAAGCAGAAGCCAGTATTGAAACTAGCCTCCTTGGACACAATGAACTTGGTGATGCTGGCAATTTCTGCAATAGTGCAGCACCTAGATAGCAAATATTCCATCTAATGCACACTGTTACAAAAAACTGCCATCAACAACACGCACCTTTTCATTGGGATCTTATCGGTCATGTACTTGACCTGGTCAGGGTCCATGCTCTCCACCATGGCTGTCCGAACAACTGCAGGAGCTATGGCATTGATTGTGATTCCTGTCTCTGCATATTCTTTTCCAACAGATTTCACCAACCCGATCACAGCTGCTTTACTTGTGCTGTATGCAGACATTCCTGCATTACCCTATCAATACTCAATAATGTAACAATAAGTCACTTTTCCAGTTACTACACACACCTCTTTTCCTGCAATGGAAGCAATGAGAAGGACACGGCCATAGTTGTTCTTCTTCATCTCTTGTAGGGAGTATTTTGTCATCAGGAAACTTCCACGAACATTAACTGTGTGGAATTATATTTGCAGCATAAGTTAAAGGGTATGTGCATGTGGAGTCATATTGCAGAATAATTGCAGCACAAGTTAAAGGGCATGTGTATGTGGAGTCATATTGCAGAACAAGCCAAAGGGTATGTGCATGCAGAGTCATATTGCAGAATAATTGCAGCACAAGTTAAAGGGTATGTGTATGTGGAGTCATATTGCAGAACAAGCCAAAGGGTATGTGTATGTGGAGTTATATTGCATGTATGCAAAGGTACATAACTACCTTCATAAACCTTGTCAAATTTTGCTGTTTCCACGTCTTCAACTTTCAAGCCATTGGGTCCTACTATGCCTGCACTGTTCACCATGATATCCAATCGTCCACACTCGTCTCTGACCTTCTGAAAGCCTGCCTTGACTGACTCCTCGTTGGACACATCAACCTTGCAGAAGAGTCCTCGAGATTCTTTCAGAGAGCTGGCTACTTTTTGACCTTTATCCTCATCAAAGTCGAATATCACCACTTTCGCAGCACCATTATCGCACAGCATCCTGGCAATGCCTTCTCCAAGTCCCTGTCCTCCTCCTGTCACTATGGCTATCTAGAATCAATATGATCAGATGCTGACATGATAGAAGTGAGGCATCTACAAAGTTTATAGCTAAACTCATGTGGCTATTTGCAAATCTTCTAGTTGCACCTAACTATCTATGGAAAATAGTCTTACTTGATCAGTGAAAATTCCTGTCTGCGCCATCCTTGGCTTGAATACCTGCTAGCTATATAGCTCAATGAGAGGGTGTGTGTAAAGTGGGTGGGGCAAGAGGTCAAAGTTCGCATGTGGAGATGACGGATGAGAAGGAGAAGGAAGTTTTGGTGAGCAGTTTTACATACCTATGGGGGGTCTATCTTGCTGCTTCTTCCTTAGAGGAGAGAATTTGAGTGGTTCCTGGACAAGGAATATCAGCCCAGGCTGGAGTCCATCACCAGGCAGCTGCAGGACTGTGAAAAGAAATTCTCAGAGGCTTACAGCTCTTCTGGAGCCGGAGGTGAATCAATTGTATGATAGCTAGCTAAGGTTTACTGTCATTTCCTTATATGATGTAGATTTGAGGCCCATCTTGATCAACCAGTAAGTTTACATTTGCGGTAAGGCAAAGCGGGGCTATTCCGAACGGTGGGCTATTCCGTAGGGTCAAATATTTTCAAAACTCCTCGAGCTTATGAGCTCTAATTTGAAAGGTGTATTCTACTATTATAGTAGATTATATCCTCCAACATTGAGCTCAGAAGCTTCAGTAGTTTCAGAAATATTTGAACAATATGGAATTACCCGCCATTCGAAATAGCCCCGCTTTACCTTACCACACTCTCAACTATGGATTTTCTCTCAGAACTAGGCAGCTCTGAGATATTGATACTGAACATCTCTTCTTGCTACAGCAATATTAATAACTTGCATTGAGTATATAGTCACTGCTTCCTATTCAGGGGAGACATGGTGCTATGCACAGCAGCCATTGAAGGTGATAAAATCATCAAGGCTGTGAGTTACCCAGGGAATTCTCTGCTTAGTACATGAAAGAAGTTTGTGTGTGTGTGTGTGTGTAGGAAGTCAATTTGAAGTTACCAGGACGAGGGAGTCGTCCAGTTAGGACAACCATCAAAGAACATCACCCATGGAAACTTAAACAGGTAATTAAGAGGGAAAGATAATCACCAACAGACTGCACACACACTTGTCCAGTTCCTTAGGACATTTGCTTTACTTTTGATTTGTCTCCTTGTCATGTCCATGACTCAGATTCAAGATTCTGCCAATTATCTGAAGGATGCATGCAAGTGTCTGGATGAGATTAAAGGTAGACCCAAGAAGGTGTCTTGTGACTCTGAGGAGACTGAAAAGGTGACAAAGGGACCAGTGGAGATCAGAAAGGCTTTTGAAGACCTCACCGAATCCCTGAGAAGAGCCGAATCAGCACTAGTTCTCCCACAACCCGTCAGTGCTCTGCAGATCTACAATTCTGAGAAGAAGGTACATACACTCTATAAGTCCATATTTGAAAAAAGAGGAGGCAGTGTTTGGTACGTCTTTATAGGCACTGCTAAGACCTGTATTGCCCGAGGACATCCTGGTTCACTTCCACATCAGCTCAGCCATGTTAGTCCTGACAGTTCTAACTATCACACACATGACCAAAGGCCAGCAACACACTCAAACTGTCACTGTAAGTCAGTATGCTTGAGGAGGTCCCATAATAGAGTGTTCTGCTAATGTAATTTTGAAATCCCCTGTTTCAGGATGAGGGCACAGGTAGTTCTTACTGGATGGGAACCACCTTGTAAGTGTACAGTGTATTTACAGCTGCACTGGGTATTATTACATAACTATACACCATCTCACACACACATGTGCTGAGGGTTGTTAATGCATTTCCACAGTGAGCAAGGCTCCAATGTCTACGAAGTGTCAAGCCAGTTGCAAGTGAGTTCTCTGATTCCGTGGGTGTCGGTGGTACTCCAGCTTCTTCAAGGAACACTTCGAGTGGCACAGGACTTCATTGATAAAGTACGCCAATCCACTGCATTGTCATGTATGTTATTATGAAATGGATCCATGGTAACTCAGCTCAAAGTCTTCGAGGCATTGGGACTAGATCTCAGACCACAGTAACAGGATAGTAACAAGATGTCATTAGCATACCATTCATCTTTTATTATTTTGCTCATATTTTCTCAATTTTTTTGCCTACAAAATTAATAATCACCTGTTTCTTTAATAATTATTACAATTTGTCAGACATGCCATAAGAGTGTTAGAGATGAACATCAGAGAGAGACACTTACGACTGACTACTTTGTCTTATGAGTTTGTCTACTGGAGTTCAGTACTGAGTGTACCTCCTCCTCGTCCCGTTTCCGGGCGTAACTCTGAGCCATGGAGTTCATAATGGAGAGAACAAAGTAAGCAATCATGACAAGAAGGATGTAACCAAAAAATTGCTGCAACCTGCTTGATTCCTACAAAAAAAAAAAAAAAAAAAAAAATCACATGACTTTTACTGTGTAGCATACAGTGCAACTTCCACACTTGGGACCCAGCCTTTCATACCTTGGTCGTCCTCTTTTGGAGGTTATTTTGTATAGAGTGACTTAGCCTCGTACCCAGGCTCCTTTGCCCTGCGAAAAAAAAAAAAGGGCCTGGGTACGAGGCTAAGAGTGTCTATACCCTTTGTTGAGAGGTTTGTCCTCTTTCTGAGTGTACATCTCATTAAACTTACATGGACTAGTGCCTCTCCTGGCTTTCTGTGAAGTTTCTTTTTCTGCTTATCTAAGTATTCACTGAATGGTGACTGGATGTAGGGACCTATGTAAGGCACTTTGCTGGAAAGGAGAAGGTAAGAATGGAAACCCATCACATCAGTGGAATTAGAACAGTAACCATTGTCTAACCCTATGAAATCCACTGCCCACTCCACATGGTGTTCACTGAAGGCCAAAATCACAAACACTTTCTGCACAAAATTCCAATAAATGCTCACCATGCATGTGCTATTTTTGGTAAGGGGTAACAGTGATTCATTATACCTGAATGTGCATCTTTATGATTGCTTTTCCAATGAGTGTGGCTCCGAAAAAGGTCCAGAAAGGAATAAGAAAATGTCCACAAGTTATCCCAGCCAAGTCAAATAAAGGGTTGGGAATCTGAGGGAAATAAAATTCTGAAATTGAAGGAATAGTAAGAATAATAATTTAGGCTATTGGCAAAAATAATAATGGTGGGGGGAATTATAGGCAACAGGTGCTTAATGTAAACAACCCTGCAGCAAAGCAACAGGGAAATCGTCCAAGCTGTTATGGATGTTGCTACCACTATGTAAATAATAAAGGAAAGGGAATATTATACACAACTTTAATATAAACAGCTGCAGCAAAGCAACATGGAAATCATCCAAGCTAATCCTAGGATCACTCACTGAAGCACAGAGCAGTATCCCAAAGAACCCCACTCTTTTCACCAGTCTGTGCACAAACTTCTTTGCACGTGTGAGGGGGTCATTCCTCGCAGAATGAAGCAGTGCCTCAATTTCCTCGTAATCAAGGTCCTCTTCTCCTTCATTACCTGATAGCTGAGCTAATTAAAGTGGACAAAACCCTCTAGTGATATTGAACTCAATACTTTGTTAATTTGATACCTGCTCTGGCCATGAAATAGGGTGGCAGTTCTCCCAGGGCAGTTCCTGCACCCTAAAAGAATAGAAAATAATTCCAAGCCTTCTCTGATTTCACAGCTTACCCACATAAATGCCTCCAAGCGAACTTTACTCATCACTGCCCAGAAAGTTATCAAATGAGCAGCTTCTTCTTCTGGACACACTATACTGTATGAGGATATGCTAGTTTCAGGATACTACTCAGTAATTTTCTGCATATTCACTCATTGGGATATGGGGGAGAAGGAAAGTCGATGGAATTGCATGTGAAGGCTGCCAGGGTAACCGATGCTATGAATGGACCGAGGTAAAGCAGGAATGTGTGCAACCCTGTTCCCAGTCCAACAGAAGATAGGATCCCTAAACCCACCCAGTAGAGTGACCACAGAATTTTGAGTTCTAGCTGCCTCATATACTGCACATTAGGTACAATAACACAAAAGAAAGGAAAGATTGTTGTGGTGGGAATCTTCACTGATATTAGACTTACTGGTTGGATGGGACTCTCTATGAAGTATAATAGGAGCATGATGACAAGAAGACAGAAGAAGATGGTTACCTTTGCCCTGTGCTGGAGTGTGCTGTGGGAGAGGTTTAAAAATTCTGAATTGTAGACCAATGAAAGATGCTAGAAATACACTCAAAGATTTGCTTCATGCTTTGCTGGTTTCTCTTACCCGATGGTGAGTTTCTTTGCTTCATAGAGGAGTTCTCTGATGAAGTAGTGCATGGTAGTGATAGGCTTCTTCCATAGCACTATCTTAGCCCTCTTTTTCCGCTGATCCTCTCGCAGTTGTTCTATCATAGGATCTACACAGCCAACATTAACAACATGAACCATCATCTCTTGCCACACATTTAGAAACTATAGACCTCTACTAAACTGTCTTGAAAGTTCACCAGACACCAGATTTGATGCAGAGTCCACACTTTCAGAAGAATCACTGCTTCCTCGATTAGATGTTGACGTATCTATCAGGAAACAGTGTATCATTCAAGCAGCTTATCATTCTTATTGCTCACCTGATCTGTGATATACATTGCTGGCTCTATTTCTACGACTCATACTGCCTTTATAAAAAGTTATGCCATGTGTCATCAAAAACTTTTCACCTGCGACTAATTGACCTTCGACCTATCAATCACATGATAATCATGTGACACCAACCCTTTTCGGGGGAAAAAATCGAGTAAATTTTCCACAAAGAGACATCCACCTTACAGTTCTCCTAGCAAGTAGTTTTCGCTTCTATT
The DNA here is from genome assembly GCA_963924555.1 of Crambe crambe. Classification (NCBI taxonomy): domain Eukaryota; kingdom Metazoa; phylum Porifera; class Demospongiae; order Poecilosclerida; family Crambeidae; genus Crambe; species Crambe crambe. Next base: position 781,746 of record OZ004596.1, read on the forward strand.
AGTGTTAGCTGAGACTAGGCATGGGTGTTGGGCGCTCAAGAGTCTCTCCAATCTGCTATGACGATGCTTGCAAGAGAGGTAAAGTGGCTAAAGTAGCCAAGACCTAGGTAGCTCTACATAGTAGTCATGTGGTCCTGTTTTTATACATTCTCAGTGAGTCCCAAAATCCTGGAGAGGATTGAAGAAACATTCAAAAGGTCCTCGTCTTCTGGATACTTGGCCCAAGCTACATTCATTCGGGATGTCCTTGGAGATTCAGTCCCAGGGAAACTCTCTGAGGTCTGTAGTTAGAGCAGCTAGAGGTGTGGCCAATTACTGAAAAATGTTTCCAGCGATGTGGCACCAATATCTTCGTAGTTTGATGTGTGTATGGTATTTTGGGGATTTTCTGAGGATTCATATAAATATACTTCCAATTCCTAGTGTGGGGTGCTTTTTACCACCCTCAATTAAGTTATGGTGAAACCTGTTTGTACTCAGATGAGTAGTCCTTAGTTACGGGTGAATCCACTCAAATATACCATAACAGCCAACTTGTACAAATACAGGCCATCTACCATGCATTTGGTGGGACGCAGAAAGGTCTGACTTTCAAGGACCTACTTTCTGGACTTGTTCTCATTGTGCGTGGGACTAAGCAAGAGAAAGCCAAGTGTAAGTCATCACACATGTAGCAATCCATAGGTAGAGACCTTTTAGCCATTTCTTGATGATATTGTCCTAAACTTCTGTTGTGTGCTCTATAATGGTTGGACTATCCCTATACCAAATTTGAACCCCTTGGCTAGTAGTTACAAGTTACGTATGAAGAATGATTGGAAGACTGTTATATATGCATAAACACACAATTAGTTTCACACTTCAGTTTACGCTGTAGTAAGTGTTTTACACTTGCTCTAAGTAGTATGAGTAATGATCCTTTACCAGGTTTTGCTATTTGCTTATCTCACAGTCATTGGTCAGATGGTATCGGAGGATGGGGAGTATGTCAAACGGGAGACATTGGAGAGCCTGATATCTGTGTGTGACATTTTCCCTTCTCCTGTTGATCTTTCTATGCTGTTTCGGAACGACGAGTACTGCACGATTGAGGCCTTCCAACGATGGATCATCTCCTATCCCGACATGGCCTCCTTCTCCAAGTGGCTGCTGACAGAGGAGTCGTCTGTATTAGAGCTAGAGGGAGAACCTGATTCACTCACATTCTATCAGACACTTGCACAGACATACAAAGGTGAATTATTGTTCTTGAACAAGTATACTACAACCCTATTAGCTGCAGTTGTTATAGATATTGGTTCCCCATTCTTCCAGTACTAAAGTACTTGATAGTACTATCAAGATTGCATATAATATGATCAGCCATACTACTCTATCCCTTAGTGAGTGAGAAAGAAGTGATGGATATTGAGAAGACCTACTGGGTATTGAAGAGTTCGGGGAAGTTTGATCTAGACATCTTTCAGAAACATGTCAGTCCTCCCATCCCTCAGGAATTAGCACAGAGTAAGTCCCAATCAGGAAGTAAGCATTGTTAGGGTGTCTGTCCTGACTCCCATTTCCCTTTATGACAGCTCTCTTCCGAGTGATGGATGTGAACAATGACGGTCACTTAGATCTGGCTGAAGTATTGGAAGCTGTGGCTGTTTGGTGTGGCAGTGACTCTCAAGAAGTCCACAAATGTGAGTATTATTCTTGTGGAAAGCACACGAACAAAACTCTCATGTTAATACCTTGTCATTGTGTGAAATGGAAATCTGTGAAAACACAGTTTAAATAATTAGATAGCCCCCAAAATCAAGAAACCAAATTAAGCATATTGAAGGAATGTTAAACTCTAGTCCATAATGAATTATTTTAAAGGGATTCATTCCTAGTATGTTTAATCTTGTGTCTTCATTAGATTGCTTCTCTGTATTTGATGTTGATCGTGATGGTCAGCTAAGCAGAGAAGAGTTGACGTTGGCCATAACTCAGATGCAGACCATCAAGGAAGATAATGCCCCACCTAGTGGTGTCTCCTCCACCACCATGCCTCTCAATATCCCTCTGGACAACGGGAAAGTGGTTACGGGCTCTGCACCAGAGGCCTCATATGGGACTGGTAGCGTCGACACTGGAAGAGAAGACACTGCTTCCAGTGCCGACGACCTGATCCTTGAGACCTCTCAGGAGAGGAAGGAGGAGGTCACTGCTGAGGATATTGCTGATACAGCACTGGAGGAATATGGGAAAGCTAATGTATGTTAATGAAATCTATATTGTGGTCACTTCAGGCAGATAATCATCTTTTTTTAAATCAGCTTAACTAAATTAGCAATTTCTCAAATGTGCTAGTAATAGGAGAACTAAAATACAAAGAATAAACTGTTGCATGTAACAAGGCTGTACAGTGACCATAGTTGCACTGTCCAGTGTAGCTCATACAAACCTTTCTTGTTCTTGGTTTTGTAGGAAGGTTTCCTGAGTGTGGATGAATACCTCTCATGGACTTCCACCCATCCAGAACTTGCTCAGCAACTGCCCAACCTCCTCTTTGAGCTCTCCCACATCCGACTTGGGGTGAAACCAAAGAACAGGGAGGACGAGGCTAGAGTTGTCAGGTAAGTTGAGCTTACTTGGAAGGTGGGGGATTGCAGGATCTCCTCAAGTATTCCTGGGTATGTGTACAATATGAGAGAGTTTCTCTTATTTGCAGTGGATATTTGCTGAGATTTGCAAAGTCCAAGAGGGAGCCTGGAGATCTGGTGTACCTCATATCTGCTGGCTGGTTCCAGAAATGGGCTGAATACACTGGATATCAGGTGTACTAGCACACCATTATAGGGAATTGAATTTTACTCAACACTTTAATTACAGAGGTCATACCCTACGCTGGTCACTCCCCAACCTAAGACTCGTTCCAAGAAGCATAAGAAGAAACGCAAATCAAAACAGTCAGTTGAGCTCAGTGCTCCGCCCATGGCCCCATCCTTGGCCCCACCCTCAAGCACAATGATAGAGGAAGGAGAGGAAGTGGTTGAAATCTTAGAAAGTCAGTTGGTCTCAAGAATGAGGAATTTTGAAATGAATGTCAAATTCTCTCTCTTACAGTGCCTAATTACATAAGAGATAACAGTCCTAGAGGCAGTGCTGTGTCTGATGTGAGTGAGATAAGTGTCATTTCGAAGGACGAGAGTCTGAAACCTCCTACAATTGACAACACCCCTCTCTGTGTCCCTGATCCACCAGGCACCAAAAAGCTCCCTTCTATCACCAATGAAGGTAGGTCATAGTCACAGTGATCAATGAATACATACTTACTCTAAAACCAACTTGCATTGAATTTTGGAAGACTAAGACTCACTGTTCTAATGTTTGTAGGTGGAAAACTGCTCACCAATAAGCTGTTGATGGAAGGGAATGACTTTGTTCTTCTTCCTGAGGTGATCTGGAAGGTTTTTGTCCAGTGGTACTGCCCAGGCTACTATAACATTCCTGCACTTCCTCGAACAGTAAGTAGTGAACCCCCAAGTCTTTTAACACATTTTCACAGCTAACTTCCCTCTATTCTAGATTGGGGAAGATGGCCAGGTGGAATTGTATCCGATGTTCTTCAGACTTTTCCGTCACACCACAATGCCTCCCCCTCTGAAGCCGTCATCTCTCCCATGGCCCATTGCTTCAATTATGCACACGCTTGGTTTGGGGAATTCCCCGCCCACTCCTTCTCCTCCCCTAATTGCAACAGCTAGTGGTGGGGATGGAGAAATGACCCCCACTCAAGCTCCTATTCCAAGACGAATCCCTTATTATACTGCTGCTTTTGTCAAGAATACAACACTTGCTGAGGTAGGTTACTTGGTAAAGGGTCATCAATCAGGTAAAGGGTAATATAACTATTGAGCTTTGTTTAGTTGTGCTTAGGTAAAGGGTCGACATATCCGTAAAGTCATAATCATGTATTCATCCATTAGGCGTCTGAGAAGATCCAACAGACATTGCGTGTGGATTCAGATGATCTCCGACTGTATGACCTGTCCGATGAAAATTCCCCTGTACTCCTAGAGGACGATAGTGTGACCATACAGGACCTGGCATCCACCAGTGACGGCACTCTGAAGATTCCCAAGGATGGATACAGGCTGCTCATTGAGAGTAAGTCATTGAGAGTAAGCTCCTCAACCCACGGATATCAATGAACTGATCCACCCTGGGTCCATCCTTGGTCCACCACTAGGTCCTGGAAGAATGGTCATTTTAGCTTAGCTCATTTCATAGTTTACTATACATCCTGATTAATAAGGGTCTTTTCATAAATAGGACACTGTCACAGAGAGAAGTGTCCTGATTAGAGAGGTCTCAATGGGACAAAGAATAGATATTCTTAATAATGGTGGACCTAGTGGTGGACCAAGGGTGGATCTGGTGGACCTAGTGGTGGACCCAGGGTGGATCTGGTGGTGGACCAAGGGTGGACCCAGGGTGGATCTGGTGGTGGACCAAGGGTGGACCCAGGGTGGATCTGGTGGTGGACCAAGGGTGGACCCAGGGGGGGGGGGGGGGGGGGGGGGATCTGATGGACCTACTGGTGGACCCAGGGTGGATCTGGTGGATTTACCCTTAAAATTTGTAAGATGGATTCCTGCTTTTGCACACAGCTCGCAATAAGGATAACACTTGGCCTGAAGAGATGATAGCACTGGTGAAAGAGGTGCAAGAAAAGGACAAAAAGAAGAACAAAGACAAACCTCAGAAGTCCATTCAAGTCCAGCCTGGTGCTACTGGGCTCAGTAACCTTGGCAACACCTGTTTTATGAACTCGGCACTCCAGTGTGTCAGCAATGCCCAACCTCTTACTCAATACTTCCAGAACAAGGATCACTTGTTGGAGATTAACAAGTAAGTGTTGGGATTTGAAGGGAGGGAGGAGGAAGTTCACTAAATTTTATAAACACTTTACTGCTATTATTTCATTAATTACAGGGATAACCCCTTGGGAATGCAGGGGGTTATGGCTAAACGGTATGGGGAACTCGTACATGAATTGTGGAATGGAAGTGCAAAGAGCATCACCCCGCTCAAATTCAGGGTAAGTTCAGAGGGTATGTAACACTCTATCATTGTCTGGACATGATTAGCATAATTATAGTTATTTGGTCAGACAAGGGCAGAAAGTGACAGGACAAATGAAGAAATTGTTCGTCCTGTTATTGTGAGCCCTAGTGAGCAATGGTAGTTGGTAAAGGGTTTCCATTCTAATGAGAAAATCTTGTTATGGATGTATAATCACCTATCAAATATAGTTTACAGTTGGGCGGTGTGCACCTCATTTCAATGGTTTCCAGCAGCAAGACTCTCAAGAACTGCTAGCATTTGTCCTGGATGGACTTCACGAGGACCTCAACAGGTACATCATCCTAATTTCCCATAATGATAATGACTCGTGATGATGCTTGTTGGTAAAGAGAGGTTCTTGAAGTGTGTAAAGGTTTTATTTCCTGGGAAGTTTATATGCAAGGATGTGGCAGATAAGTGTGAGGTAACCAGGATGTACTTGCGGCTCATATCTATGTGGAAACACTTTATTGTGGCTAATATCAGCTCATGCATAATGAACTTGCAAGTTGCAGCTGTTGCAGCTGTTGCTGATGACATTATGATTAGCATACTCGTGTGGCCACTTACATGTGAATACAATGGTTTCCTCAACACTCAGTACTGGCCAAGTGGCATGATTTACAAATTCAGACTCTAGTGTGCGAATCGTAACCTCTCACTTGTTCAATTGTTGCAAATTTAACACTCTGCTCAACGTAAGAATTGAGTATTAAATGCTGAGGGGGTATGACTTCATAGAACGCTTCATTATGTTGTGTGTTTCTGACAGAGTGAAGGTGAAGGCATACAAGGAGCTTTTGGATAGTGACGGTCGACCTGACGAGGAAGTGGCACAGGAGGCCTGGGACTACCACCTCTCACGAAACAAATCCATCATAGTTGACCTCTTCCATGGACAGGTATGGTATAGAGCAGAACAGCAAAAGTTGCACTGTATAATGGTCTCATATTTATGTAGTTGAAGTCAGAAGTCACATGCAAAGAGTGCCAATACAAAAGTGTTCGTTTTGATCCATTCACCTTTCTCTCTCTCCCTCTCCCAATGGAGAGTACCGTCAACTTGGAGATCACTGGTAAAGCTTGCTATTCAATATTATATACTGCATTATTAACTTTTTTTCCCCTCAGTGATGTTCCTGGACGGGAGACAACCGGTAAGGTATGGTCTGAAGTTGGAGATTGATGACAAGTATCGGCAGTTAAAGGAAGAGTTGGGGAAGCTGTGTGGGATTCCTTCTGGCAGGCTCCTCTTGGCGGAGGTCTACAGCTGCAATTTCAAGGTTTGCCATGGGAAAGCTTAGTATTCCCTTCAATTAGGGAATAGACAAATGATTAACTTTTTTTCTCTATAGAGTTGGTTGAAAGATTCCACCAAGATTCGTAACGTCCTTGGAGGGTGGCTCTATGCATACGAGCTTCCTGATCCAGCTCTTATTCCCACCACACGACGCTCAGATAGTCCAGACGAAATCTCAAGGAAGAGAAACCTCAACAGAGTCAAGAGAGAAAGAACTTTATCCATAAAGCAAGTGGAGGAGGAGAGAAGCAAGGCTGCCAAAGTCAGGGAGAAGTTGGCGAGAGATGGTCTCAGAGGTGAAAGGGGTGTGGTGGACGACGGGGAGAGAGGCGTGGCAGAGAATGGGGAGATGGGTGCGAGAAAGGAGGAGGAGGAGATGGAAGCAGGGAAAGATGGGAGTTCACCTAAGAGACGAAGAATGGTGGTGGAGGTTTTGGAGAAAGATGGTTGTCAGACAAGGGACATTGGATCTACTGGATCTTCAGGAGGAGAGGATGACAGGGTGAATCACGAGCAGGCTCATATCAGTGGAGGGGGAGGAGGAGGAGGAGGAGGACAGTATGAAGAAGGGGGAGGAGTTTTGGAGTTGGGCGTTGAGAAGGAGGGAGGAATCAGTGTTGAGAAGCAGAGTGGTCTCGTGGAATCAGGTACAGGAAAGGATAAACAATTTGAAGATTCTGATGAGATCAGTAATAATTCTCTGGGTCATTGTCATCGCTCGATAGAAACCTTTCAGGAGACTTACGTCTATACAGTCCACAGGAGAGCAGTAAGTGCACTTTACTGTCTGGTAATTACCTCTCCACTGTCACTGTTAATAGGATTGATCTGCTCAAGTGTAGTAGTATCCATAGAGATTTTGTGTCAGGTTCATAGTATCCATAGAGACTGTGTGTGAGTTGTATGAAGTCAATAATATTGGCAATTCTTTGATGATCTAAGTGCTTGTGCATGTGTGAGTTGTTAGCATGCATGTCTAGTTGTACTAGAGTAGTAGGTTGATCAGTCAGATGGTACAATGTCACAAGGGGGTTTGGTGGTACAATGTCACAAGGGTAGTGGTAATGATGAATGTCACAAGGGTAGTGGTACTAGGTTCACAAGGGTGGTGGTAGAATGTCACAAGGGTGGTGGTGCTAGGTTGATCAGTCAGATGAATGTCACAAGGGAGGCTATCTTACTCCTAAAAATGTTTCCAAGTATGGAGTCTCTTCAAAAGTAGCTTTACTTCCAAATATGCCTAGTGTGGGGACATCTATATATGGGAATACTCAACCCTTACTAGTGGTAATGCAGGTGGTAAGTAGCAAGTAACCATATTTGGAAGTATGCCATGACATAGTTAAAATTGTTATGAGTAGTATTGTTATTGTGATGTGGTGTATGTCTTATATTTATCTTTCTCAGCTGCTTTCTCACTTTAATACTATGGGATGGAATGCACCAGATGGTAACCTTTGCTATCCTTAGATAGATTATGCAATGCCACCAGATGCTACCTATGGCATGGGACTGCATCATGTGTACATGGTCATGCTGACTCTGTTGTTGTCTGACGTTGCTTCCATGAAACTTGCTACTCTCAGAAGTAGTACAATGACATTTCCCGATATAGTCAATGGAATACTGTCATACTTGCATCAATGCACAAAACATGAGCACGGGTCTGGTTATTTTTAGTACTGCAAATGTGGCTAAAAATTTGATATCACCCCATTACACACTGACCTTCTTTTTACAGAGTCATATTATTGAGAAATGATTTCATAATATTTTTTTTACTCTCTCTGCAGTATGTAACGGATAATTACTTTCTGTCAAACCAGAAGAATCGTCTCATGCTGTTCAGCACTCCACTGATAGTGCCCTGTACTTATTCCACCTTCCGCCACGAGCTTTATGCCTCAGTCTGGGCACAGGTCAAGCGATTGATCATCCCCGAACCCCCGACATCCAACAGGTGCTTCTACTCTTACCCACCACCACTAAAAGTAGTCACTAACTTTTTCTCTCCCTTTCTTTTCTTTCTCAGTGGAGAAGAAGAGAAAGGAGGTGAGAAGTTCCCTTTTGTCCTAAAGCAGGTCACCAATGATGGAATGCATTGTAGCAAGTGTCCATGGTACAGGTCAGTCAACATAAACTCATCTCCAGAGACATTTGAAGAGCAGGCACCCTAATTCTCTATTAATTTTTTTATATACATAGATTCTGTCGTGGCTGTGTTATTCCCTGTGATGCTACTTATGTTGGTGATGTAGGAAAGTTCATTGCTATTGACTGGGACAACATTACTCTCCACCTCAAATACCTCATGTCACAGGAGAAGGTATCACATGGGAAATCCCCTTAGTTGCATGATGTTCATGCTGTACCATTGCAGCCAGATGAGCACGAGAGTATGGAAAGTTTGAAGATCATTGATACACAACCCATTGACCTTTACAAGTGCTTCAAAGCCTTTGTCAGAGAGGATCAATTAGGGGATGAAGAATCATGGTATGTTCCCGCTCTCCTTTGTCACATCCATAATTATTATATTTTGTGGAAGGGGAAAATTTTTTTAAGATGTAATATTCCTCCATGATAATACCTTTGTTTTTCTGATACTCTGCAGGTACTGCAAGAAGTGTATGAAGCACAGAGAGGCTATAAAGAGTCTGGAGATATGGAGGTTTCCTCCGATTTTGGTGAGTGTGGGTGGTGGAGTGCATCTCTTCGTGTCTCTGTCAGTGTATCCCTGTGATCCGTATTCAGAGCATGCTTGTCAACATATGACTAACCATACACACCCTCACACTCACACCAATCACCTTAAATAGCGTTTTAACACCTCCATTCTATAATGGAGCAGATACAACCTAGGGGAAGGGAAGAAAAACTCCAGTGCCCACTGCATACCTCCACCTTCTTGTATTTTGTATCATTCTCTTTTTTAGATCATTCACTTGAAAAGATTCCAATTCGTGAATGGTAGATGGGTCAAGTCACAGAGAGATGTCTCGTTCCCGCTGACAAATTTGGACCCACTCCGATACACAGTGCAGAATGGGAATGGAAATAGCAGCGGCAGTAACACTCCTCGGTCTCCAAGTTACAGCGAAACGACCATCAGAGAGGAACAACTGGTGCGCAAAAGCTTGGGGGAAATCCCTCGGAGTTCCCCCATTAATAAGAACGGTGAAGATAGTGGGAGAGGAACTGAAAATGAAGTTCGTACACTGAGAGATAGTGAGTCAGTGGAACAGCAGCCCAATGGGCAGAGTGTGGGCGGGAGTGAAGTGGAGGAAGAAGAAGAAGAAATGGAGGAGAATGGAAAGAAAGGTGTTTCACAGGTCATGATGGAGTTGAGTAATTTGAGTAGTAATTTGACTGATGGAAATGGAGACACAACTGAAGATAGTGCAACTAGTGTGAATGGCACTGCTCATCCCCCCAAGCTCTATGACCTGTTTGCAATTTCAGTAAGTAGTAGTCCATACCACAGGGTTGACCTTATATGGTTACTGTAGGGGTAAGCCCTGAGGATTCCACCCCTTGGGATGCTGTAGTATGTATTTGGTTAGTTAATTATTGCTGACAGCTGACCACTGGGAGGGCAGTGTAAAATCCTGGGGAAACACCCTAGAATTCCCCCCTTTTTTTAACTAGTGCAGGTGTTGCACTGACCTCTCTCTCTCTCTCTCTCTTCCCCCACAGTGTCACACAGGTATGCTGGGTGGAGGCCATTACACTTGCTTTGCTAAAAACATCAATGAAAAATGGTATTATTTCAATGACAGCTCTTGCAAGGTACGTTATCAGTTATCATTCACTTTGAACGCAGAGGTAGACAGCAATCTTAAGTTTCAGTATGAAGTCACTATGTAGTGATAGCCATGCTTATGTTAGATGGACCAGTCTAAAGTAAAGTGTTTGAAGTCTAGTTGCGTAGTTATGACCATGCTTATGTTTTGAGATGGACTTTACAATTCCTAGTCTAAAGTTCAGTTGTTGTTTTTTTGTTTTGTTATTTTTTAATTTTTTTTTGCTGATGCACAGTACCAGATAAAACATTGAGAGTTCTTTCAGTTTAGAATATAATTGCTGGCTAGGCAGCCTGTAGCATGTAGTCACGAGAGAGAGACATTATCATATTGACCAATAAGTCCAAAGTTCAATTGTTGTGATACTTGATAAAGCAACAGAAGGTCAAGTATTTCTTCCTGTCATGAGCTTTGATTGGTGACTTGCCTGTCTATTCACCTGTGAAATGGGTACATATATGATGCAGGGTTCACAACAGCAAATGCCTTGACTTAACTCAAGCATCAGCCATAAACATTACGTGCCACCCTTCATAGCCAAGTCCTCTACAACACATTTTAAAATTTTTCTGCAGGAAACTACCCCAGAGAGAGTGGAGCAGGAATCTCCATATATGCTGTTCTATCAGCTACAGAACATTGGAGAAATGGGAGATCAATTCCGTGCAGAGAATCGACAAGGAAAAGCACAAGATATTGGCACGACAGAAGATGATAGAGAATTTGAAGAAACCTTAAAAACCATTAAAAAGACTTGTGTGATACAATAGGTTTCTGGTGTGACAAATACCATTTTGTGCACTTGAAATTAATTATACTCTGCACTTATTTTTAATCAAAAAAAATTTTCCCTTGTATTTACGGTATGCCACGTGGACATGTCTGACAATAATATAATGAAGACGGTGTCTGAGCTGCTGACTGCAATCCTTACCACATAAACCACCTCTAAGAGAATGAGCCAGGAGGTGGAGAACCAGGGAAGTGATGGAGAGTCTGAAACTCTACCACAAGCTGCAGCTGGTCATGGTTCACCTCCTCTAGTCCATATTCACTTCTATGATAATGACCACTCTCAGTCAGTCAGCATAACAGTTAGTATAACTTAAATGAAGGATGTTAGTACAAATAGTACCCAATAAAGTACTCGAAGAGTAAACTTTTTCCTGATTTAGTTCCGACTCCTCTTGAGAGGTTCATATGTAATACTAAGAGTTTTCCCTTGGGCTATTTGTATCATTAGATATCTTGTGTTCACTTAGTGTGGACCACTACTTTCATCTCAATCCTGTATTTGTACTAGCCAGCAAGTCACACTGTAGTTCTTTGTGAGGTCCTTAATGGTCACTGTTTGTGGCATTTTTGAGCCATGGCCAGATAGTGACGGCCAAACACAATAAGTGTCACATGCTTTGTAGGCCAATGCTTACGCTAATACTTCCTGAGTGCTTGTGTGATCAAAGACTATGTCCTGGGTGTGAAAAAGTACGGCATATGTCCATTGACTGGACTTATGTAGGTCAGTACACGATCTTGGTGAAATGGATAGTTACATTATGTGAAGAAATTCAAATGGTCATCAGCAGTGTCTTTACATCACTGGCTAAGAGCATAAGGTGATGTCATAAACACAACAGCTTGCCTATGAAATTGATACTGATGATATCATAAGTAATTGATTGTAATACATTGACTTTCTAGGGGCATCTACCAGTTGATTGAAGCGTACATGCTCAGTGTACAAGCTGGGCCATTGGCAGAGGACCTCAAGCAGCAGGTGTCTGCTGTTAGCAGAGACATGGATGACGGAGGAAGTGATGAGAAAACCCTGCCCCCAGAGACCACATCCACTCACACAGAGGAGGAAGAGGCAATGGAGGAAGGGGGTGGGGAGGAAGTGGAGGAGGCAACGGGTCAGGTCCAATACTACATGGAGTACTGTGTGGACAAGTACCCAATGACATACAAGACTGAAGTATTGTATCCTATTCATTATGCCCCGGGGTCCTTTAATTATTAGACTTGCCCCGGGGTCCTTTAATTATTAGACTTGCCCTGGGTCCTCTAATTATTAGACTTGCCCCAGGGTCCTTTAATTATTGGGTGCACTGTGTGGAATGTACCCAATGATGTGAGGTACTTGTCCCACGGCCAGGGCCAGGTTAAATTATTGGGTGCATTGCGTAGTAGGAACAGTGTAATTACATCATGCATTTTCAATTTGACTACCTTTTTTTTAATCACCCTATCACTTTAACAATTAGCAGTACAGGAATAGCCCAGACTTGTACAAATCATGCATTGCTTTCTCTAATTGCATTAATTGCTGCTTTCAGGCCCTCTAATTTGTAGAAAGTGTTCCTGTTGTCCCCTTAAGCCGTTTCCAAACTTCACATCCATTATGCAAAGCAACCGTAATAGCACAAAGCCCCACCGAAGGCCTTGTATTGGCCAAGAGTGCTGGATGAATTTAGAAACAAAATGTTTAAACTCTGAAATCAGCAGAACAATGATTCCTTATTGTCAGTCTATTGTGCTCATAAAGGCTTTCTCTAATTGCTTGATCCAATAAGAGTGTATTATGTGTTGCACATGATATTTAATAATATGGTATGGTATAACTCCATAATTTGTCGTCAAAGTTCTTGGCAAATTGCTTGTTTGCTTGAGTGGGTGTCTCCTAAATAGGCCGCAGGTGCAGTGCAGTCAACAACATTACAATTGGTCCTCAACCTCCGCCAGATTCCAGCAGGTGTACATGGACCCATTTTGGATCGATCCCTTTGCGGCGAGGGAGGAGAAGAGGTTGCGGAAAATGGCCATAAAGTGTTTTAATTGCGGTGACGATCATCACATCAATCAGTGTCCTGAGGTAGGTTCGTGTGTTGTTAAGTGTCCCCCCCCCCCGAGGCATTGGGTGCACAAGAATAGTGGAAGCAGCAACAGAATGCAGTGGAACTTCTCACTTAATATGGACACTCATGGGACTAGATTAATTTCAATTTTCCAGTCCACTTTGAGAATTTTCAGTACACCTGATCTTATGGTGTGTACTGAAATTTCATTATTCTTCCACTACAAAAATAATCACATGAAAAATTGACATAAGTAAAAGCTGAAAGGAAACTGGAATGAAAATTGTCATCATCACTTCAATTTGCAATTAATATAAAAGTCATCCCTTAGTGTTTGAGCCTTTCTTTGATAAGTCCAGTTAAAAGTGATTGGTAGCAGCTGAGGGTTGTAGAGTATCATTCCTCAAGAGGCTCTGGCATCTAAACTTTACACTAGCTTGCTTTTTGAAGTGCCGAGCATAAAGAGAATTTCAGCACTTTGATTCCTTATTGGTGTTAATTGGTATGAAATGCCGCCAACTCATTCCTCTGCCCCTCCCACCCATTCCTCTGTTCCTCCCACCCCCTCTTTGTACAGCCTCGAGATCCACTCCGAATTAGCAACGAGAGCAAGTTATACAGAGAAGCTCTTGGGCCAGTAGGAGCAGATAAAAGGTAATAGCAAGTGGGCCTCTCAATTGGCAACACTTTGTGGAATTAGTACATGTCCTGATTGGAGTGGTGTCCTGACTGGAGGTGTCCCCCGACTGGAGAGGTGTCCTGACCAGAGAGGTGTCTCCTGACTGGAGAGGTGTCCTGACCAGAGAGGTGTCTCCTGATTGGAGAGGTGTCCTGACCAGAGAGGTGTCCCATGCACCTCTCCAGTCAAGACACCTCTTTGGTCAGGACACCTCTCCAGTCAGGACACCTCTCTGACCTCTTTGGTCAGGACACCTCTCCAGTCGGGTAAACTAGAAAAGAGTTGTCTCATATTGAGAGGATTGATCGATATTTGGCAGTGATAGTTCCATGACTACTGATTTCTATTTTGACGTAGGTACCATCTTGCCAACAATAACAACAGATTTTCTAAATTCACTCCTGGACATTTGAGGTTCGTTTATATCATCTATACGTATGAAGTTCGTTACCCCAATTAACCCTGCTGTTAATCAGGCGGATGTTAGCATCAGAAAGACAACTCAATTATAGTGACTAGGATAGGATCTCACTAGCAGCTGCTTCCTGACATGAGTTCTAGTTATGCCCTTGACAACGCTGCCACATCAAGCAGCAATGAATATCATTACACAATCATTAATACGCCACATCTAAACAATGTCCCAATTAACACAATTAGGCGTTACAATTACAGGATCAGGTCTCAGTGGTGGGAACTGTTCTGTAAATTAGATTAATGCAATTAGTTATGCTGGGGGTATGTGTACACAGATCGAGTAAGGAATCCTGTTAAGGATGGACTTCAATACTGCTATCCTAACCATGTTCTGTGATCTCACCTATTTATGGTTGTCTTGGTGGTCTAATTCTGTCTCCTCTTGAGAACTTGCGGAATGTGGTGGAAGTTGTACTTCTTCTTCCCTTATGCTTGTCTTTGTGGTCTTATTGTTCCCAGATTAATCCTATTTAAGAGATGCTGGAAATTGTTGTCAACATTGGGTGGTGGGCTGGTGCATACTTGAAAAGAACAGTATGCAGCCGTGGTTCAGATAGCTGCCTTATTTTTCTTTTATGGTGAATTCATTAAATCTGGGAGGGGAAGAAGTGAACCAGAAGAATTTTGTGGTGCATGCTAGCTGCCAACCAGGATGTGTTTGCAATTAATAATTTTGTTGGTTTGTGTGATTCGACTTCCTTGTCATTAAGTTGTAAACACTGACAAGTTCAGTGGGTCACATCCAAGGAAAATCTCCTTTTTTATAAGTCCCATATGCATGACAGCAATTAAGTGCTGTGGGACTTTTTTATGCAATTAAGGTGTGTGGGTAACTAGGTCCTATCCAAGTCTTTATAGGGTGACTTATTCCCTCAATGAAGAAAATGACATGATTAATTTTATTATTAACTTATGCAATCAAACCATGCATCTGAACTTTCTTTCCTCTTTAGTGCACGCCTTCGACAGGCTTTGGGGATAGGTCCATCGGGCATTCCTCCTTACATTAGTCGGATGCATCTCCTTGGTTACCCTCCAGGATACAAGATCCAAGCAGAAGAGCAAGGGTTGCTTCTCTACCATGACCCCAATACTGGTAATCCATTAATTATGTGTCACAAAAGGAGGGACATCCTCTTATTCCTGCATTGTCATAACTATCAAGTGGGTCTCAGTGTGACTTTGGATCTCCCTGACTCACATGATCACCAAGTAGGTCATGTGGCTTTGGGCTTTCCCTCCTAATGTGTTCATGTGACTTTGAGTGAGGTCAGATTATGGGTTTCCCTGATGTTTGTAAACCAACAGGTGGCAGAGAGTGAGTCATGTGAGTATAACTGTCACTTGTTGACATGTGATATAATCACAAATGATGGGGTGATGATTGGTAGCACCTGTGGTCATGTGACTAGTTACACAAGTCAGGTGACCACACTATTAATAGTACTTTTGCTGGGGTGCTCACCCTTTCTCATGTATTTACAGTTTGATAGCCAATGAAGTAAGCCCGAAATGGCCTTCTGCCAAGAGAAGGAATCCTCCAATCTATTGTTGTGTATAATGAAGGGATTCCCGGTCTCTTTGAGAAGGGAAGTGGTTGCACCTTTAAGGGGCTAGCTAACTCAGGATGGCCGTATGTAGTAACCATGTTTTTTGGCAATAAGTCCAATTTTTCAGTACCTATACTTGCGGTCTATACTGTTACTCACTTCTTAAATCACAGCTATACATATCGAGGATGATGCTGTAGACATGAAACTCTTCCTTTCATCAGATGAAATCATGATAACATAGGTGGATAAGTCATGACCCCTTTAGTCGTAGACTCTGCCCTTCCTACATCTCCTTTGTTATGCAAATAGAAAATAATTATCTATTTCTACATGACAAGAATTTGATTGGATGTGTAATTCAACATTGCACTACTTCCTTTGTTTGTAAGTGACAGTGACAGTGCCTGATTCTGGCTCCGAAAGCTGTTCGAATAAAAATTCTAGGAAACGGTAGTGAAGGCCTTATTTCAGTGGTCAAGCAATGTACTCCATACACTTTCAATTCTTATGATCTGTTTTGCATCCTTTTGGTTCCAGCTACAGAGAAGCCTTTAAAAATTAAATTACTAGTAGAGAATGTCTTTTCCCCAAACAAGGTAGCTGATTAATCGAATGATGCATGGGTGGAGTATGTCAAGTATCTGTTACCATGCTAGCAATGTTAAGCATGTTTATTGTTTTCTTTCGGACTGGATCGAAACTGGCCTCCTCGGCACTGAGTCTGGGAACGAGGATGCTCGGTAGGTAGCCTAGCGCATCATACCACAGCAACATGTCATTGGGGCAGGGATTCCTCCCTCCTAGGGGGAGTTTTTGCTAGTACGATGGAACCCCCCCTTTTTATTAATGGTGCCAATTAGTGATGATCTTAAATTTTAAATCAAGGTGGCTTTATACTGACTGCTTTGTTGTTGGAGTGTCTTTTTCTTCATTGCATGTGGCTGCTCCACTGTTGGCTACATAGCTCCATTGAGGAATTACCTGATATTTGTGTACATTTAAAGGTATTGGAAAGGATGTCCTTAAGTGGGAGGTTGTTAAAACCAAGTCATAAAGTCATCATAAGCCTCACTATATTTGAATGAGCACACATTGTGTACTGAATTGAGGAGTACGATAATATAATCTGTTTATATAAAATGTAGTGAGTGAATCCCCACAGTACTCCAGTATTCCAGAATTGCCTGTCCAAAACTGTTATCCTGAGCATATGTTGACTGTGCGACAGTTTCTGAATTTTTATCATTTAAGGAACTGATGTCAGTTCTCCAGCTGCTCTCTCCCACACTACTTAATTGGATTATCCAATTACCAAACTTCTATTAGGGATCAAAGAAATGCCCTTCATTTTTTGCGATGCAATTCTGAATTCCTTCATAGTAGAGTAATCCTATTTATAACCTAATATCTCTCTCTCTCTCTCTCTCTCTCTCTCTCTCTCTCTCTCTCTCTCTCTCTCTCTCTCTCTCTCTCTCTCTCTCTCTCTCTCTCTCTCTCTCTCTCTTAGGAGAAGCTACCAAGCAAAACAACAAAGGTAGAAAATAAGTTGAAATTGACTGCTAAAAACTCGCTCTCTTTTTTTTCAGTGATAATTTTTCCAGGATTCAATGATGTGGTTGCCAACCAACAGGTACGCATGAGGTAACTGGGATACAATGTTGTTTTTTCTTGTTAGTTTTTGTGAGTAGCTTGCTAGATCCTCTCCAAAACCTACAAATGGCCCTTCTAAACCACAAATGTTGAACTATAAATGCTTAAACAGACATCCATTTGTTTCCCTTTCTCCTCTTCTCTTCCAGTTTGAATTTCCTTGTTAGTTCAGTGCTTTTGTGAATCAGTTTCTTATAGAAATACACCATGGCAACACAAAGTACAAAGGGTCAATGATATTGTACATTAACTTCACATTAACATTTCTGATAAAGCAAACATGGAGATTGTGCAGCAGGTGTGATGTGTCAGAAGCATGATGATGTGGCTTGAGTATTATGATAGGACCTCCTGTGTGTACTCTTACACTCAGCTTTCTTTGATCTGGGATTCTTTGAAGTCTAGAAATTGGGAGGAGCTCTGTTTCTGTGGTTTGTTTACATGGAATGGCTGACCTGTTATCTCTCTCCACTGCCATGAATTCATCTTTACATGCTTAGCTGAGACTTGAAGTTCAAAGCTATGAGCCCTTTAAGTGTGGGCATAGTTTGAGGTGTCATAATCATGGTTTCCATCTCAACCTGCAGGAACCTGCTATTGCCTTGGCCAAGTCCAATGCCAAGGTGGCTGAAGAGTCTGAAGACGATTTGGGCACGCTCAGTGACTATGAACTAGGTGGGTGCAGCTGCTGAGATCAGTCACTCACTAATAATCTAATAAATAATTAAGTTTCTTTTAAGAGGAATCAATTGGCTGATGGTTAATTGGTGAGGGGTATGATTTAAATTGGAGTCTTTGAGTCCACATCATAGATTAATTTCTATCCCTACTATCACTCATTCTAAAAGGAATTGGCCCCCTGAATGGAGTTGGCCTCTGAGTGGTAATGTATGTACTCACACAACTGACCTTGTTCTCTACAATAGGTCTGAATTAAGCCCCTGTGGTATGGGATGCACACTGCGTGTCCTGATAAAGAGTGTTCTTGTAAATAACATTTTTGATTCTTGTCTTCAACATGATGCAAGTTTTTAAGATGATAGAACTTCCACTTGTTGGCACATTGGCTCTGTTCCTTTGATAATAGGACCTGTGTCTATTTGGTTAGTAACGTCCTGTATCTATGTAGTAAGGCCTCACTGTCCTGGTGTCCTTCTTTGTATTATTATTGAATAACAAACCCTTACTTTGTTGTGGTAGCTGTATCATTCTCAATTAGGATCCTCCTACTATTAATCTAATCATCAACTCCATGCAACACATACCAATTAATTTCAAACATCTGTTTGGTTTGCGGCAACACACAAACTCCATTGTCCCACCCTAATTTTTATGAGAAAATGAAATTTGGTGACTGACACCTGTTTGGCTTGCAGCAACACAAGCTCAATCGTATGAAATTTAGAGACTTGAGCAATGCATGAAGATGGATATTGTGTTTGTGGTCTTATTTGTTGTTGTTTATTTGTTGTTTATGTTGTTGTCTTGAGTAGAAGAGATGGATGGAGATGATGGAGAGAAAATGATCGGATTTTGCACGAAAAAAACCTCGCAAAGAGAAGCTGAAATCAGCAACCAGTCATGTGACAATGAGAGCACTGGTAAGATGATAAAATTCAGTGCCAGAGATATCCAGGCATGACAATAGTTAGCATTGTTGGAATTAATCATAATTATTATGCATAGTAGCCAATGCTATCAAGAAGAGCTTCTCGTTGGACTTCCCTCCAGGCATGGTGGACATAGACGCCAAGTCTGAACCCTCCTCTGAACGTTGGAATGTACTTAAAAAAATCCTAAGCCACAAAACGTAGGAATGTAGTGGAATTAATACTCCATGTGTATTTGTGTGTACAAGATGTGAATGTTATGTTCATTGGACCAGAATAATTCTTATTCAGAATTATTGAATTAACTCCTATCCCATTGTAAGCATGTTAATAGTAAGTCATACTATGGTGCTGCTTTCTCAAAAACTCTCGCCTGCCTCTTTTCAGCATTCCAGTGGATTTCCATGGCAATATGGCTGCAGGTCGTTGTAGTTGCACTTATGTTGCTTGAAGTGACAAACATGTTGCATCCAAGCATGGAAAATAACAGGAAAATTCCACTTTGCATTGCAAACTTTTGAACTTAAATGGTAAATGTTTTTTGCCAAACACAACAGAACCAAAACATCCCACACATTATACAAAAGGTAAATCTAGACCCATACCATTAGTTGTCATCCTACACAAAAGACAAACCAATCAGCAGCGGGAGGGGAAAGAAAATTTTACTTATTTTGTCATTGTTGGGTACCATTTTCATAAGTAAATTGTATATATTGAGTTAAAGAATTGTGGCTACTTCAGTACTCAATCTGGAGACGTGGCAGAGGATATCGGTTTGACATTGATGATTCTATATCAGCCAGGACATGGACATTGCATGTGTGTACAGGTGTCATTATGCATAATGCACACATGCATGTGCTGGCATGGCAGGATCTACAATGCACAGTCAGCATGCATGCATGTGCTGATCTTATCCAGTTGCTATGTATGATGTAATGGTCACAGGTGTGTGCAAGTCCTATCCATCCATGTTTTGCACCAGCAGTGGTGCAGTGGAGGAGAGAGAAAAACAGCTGTCAGTTTAGTCAATTGACTTTGCTCAGCAGTAAGTTAGCTATCGCTTCTTAATGGGTTTGGATGTCTCAAAGCCTTTGATGAAAGATGTTTGAATTTCCATTACACAGCCATTAGATAATCAATCTGTTAGTATAACAATTTTTTACAATTTCAATTTATAGAATTTTGGACATGTTATAGTGAGGATAATGAGCATAAAACTCTGTGTGTGAAGTGTGCAAATGATGGTATGATTTAGACAGTTTGTCTTGAACGAAGTGATTCTGTGGGAGATCCCCTCTCTAGATGACAGGAGGGACAACCAGATGGAGAGGCACATAACCACACTGATCCGATCGCGGACAATAAGCCCAGATTCGTTCTGCTCCTGCCTGCTTCAGTACATCAGCGTAAACTGTCTCAGCAAACTGAATGCTTAGTTCGTCCTCTTGAATGGCCATATAGTCCATCAAGACGATCAGTTTTGATCCAATTCGCTGTATTTCTTCCTTGTCCATCAGTACTGGGTTCTGTGCGTTATTCCTCTGGCGTGCCAACTCGTGGAATCTTTGTTTAGCCTGTGTCCTTGCCTGTCGGGCTGCCATTTGAGCTCTTGACTGTCTCTGGTTGTAGTAGTAACGTCTGGTGTTTCTGCTTCCAGACCCACTACCAGGAAACTGCTTGTTTGCAAAGTTTTGTCTGGAAGAATTGCTTTGGAGACCTGTACCAGAGAAACAGGAAAGAAAATTAAGATTTTTTTCAAATCACTAGAGATTTGTTACGTCTCAAGAATTGGCCACCATGTTAATTACATTCAGAGCTATAAGCGTAAACCTGTACCAGGCCACAGTGTCTATCATCATGCCTTAATACAGAGCTGTATCATTTAGCAAGAAAGTAGTAAATTCATACCCAAAGGCTTCTCTAATTCTCTCTGTAGCCTTAGGCTCTTCAAATGATTAGCAAGTCATTTGTGGTGAAATAAGCACTAGAAGCCCCTGGACATTCTCACCACCAGTGGCCACTTCCAGCATAGCAACTAATTTCCCCACAAAGTGGGGCCCAAGTGTAACCTTAGCCGACCATTGCTACAGAACTGATGGGTTCCAGGGCTTTAAGAATGGAAACAATGATTCATATGGGATGGGGGGGAGGGGAGAGAGAAAGTTAGTCCAGTGGATTTTGATTACAAAAAGAAACATTGACTCATGGGATAGGGATTTTCAAAAGTACTATGCTAACTTGCAAAATGTCTTAATTTACACAACGGTTGCAGGATTACCATTTCCCTTGTCATATAATTTACGCAATGCAGGATTACTATTTTCCCCACACAATCCATGAACACACAGTCAAAGGTTTCAAGATCACACACACTTACTGGGATGGTTTCCAAGAGAGCAGCAGGACCTGGGCACAAATCCTTGAGGTCCTGGTGTGGTTTCAACCCATAGCCAAAATGGATCATCTGCATTCATCACTTTGACCCTCTCTCCTTTGCTGATGAGTACTTCGTCTTCCTCTTGGGCCTCAAAGTCGTGGATCACAACCAGTTCTTCCAGGAATTCACGTGTGAAAGAGTCCATTCCTGGTTTTCCCTCACTTGGTCTCCGATTAGCTGTGTGAGCTGGTGGTGTATCATCTGCATCTACAATACTATGCAGTGATCGGGCTGGTCTTGGGTGCCATCTTGAATCGGGACTGGGAGGACATTCTACAGCTGATGTGTACCCACTTGCATAGCGTGAAGGGATTCTGGAGGACGGTCCGCTAGTTGGACTGGAACCGCCACTTCCAAGACGTGTGGATCCCTGGTTTTGACGATATTGCCGCTGCCCATACTGCTGCCGTGGGTGATCCTCAGGACTCTCTCTGAAGCCAGTGTGAATGCTATAAGTAGGAATACGATCTCCAACCTGTGTTCTCGGTGGTCCATACCTCCTCCTGTTCGACATTGGCATATCGGTGTCATATCCAGACTGGTAGACATCAGTATCAGCCATGTACTCTGGTTCGGACTGGTAGCCAGCATATTTGCGAGATGGACGGACAAAGTTATAAGGAACATATCCTGTTTCACCAGTTTTTGTTGCACAAAATACCCAATCATTGTTCTTATAAAGTACTTTCACTCTCTGACCCTTTCTGAGAGCCAGTTCTTCGTTGCAACATGGATTGTAATCCTTCACTGCAGTCATGCGAATATTTGCTGGTTTGCTCCTAGTGGCCATTCGAAGCATCTTGCCTTCAAAAGTTCCATCATCAGTTTGGTAACCTGAGGTGTGAGTAGAATGACTTTCAGCACTCTTCTGGGAATCATTTTCGCAATTTGAATGATTGTATGGTTCAGGAGGGTATTGGTGATGGTGATGGGCAAAAGCCTTACCAGGAGCTGGTTTTGTGCATTCTCGTTCGGATAGGATGGTCTGCGGTGGATGCTTGCGAACTATAGGGCCTTCCAGTTGCTGAGTGGTAATACCAGTGGAGACAAACTGAGTCAAGATTGGCGCCACGCTACTGCTCGGAGCTTTCTTGGAGCTGTGGTGGTGGTGGTGGTGATGATGGTGGCCTTTCTTTCCTGCAAATAGCAAATGAGAAAAAGAAGTAAAATACTTACTGTATCAAAAAACAACAAATTTTGCAGACCTCTTCCAGACTTGGTGGAAGGTTGGATGCACATTGATAATAGCGACATGTTTCTTTCTTCCTTTCACTTTAGCAACCGATACTTCGATTTCTTCTTTCCCTTTTGCAGTGCAACTACTTTCCTCGAGTTCAGTTCACGCCTGGGAGCTGAAGTGTGAAAAATGCAGTCAATTGCTGCGAATCTTCTTTTATAAGAGTAGCTCCTACGTCACAATTATTGCCGCCACGAAATTCGTACTGACCACTAATGTAATCTATTGATCAAGCGGTTGTCACAGTACAATACTCAAACCCTTTGATCTGAATGCGATAGCATTTCCGGTGAAGATTATAACGTGACTTATTATTCATAACTGTGTAGATAACCATATGCTAAGAGTAAGTAAACCACATGGAAAATAGCATCAGCAGCACACCTGGGCACTATAATTATTGCAACTGCATAAGATATGAAGCACTGCATGATTAATATCAGTGCACTATCAATAATAATAATAATAATAATGTTTCAAAAATTTGCACACTGTTAGCTGAGTTCTAGCTCATTAGTTTTTTTCTTTTTTGCTGTTGGAGCGATGATGGTTTGAGTCAAGTGATGAAGAAGAGTGTACTTGTTCTTGAAGGGCTATGGAAGTTGAGGGAGGAGTTGAGGTGCAACCAGTGATGTCGGTGTGAGAAGAAGAGGAAGGAGGAGGAGGAAGAGGGAGCTGTCGTTTGGAGTGCTTGAGTTGGTGAAAATATTGGAGTCGCTTCCAAATGGATAAACACATTGCCTCCAACTATAATAATAATATTACAATTGGCAGATCATGTTGTATGGCTTGTTAGAGTTACCAGGGCCAGGGCCAGGGTTGTAGTTATGACTACCACTGGGTTTCAAATCAAAGGAATTGTGTTTACATCATTACCCTCAATACTTAAACATAATGAATAATCATTAAGGAAATAGTCGTTTTGAGTCACATCTCTCTTGCTAATACCATCCACATCATGAATACACACAACACAATGAATGCTGGAAATACCATCGGCATCCACATTATGAAATACACAACTTTTAACTCCTTTACTGCTGAAAATACCATCCATTTTATTATGAAATACATACAAAACTTTAACTCCTTTCTGCACTGAAAATACCATCCACATCATGGACACACACACAACCACACAACTTTAACTCCTTTACTGCAACTGAAGGATAAATTCAAAAAGATTGGTGCCAATGAAAACAAGAGTTGAACTATGTTCAAGTCCAGGTCACAACACAATCTTCCATAGCAACAGGCATAAAGAACCAGAGAGCAAAGTGTTCCTCGGTGCCTCTAAAGGTACTTACACAATACCAGTTTTTCCTTCAGCCAAGCAAAGTTGTACCGAATCACTACTGGAATAATGCTATGTCGGCAAATATCACTTCAAAGGCAGCCCACTCACAGGGAGTTTGATAATCCATGAAACACATGTGAGGCAAATCTGATCACTGGGTTGATTGACTATACAAGTGTATCGTAAATACACACTATTTTTAACCTGTGTGTTGCTATACAAAGGACAAGGTTTATCAATGGTGCATAAAAGAACCAAGATCGAGCACCTCATGGAACTTGTAGCTGCCAACAGTGGCAAAGTTTATGATCTCCCTCCAAAAGCCGCCTGATAAATCTTCAAGTAATTCTTTAATGCAGTGGGGTATTGAAGAGTGAATTGGAAGACAATTGTCACATTCCATTCTCTGCAGTACTAATAGACTAAAAGGGCAATTCAAAAAAATAAAGGTGTGGAACTCCTGGTTGTCATGGCAACAGACGCAATAATTACCTAAACTCTTTGAAAAGCCGCCCACTGAATCAGAGCAATCATGCTACCTTTGATATACAAGACTTTTAAATTATGGACACTTAGCAATAAATACACAGGATATTTCTAATAGATTATTATTTCTAATAGGAGTAAGAGTAGATGGGCTCTGGTGCCAAAAAAAAAGGTGGCCTACAGGTGTTGAGTTTAAGAGAACGCCATCCCTTGGCCTTAAGAACTTCAGAGTCTCTCAATACGGAATATTCTCAACCAAAAAAATTAGGATGTCGCGTCCTTAATTAAGAGTGAATATACTATAGGATGGAAATAATTCTGGGTTTATGACTGAAGTTCGACTTCTAAAGAGAAAGTAGACATGCTCCAAGAGAAAACAAACCCTAAAATGATGAGGATTCACTCCCAGACTAGCTCCATCAGAAGGGGAAGGGACTACTGAACAGAATATCAACAATAGGCCTCAGTATAGTCTGAAGTACACTTGTAGAGATTGAGTATTTTCCCTCACAGATGCAAACAGGTTCTCTCTCTTCTTTGTATCCAACCCGTGCTTCAAAGCGGCTTAAAATTGTTTTGTCTCCAAGATGTAATTGAATCTTTCTCTCCCCCCTAGTTCTTATATCTGTGGGAAAACCAGGACTGGTTCTCATCCTCAACACCACAACGCCACAGTCCAATACACAACACCACTGACTCTTATACACAACACAGGAGAAAAATTTCATGCTTCAGTTTGTGGACTCTCTCTTGTGTGGATAGCCTGTGGTTGCTGTGGGCAATTCATGTGGGCAATTCAGCTCACTCACTCGGCCTTTGCTCCATTAGTATAGCATGCATAATATCATCATTAACAACAACAATAACAACAACAACAACAACAACAAAATCGATTTAGAAGAAAGTCAGTGTGCACCAGAGCTGCTGACACTTTTAATTAAGGCACATATGATGTTAATATTGATTATTAAGGGGATTCTGGCTCATGTACATGGAAGAATTCCAAAGGGAGAGAGAGAGAAGGAGGGAAGGAGGGGGGAGCTGAAACTGGTATTTTCCAATAACAAGTCTTTGAACTCATTTCACCCTCAATTAGTTCCCTCAAAGCCATCATGTTAATACCTGCATCATGAAGGCTTTGATCTCATACAGCTGTCTATGTTCTCTCCTTACTGCCAGGAGTATTTCTTTCATATTAAAGCCGACACCAATGCTAACTTTCCTAAGTGCATCTAGCTGAGAGTATTCATAGAGGAAGGAAGCATTTGATCTCATCGGCATGTAATTCCCTTTAAATGACATGTACATGTTGGTGGGTTATTTTTCCTTTGATAGTTTCAGATGTTAATGATATTCATTGTTAGACATACAGCTGCTAGGTCACCAGTGAAGGAATCATGGCAATTAAGCCTCAGCGCCTGTTGGTAAGGCTTCAAAGCCCTCTGTTATGACAGGCTAGGCTAATACTACACAATTTGGTATCATATTCTTCTTTCAGAATCTAATTTGTCAGTAAAGAATCTCAAGAATCAGACTACAGAGGGACCGTGCAGATCGGTGTGGCCATCCATGCAAAACTGACGTGCCACCATCTTGAATAGTATTCTTAACACACTACTAAGAAAATTAAGCACGTTGCTAGTGCCAACTGTCATTATATGTTCTCTATGCACCTGTCCAAGCACACTGACCAATTACCTAAACAGTAGGCAATGTAATAAAATAATAATAATAATTAAAAATAATAAAAACAATAATTATTATTATAATAATATTCATGGAGAGCAGATATATGATCAGGATCATAGGACTTCGTGGCTTATGCAGGCCCGCAGTATCTAAGACTACATAGTGATTCACTGTACACTACACAAAGCCATTAAGCAGCGTATTCCCTATGTGGGTTTTAATCATCAAAGCTCCAATGGTAACTCAACACCTTAAAACATTAATTTGTAAAGCCTTACTGCCATACACAGTAGTATTATGGAATAGCTGGCTCTCGATCAGAAGTTCATAACATCCTTAAAAAAATCCTTTTTAAGTATTCTTAAGCGAGTTATAAAACACACAATTAAATCTCTCTGATGTTTTGTGTTTTATTTCAATTTCACCTCACTAAACACGCATTGGTCACCAAGACTTCCCTTCTGCTGATCAGCCATTGGTCAGTGAGTGTGGCTGATAAACAGGCATATCATCATACTCTTACTTCACACACATTATGTTCATCAAAGGGATTAGGGTTGCAGTAACATGATACAGCCCTGGGGACTCGGACCAATCAGGCCATGGGCTAAGCACGTGTATAATACTTAATTATTCCATACCAACAGGTCCATAATATGGGAAAATTTCCTGAGCATGTGCAAACTTGGTCTGCAGACACTGAAGGAGGCACTTCACGAAAGTGATAACATAAGGTGCTAATCATGTTCTAATCAGTAAACTCTGTGCTGCTGGAAAAGTGACTCCATTTTGAGGTGCTAATCGGATTTTTCTGTTTGAGACCTGGTAACCAGGGACCTGGCAACACTGAAAAGAAGCTGGCAACATGAGAGAGCACTTTGGGTGCTAAGCATTTTATCCCAACTAGACTGAGTCGTATACTAAGTCTGAATAGCTGCAGTAGTATTGACTGTTAATTAGTTATAATAATTATATTCAACTTTTGAAAATCTGTTAATAAGAAGACCAGCTAGTACAAGCCGGTTGTTCCAGGTCAACATCAAAATAAGAGTTTAAGGTCCTTTTGTAAAAACTCTTGTCAGGTACAATTCACCGTCTTTTAGCTCATTGACACATGACAGGCTTCAATGATATTGGCATTACTGTATTTTCCCACTTGAATCCACTACTTCTAGTTCTCAACTTTGAAGTCCATTGCTTCCCTAAGTGCCAGTAACATGCTAAGTCCAATTTAAATATTACAATTTTAATGATTCTAAATGATAATTAGATGCTGAGAGCATTGAGGTATCCAGATCATAGTAGGCAAGTAGAAATAAACAGTAACTATGCATGAAGGACTACTAAGCTTGGTAATCTTCATCATAATTATAGTGCTATCTAACTGACCAATCAGATGGGTCCATTCAATATAGTGTTACCTAACGGACCAATCAGATGGCTCTATTCAATAGTGCTATCTATCTGATCAATCGATGACTCCATTCAATATAGCTATGCTCTAATCCTCCAGCTTGCAATGTACAAGTGTGTACATTCAATATAGCTATGCTCTAATCCTCCAGCTTGCAATGTACAAGTGTGTAAAGTATATGATACAAGCGAAGAATTCTCCCCAGTGGCTACTCCTCTTTGAACTAAATGACCTATAAATCATTTGAGTGGACTTTGAGTGTGGCAATAGCTATCAACATTGTGTGTCTCATTCAGCTAAATTGTAGACACCACCAAAACCTTCATGACAAAAAGCTGTTACATTTAGCTGGACACCTTGTAATGATGAGATCACCTCTATTCTGTAAAATCTTGGCCTCAAGTTTCAAGAAGTACTAGATAAATGGAGTAGCCAATGTTATGAGAAGCCAGGTAGCTTAATTCTCTTACACTACAGCAGCAGCTCCACTGAATTGGCCTCACTCTATTGGAAGTGACCACTAATCCAAAAGTAAACACACTATACTTAGAACCACAGCACCTCCATTCAGGATCACCACACCTGCAGAGGTGATTGGGATTCCTTTACTACTCCAGGCAGCTGTACTGCTGACAGGTGTGCAGCATTAGTATATACTTGCCTTATGGAAGAATATGATTTGTCCTGCTAATCTTTTTGACAGGTGTGCAGCATTAGTACTGCCTTATGATTTGTCCTGCTAATCTATTTGGAAAAATGTGGTCATACAAACCTTAGTACTGCCTTATGGAAGAATATGATTTGTCCTGCTAATTTATGAGGTTCCATTTGGAAAAATGTGGCTTGGATAGTCAAACAAACCATAAAGTGTGGGTTATAATAGTACATTATATAGCCAATATTCAGAAGAATATGGTTTGTGATAATGTGAGGGTTGGAAAATGGGAGGGGGTGTGGAAATTCTGAAGTCAAGTGCAAGAATTTTCAGTATTTTCAGCTATTTTATAAGCTAATATGAAATGTATATGGTGAGTTACCTAAAATTTGAAAATTCTTCAGTAAAATTACTGATACTCAACACCTGACAGCAGCGGAGGAGCTAGAGGAAAGGGAATTAAAAATACATTTCTCATCTATGCATCCTGAACAGGCACCTTTGAACTCAGAAGAAGCAATTAAATAAGCAACAGAAGAATAAAAGCTGCCAGGCTTTGAGAACACCTGGCTAGATGAAATTAAAATTCATACTGGATTAGGCTACTGAAAATCAATTTTGTTTTTACCATGGCAGCAATGACTGATTAATGTAAATCTTAGACAGCCAGCTTGAATTATTAGTGCAAACAACAACAACAACAACAACAACAACAACAACAACAACAACACAACAAAACAAAAATAAACTCAGCTGGGGTGACTGAAATAATATACGAGTATAATTTTCACCCCAAGACAACTTCCAAGGACAAAAGTCTTCCCCCCCCCCCCTTATTTGAAGGTCCACTGTATATGAAGCACCAAACACAGGTAGCTATGCAACGACCATCCCTCAAACATTTCCTTACACACAAGGTTGTAATTCAGTGCCACATCACTCACTTGAACATTTCACACCAACTCTATGATCATAGGGGGACAAACTGGGAACAACGCCCCCTACATCCCATTCCCAAAATATCAACTAAGTTTGTTCTTGCTTTTTGGCTGCCCAAGAATAGTTCACTGTCCAATGAGCTATTACTGGAGGAGTCTGGGCAGCCTCAGCTGGACTAACTAGCTAGCTCCATGGTACAAAAAAGGTTCTTTATATTGCCCCAGTGACTCCTTACCACTATGTAAAAATACATGCTGACGTTCCACATTTTCAGGACACTTGATTTCTTATAAGGCCAAGTTTCGACTAGAGGACAGACGATTGCTTGGGAGACCAATCAAATTACAGGACCACCCTTAATTCCAGACCCAATGTGCCAGACAAAGAACATAGGTACACAAATACCAACAAACTCCATCATCACCTCGTACTTTACAGACCACAACTCATCATAGACACAAAACAACATTCTCTACAAACTCCACCCCAGGAAGGAGAGAGAGAGAGAGATTTAATACCAATCAGCTCCTCCCCCTTGTGATACACAGTTAGCCCCTCCCACTATCCATTCTAATCCATTTATTGCATACCTGTGGATCTCTGACGATGCACTCTTTTGAAACAAAATGGTACTGCTCCCTGAAAGTAAAATGAGAGCCATGATAACAACAACGTAGTAATAAGTCTAATATCCACACACATTGAGGTTGAATGTTTATGGCAGGGTTTCCTTTGCTCTAACCGATGAGCCCCCAATACAGTAACATAAACAACATCACATCATGAAAATGCAAATATACCAGATAGGAACACTGAAAGGATACAGTCTGTACTTTTATGATAGTTCCAATAAAGGAAATTTTTTGGAAGTGAGTTTTGTGCTGGGTGTGGTTGGAAAGCGAAAATGAACTTCCTGCTTATCTATCCCATTCTAATTGATTATGTATGCACAAAATTCAAGTTTCTATTGACGACCACAAACTAGCCAAAATGCATAAATGTATGCATAAAACATCTTGCACTTTCTGCACTCTAGTAGAAAATGATGCACCCTGGGACCATGGGTAAACGAAGCATTTGTAAATCTTAACAACAGTGTGTTTCTATAGCAAGTGTTATTGAGAATACTCGCTCTAGTTCCAGTCCAACCATAAAAATGAACAATTTTAATTATGATATAATAAAATAGGAAGATGGTTAGCTAAATTGGTCAGTGTGTGAGTGTCAATGCACTTAGCAGAAGGATGTTTGGTCCACATTCTCTTCCCAGTAAATTGAAGCATCCTAGACTTTTAACCATGTTGCCAGGAGACCATCTAAGTGCTCCTAGTTAGCCATGTAAAAGTTGCAACAAATCCATAAGCCCTAACTTAACTCTAACTAGAGGTAAACTGTCATGGAGACCATTAAACATGGGATATCATCCTCCTAAGTTAGGGCTGGGAGCATTATGTGGGCAGGAATCTCTGAAACTTCTGGAGTAGGTCTTTAACTCATATTACACACACCTCTTTGTGCAGGATGTAGATAAGGCAGGTGGTTGAGTTAGCTGGTCACACTACAAGTGCCCTTTGCGATAACTTAGTAATGGGATCTTGCCCAGATAAAGTCACCTGCAGAGGCATGTGACAGATTGGCATCACTATGTCTTCACTAATGAGTGCTGTTGCTAAGGGGTGGTCAAGATAGTTATTATAAGACAGAATTCCTGCTTCTTTTTATCTTCCTCTGAAATTAGATACCTGTTTACAAGACTGCATTTGTTTGTTGGTCAAGTGCAACTAATAGTTCTGGCTAGGCCCTTTATCCCCATTCAAGACAAGCAACCACCATATCCAACAATGTCAGCCTGGACTCAATCAGTATGGAAACCAAATCAATCCATCACTTACAGCCAATAAATAAAACTGCTGACTCATCAACTTGGCAGCTATGAGAGAAATAATTCTTGGAATTTCTTCCTCCACACTATTAATTACTTCCTTCAGTAAAATATATAGCCTATATAGGGTGAAAAGAATAACTTTCCTATAATCCTATATAGGGTGAAAAGGAGTGATTTCTTTACAGAGTCATGCTGTTTCCATGGACACTTTATACATACTGAATAGTCACCTGATGCATGGAAGTTACCTAACATGCTGACACAGTAACACCTGCATGCTAATAGTGCAGTAATGAAATCAAATCAAAGCTGAGAACCAACTCTACCATTAAACCTATCACAGCACTGCTTCACTGATTTTTGACCTCATGAAAACAACAACGAACAACGAACTTCATTCAAAACTGAGAACCACTCTGAAGTAGCTGGTAAGAAAGTGATCAGGGTTCATTAAGAAAACCTCAAGGACCATCACAAGATATTAGAAAGTGGATGCCATGCCAACACCACCGCCATGGGAAAACCAACTGCGACTCTCCTACCAGTTCCTCCCAATGAAAGGAGAATCCGTAGAAGGAAGACCCCACTTCCTACTCTGGCTGGCAGGTAAACATGAAGCAATCGCCAGGTAGTGGAATCTGTCCTCTGTCAGTAATTGAATAAGTCGCTGAGAAAGTTCACTCTGTCTGGTAGTGGAGTAGTCTAGTCGAGAGTACCTACTATTCCTCTATTCCGGGAGGGAGTCCAGGATTCTCATCTCACTGCCTGCATGTCAAGCATGTCCTCCACACACATGCCCTTGAGGGTACTGCTATGCTATAACACATCTTTCCACAATTGCTATATACTACAGAGCATCCGGGATTATTCTCTACGAGGGAAGAATGGTGAGGGAGGAGGGGAGAGATTATTCCAATGTCAGATGGGGGAAAGGATGATTCATTTACCTGACAATTTTAGCAGCCCGGTGCAACCTTTGCCTCTGCAGGAGACTGTAGGCCGAGTAGAGTTTGCAACGAGCAGCCAGCAAGTCATCACTCATTCTCCAAGCAAGCACCAACTGACACTTGGAAATCATCCCTGCCTTTTCTGCCTGAGGAAGAAGGAAATTCAAATCAGAGGAAGAGGAGGAGGGGGAGGAGGAGGAGAGGAAAGAGGAGGGAGGAGGGGAGGAGAAGGAGGGGGGAGGAGGAGAAAGGGGGGAGGGGAGGAGAGGAAAGAGGAGGGGAAAGAGGAGGGAGTAGGGGACGAGGAGGAGGAGGAGGAGGAGGGGAAAGAGGAGGGAGGGGAGGAGGAGGGGAGGAAAGAGGAGGAAGGGGAGGAGGGGAGCTGAGGGAGGAGGAGGAGCTGAGGAGGAGGGGAGCTGAGGGAGGAGGAGGGGAGCTGAGGGAGGAGGGGAGCTGAGGGAGGAGGAGGGGAGCTGAGGGAGGAGGGGAGCTGAGGGAGGAGGAGGGGAGCTGAGGGAGGAGGAGGAGCAGCAGATAGAGTAGTGTGGATAGTTCTGTTCTGGTCTTTCAACTTCAACCCTGTTGAAGTACAACTTGCCAATACTTAAAAATCAATTTTCAAATGACAAATTTTCAAGAAGCTTCAAAAGAGAAGCTTCAAAGAGTCCCTTGATCTCCCTTGCAAATATAATCCCTCCTTTCACAAAACCTTTATATCTGGCACTATAGTATCTGTGTCCTATACAAGTTGTACCTACCGCCCAGATATAATATTACCAACAAAATGGTCACTTAAACAAGTAGTCCTAGGCTCTGTTCTTAAACAAACAGCACCACATCACACAGCACCACATCACACACAATGATGTCTTTCCTTGCTCCTTGCTGGTTTGTTTGATGCTAAAGACCAATACTTTTGCATTCAATAATAAAAATAAAACAAATGATATCTTTTATCTTTTTTTTTTTTTACTCTGGGCCTTATCCCTAAAGGATCTTCCCCACCAGCATTTGATCTGGAAAGCACTCAAGCAATTGCCCCAAAAGGAAGTAGTAAAAGTTCTAGAGTGTCACTAATCTTTGTGGAAGAAAAAACCCATGGTGTCTGTGGTGGATATTTGTTCCTGTTCTGGATTTGTACAAGTGAGACATTAGTAATCACCTTGTCATGGCAAAAAAAATGTACTCAAAAATTATGGGAGAGTGGAAGTGATGTAGCTCATGTGACGAGGTACTCACATGTGATATATCATGGTACTCACATGATGGTACTCACATGTGATATATCATGGTACTCACATGGGATATGAATGTATCTCCTAGTGCTGAATAAGCACCACCTAGAGTTGACGACCATGCCAGCATGACCTTTAACCTCAAACACTCAAGGAGGAGGTAATGCATACGACTGACCCTACAGTCATAAAATATAGTCACTAAAGTTGAAGTGAGTGATGGTCCTTTAGTTACTAACCACGCCCAGTCAGCATTCCAAGATAATTCCATGATAGGTGAAGCACTGTCTGTTCCAACCAAAATAACTTGTTTGTGGGTATTACAAGATGGGGACATTGCTACTAGTTCTCTAGAGGTCTCATATGCTGTCCTATAATTGCTAAGAGTGGAGTCTTCATCTCTTTCTCGGGTTATTTTCTCTTCATCAATCCCATTTAAAGCACACTTTCCAGTTTCGTCGTTGATACCGAGAGGACTATCTTCCATATTACTTAGAACCTTTATGCCATCTGAAAATAGCGAGTCAACGAAATTGTAAATAGGTACGAGATCGTTATTTAGAATAGGCCTAATAGCTTTTAATTTTCTTTATATTTAATGTGAAATCGACCCTTTACCATACTATATAAAAATTAGTATTAAAAATTGATATTTTTCTATAATACCTCTACAATAATAAAACAGATCTAAAAGCTTTTAAAGCTGGAGGTTGTGTGTTAGCTATGTGCTCCTTCTCCTGAGCACATATTTTCCTCGAGTTAAGTGAGAGAGGTAGATCCTTAGCTTTGAATTATCAGGTAGACGTTTGACCCAAATTTCACTCTGAGAAATGGACGTCACCACACCACTAAAGAAATATAATTCTCAATATAAAGGTTCTCTGCAAGGGGTGCGATTATATGTAGCCAATATACCTTTCTTGCCCATGTTCTTTGGACTCCATGAAGATGTGCTGGCCCTTATGGAACCACTTGTTCTCATAGAAGAGCTTTCCATCCTCTACACGTGCTTCATACACTGTTCCTACTTCATTGTTCACTGCTGAGAAAGATTCAATACCAGAAGAGTCATTATAACAAAACCAATTAGAGAAGTATTGTTCTATTAACCTGGAGGTGGATTTTTCCCCGACATCGTAATTTTCCCCTATAAAGAGGGCAAAGGAGAGAGAGGAAATGAAAAAGTGACTTAACACTTTCATTCCTCCCATGTATCTTTATGTACCTTGAAGATCATCTTTATGTCTTCATCCACCTCATTTTCCTCCAGCATGTAAACAAGGGAAGAAAGAGGTGCAACCTTCCGCCGTTTCTCTACTGTTGGTAGAGGATCGTAGTGTCTCCTTCTAAGCTTGCGTGTCACCATGCTCTTTGGTTCAAATGAATCAATTGCTAAAGAAAATAAAGGAGTAGAAGTATGACCAGACCTGCTGTTGTTTTTTGTTCAGTATTCTAAAAGAAATGAATCGATTGCCAAAAAAAATAAAGGAGTAGAAAGGTAAAACTTATAACCAGACCCACTGTTTTTTTATTTGTTTGTTTGTTTTTTCAGTATTCTAAAAGGATAATTTATTGTACCTCCTGAAGAGAGATCCATGTTGTGTCTACACTGATCATATGCTTTCCTCTTGTCCTGCAAGTCATTCAATAAACACTCCTTTAGTTCCAGACCTTTTGCTTCAAACTGCTGCGTTGCTAACGACTTTTCCTTCTCACATTCTTCTCTGGCTGCTGCCAGTTCATACTGCTTGAATACTTCAGCTACAAATTCTCTTTTCTTCCATAACTCCTTCAGCTCATTCACCCGTTTCAAGTACTCTGGATCAGTTCCATCCTCCAACCATTTCAGTTGGGAATAGAGATGTCGAATCTTCTCTTCAAGTGAGCTATTTTAAAACATGATAGGTGGGCTTTAACTAGAAATGAAATTCAAATCTTTTTTTTATTTAAATTTTATATGCACCAGCAACACAGTTGACTATTACCTGCTCCTTCCAGAATTTCCTAACTCCATCTGTATCGTTTCAGGCTCACTAGCATCTTCTGTATCTATGAATGAGTGCACATATCACACCATTTGCACCCTATGATATTTAAAATACCTTCGTTAGAGCTGTTCTCCCTGGAAGCTCCTTCAGATTCGTTGTCTAAGGTGTTGACACTGGCCATGAAACTCCTCCAGAGTCCTTTACACACACTTTACTTGCGGAGGACCGGACCGCCCTCGCACAATAAACAGCATTGTCCTGGGTTACCATACTCCAAATAATGCCCATCAAACAACAAAATGGCACAGACCTTCAGGACGGAGTTTATGCAGATTCCCGTCGTCACTAGAGTTTACACCACTGCCTGCGTGCTTACAACGATCGCTGTGGTATGTCAGGATATTCTATAAAAGTGTGTGCTTTTGTAGTAACCTCATGTAGTTAGTTTTCATAAATACTGTCTTAATTAGAATATACCTTCATCCACAGCAACTCAATATAGTCACACCTCTTCAACTGCTGTATCATCCTCAACTTGTCGGAGAAGGAGAGGTGATTGATCTGTAGTTTATACAGTACCATTATACAAGCAGAGTAAGTGTTTTCAGGACTTGATTTGTACCACAGATATGGCGTCTGGCGACTTGCTACCTTTTCTATGGTCACATTGGATTCTCCTTCCTCTTCAACATGATCTTCCTCTATCGGTTTTGTCGCAAACTTGAAGAGACACATTATGCTAACAAGACTGCTGACTTCATTGTCTTATTCATCTTTGGCACCGTCATTACATTAGTATCACACCACAACCATTCAGATTGAGAAATTCCCCCTTGAGTATTAGGTCCCATAATAAGTACACTTTTCCTTAATGGTTCCACTAACTTCAGTTGATAGCTACTATTGCTATTCGCATGATATTCCTTGGTGAAGCATTGACGACAATGATAGTCTACATCTGGTGTCGGAGAAACCCGTATGTCAGGTTCAACTTCTTTGGACTCTTTGCATTCCAAGCGCCATACCTCCCCTGGATATTGGTCCTAATTTCTGTCCTCTTTGGTGGTTCAATTGTGGTGGATCTCATTGGTGAGTCAATAGTCTCATTTGCAAGTCAATAGAGGGTGGTGAATAGAATTAGCATAGTGAAGATACTTTGAGCCTGATATAACACTTGTAACCTTGTAACTTAAATTATCTTCAGGTATTGCTGTTGGACATTGCTACTATTTCCTGGAGGATGTGTTTCCCAGTAAGCCTGGGGGGTTTCATGTCATCAGAACACCTGCTATAATGTGAGCAGTGCATCACATTTTCTTTATACCTGTTTTATCTAACCACAATTCAGGAAGAGAATATTTGATGGGCCTCAAGCAGAACCAGATTACCAGCCTCCACCTGAAGATCGTCCAGGAGGATTCGCTTGGGGGGAGGGGAGACAGGTTGGAGGTGACTGATCATTTTCTAGGAAGCTGTTCTAATTTCTCTGGTGGTCGATTAATACCATATTTTCATACATTGTATAATTTTACATAAGTGCATTTTCAAATAGTTTTTGACAATCATAATTATTTCAGTGAGTTTTATCTTGTTCTATTCCACTCCTACCAGCATGAAGACGTGGTTTTTCATAACCCACACTTCCACTGCTTCTGGCTTGACCAGAGGCTGGGTTGAGCCTGACCCTTGAACCTTCCAGAGTCATATCCAGAGGTGGCTTCTTTCCCGTGCTTCTGTTTCCAATAGAGAGAGACTCCATGTTTCTCTCTACAAATGAAATCTGAACAGAAGAGGAGTCGTTCATTCCACCTTTCTTGGAACTTCCATTGGTTTTGGCCTTGCTAGGCACAGTGTTTCCAACACTTGTTCTCTTGGCAAGAGAAGAAGAGTCCTGAACAGCAGTAATCTCATGTTCAGGGCATCTACTATAATCACTGTGTAATACATCTCTCTGAGAGTGTGAACCAGCAACTGGAGAGTATCGCTGTCTAGGTTTGGACTTCTCTGAAACTCGATGAGGGCGTTCAGCTAGTTTCTGTTGCTTATTCTGTTCATAGTCCAGACTTGAATCTGGACTGACCCGTTTCCTCCCTAAGCTGAAGGAAGAGAAGAGAGGGTCGGTGTTGGTGGTTGGGCCCACCTCAGACTGAGGGAACCTGATGGCAAGTTTACTTTTGGTGTTTGTTGTGGTCTTCACATCACTTTTAGAAGCAGTTCCTCTGGGTGTGCTTGTGGGAACACTGTTTTTTGGAACTTTCTTTCTATCTTTGTTCCGTTTACAACTAAGCTGAAAGAAGGGGAGAGAAAAAAAATCATTAGAGAGAATAATTATGTGAATGAGCTTGCACACTTACCTCATGTTTCACTAAATTCATGACAGGAATAAGCTCTCCACATATCTCGCATGGACCCTTGCCGTCGTCACTGTCGCTTTGATAGGAAGAGGCTGCAGCGCTACTTGGATAATCTTGCTTACGAGAGCGCACTCTCCTCAGGAGGTCCTTGTCAGGATTACGATCACATAAAGTCTGTAAAACACAAGACAATCATGAACTGCTGCTACAACTGGCCATTTCACACTATTACAGTACCTCGTGTGATTGAAGTCTGATCCTGGACACAGAAACATGACAGTACTTGCACACTGCAGTCTGATTCTTTAGACCCAGATCCCAACTGCCTTCATAACTGCTAGAAATCTTTTGAAGCATTTCATCGGTTAGCTCGATTGGTTTTTCTGTCCTGTTTCTTGCTGGGTTGGACATGACGAAATCCTTGTGACTACCAATGACTGAGGAAGTTTTCTTGTAGCCTCCTCCAGTACATAATTCCTATATAATAAGGAACAAATTGATTGACTATTAATGCCTCAATTTCTCTCACCTGGTGTTCCATTATTCCTTCAAAGGGGAATAATTTATTACAGTACTGACAAGGAACCTCCCCTTCATTCTTATGGGGGACCTCTTTAGGGGGCGGAGTCTTAGCACGAGGCTGTTCATTGTCCAACACTGCAGCATTGTAATCTGGTTTTCTCCAATTTTCATCCATTTGGTCTTGATCTCTTGCAGAGAACCTTGATCTCTCATGGTGATTTTTGTCTGGATACTTATCTCCCTGACGTTGCTGTCTATCTCGTCTTTCTTCCTCCATTTGAAGCTTTTGAGCTAATTCTGCATCTCCTGCAGTGGATAGAGGGTCTTCATTGTAATCCTTGGACCTTGACTTCTCTGCTACTCTCTCATGGAACCGACCACCAACAGGAAAGTGTGAGCTGCTTGCTTCTTCCTCCAGCTGAAGCTTTCGAGTGTCATACCTCTGCTCTTCACCGTAACTCTTGTACCCAGCTTCTCTCTCACGGGACCGACCACCAACTGGAAAGTGTGAGCTGCTTGCCTCTTCCTCCAGCTGAAGCTTTCGAGCTAGTTCAGTATCATACTTCTGCTCTTCACCATAACTCTTGTACCCAGCTTCTCTCTCATGGGACCGACCACCAACTGGAAAGTGTGAGCTCCTTGCTTCTTCCTCCAGTTGAAGCTTTTGAGCTAGTTCAGTGTCTCCGTAATTCGACCTCTCTGATTCAGGCTTCTCAGAATAACCATTACTGAAAAAGCGACCACCACTATTTTCAGCTTCCTTCAGATTTTCTTCATCCTGGAGTTGCTGGGCTAGTGTCTTGTCCCTTTCCAAATTCTCAACGTATGCTTTCTCTTTCTCATACATCTCTCTAGCCAACTGAGCATCTCTCTCTTCTTCAGGACTATCACGTCCACCACTGTTTTTATCTTGCTGGGAATAAGCCAGATCACTCCTGTGGATCCTCCAGGCCAATGCCTCATCATTTTCCTCCACACTAGCTCTGTCTCCACCACTTGCCTCCCCAAATTCTCCACTGTTCTTACTCTTTTTCTGCTGAGCATATGACAGATCTCTCTCGTGAATCATCCTAGCCATTGCAGCATCACTTTCCTCCATGTCTTTCTTCGATTGCTCACTCATTTCTCTGTTCTTATCTCGGCTTGTACGGGTGTAGTCTGAGCTAGCAGGTTCATATCCGGGGAACTCATGCGATGTTCTAGTCCTTTGGTCAGCTAGATATTGTCTAGCTGACATATCTTCATCACCTTATGAAATAGAAGTTTATGTTTGGAATGACTCAAGGGGTTATTTCATTATACACACACTCACTCTGCTCAGAAGACTTCACTCTTACAGATGAGAAAGGATGTTTTCCATGGCGATAATCCTCGGCCATCAAGTTCTGAGCGAGGACATCGTCTGGGTTATCACATGCCTTAGCAACAGACTCCAACCATTGTGGATCTACTGGAAAGCTTTCTTCCCTGTGATGTTCGTATGAAGGAGGTAGCTCTGTGTGGTCTTGACCATGATGGTGGTGCATGGCACCAAACTGTAGGAGATGAGACGTTCCTATTAAACCATGGAGATTTGGCTGCTCTCCAGCATGACGACGGAGGAACATTCTCTGTTCATCTTCCTCTTGGAGATACTGGAGTGTGGTGGGGTCAAGGCGGTCCTCAGACTTCATATGGCCACACTTGATCTGTTTGTGTTCGTCCATGTCCTTAAGCATGACTCGCTGGTTGCACAGCTCACAGAAGTCAGTCCGACTGCCACACCCATTCACATGGTCCTGGTAGTCTGCCCTCCTTATCTCAAGCTCACAATATTTACACTCCACCTTGTAGTCAGGACAACTATTCTCCTGTAGGTGAAATGTTTATATTGGTTATGACCAACCATTGTGCTGATTCAATACTGACTCTGCATGCTGTTATTCATATTTCTTGCTGACTCAACAATGAAAACACTATTGCACAGAGTGATAATTATGAACAACAGACCTGACCATATGGATCATCATAGTGGTATATATCTCGTTCACTATGCACATAGCGTACCATACTCCTATGCTAATGCTTCAGGCTAGTTTGAGGGGGTCACTTATTCTGTATACTCAGTCTCGCCCACCTTGTGAGCTGCTAACTGGTCCTTGGGGAAGGACTTCCCACAGAGATTGCATGATTCTGGGCTGTGTTCCTCCTCAAAGTGTTCCTCTAGTTCTCTCTTGGGGACAGGCTCTCTGCAATGCTCACACAACACGATGTTCTTCTTACAGTGCACTTCGTGAAGAAGAAAAGCACTTTCTGCGATATGCCTTTCACTATAAAGAGATAATCATAAACATGTTGCTATCCAATAGAGAAACCCACCAGTTAGTACAGAGTTTGGTTACTGGCTCTATAGCCTCCACTTCTTTAGACATTTCTTCAGCCGTCTTCGTCAAAAAAATACCCTAGGGATTCCCCTGTCCCTGTTGTTACTGTCCATTCAGCAAGCTAGCCACACCCTCGATTGATGAAATACTCTATTGCGCGTGCGCGTACTGTTGTATACAATAATTATAAAAACACACACCCACCCAAAAGCAGGAAGAAGTCGCGAGTGTGAGATATCCTATCATGTCTTATCTACTAGGACCAAGGAGATTCGAAGTGATTCAAGACAGGGAAAAGTTTGATAAAGAACTGGTAAAGATATAACCAGCTTAGCCTAGCTAGCTAATTCCCTAGCCAGTTAGTACAGCTCATGGCTTGCATGTTAGCTAGCTAGCTAATTAAGCTATGCATAGTTCCATAAAAATGCTTATTTTACATATTTTACCATTCAGCATGAAGTGCTTCAGAAGGCCCTCAGTTCAAAAGAGGAACGATCAAAAGAAAAACATGTCAGAAGTAAGTTTGGACCGATAATAATTTGGCAAGTGTTGAAAAAGTGTCTTTAAAAAGTTTATCTTCTTGCGTCAGCAGTGAAATGACAACTGCAAGTTAGCACAAAGATGCAAAGTGATCAGACTTTGCTTCTGCTCTGATTGTAATCTGGTCTCGTGTGGCCTTGTATTCCCTGGGTAGCATGTAAGTGCGAGGAGAATAGGTCTCGTGTGGCCTTGTATTCCCTGGGTAGCATGTAAGCGTGTGGCCTTGTATTCCCTGGGTAGCATGTAAGTGCAAGGAGAATAAATGTCAAAGTGAAATAAAGCTTACTTGGATGAAATATCCAGCACTTTTTTTTCCTCCATTGGGCAATAGCCACACCATTATCACTATATCCTGCTTCCTTTGAATTATGGACAGTATGTACAACCATTGCATATTCCTGTATTGTGTGCTGATCAATTAATAGTGGTGCTGACTAGTGTGAGTAGATCCCTGCAATTAGGAGCCGTCCTTAAGTGAATAAGTAGTGCTGACTAGTATGAATAGATCCCTACAATAGGAGTGGAGTTGACATTATTTCAACCCATTTCAACTCAGACACACTCATAGCAACATGGAGAGAGAAAGGATGTTCGTCTTTCTGGAAAGATCTCCGAGGCTTCCCGTTGTTCCGTTCGCACATTGTGTGCTGGAAAGCATGTTTCATTATACACAGAGTCTTCAGAGATGGTCACCCGAATGTAAGGACTCAGACATCTCCCTCTCTTATCTTCTCTTCCTTGCTCATAACATTTTGATTGTGTATTTTGACAGGTGGTAAAGAAGTCGGCCGGTCAGATGCAGTACTTGGGAGATGTAGGAAAACACTGGGTAAGGAACTACTCAAAGGAAGAGGCTAGGTGCCCGGGAGGGGATAGGCGGTGGTGGGGCCGGGGGAGGGAAGGGAGGGGGAAGAGGAAAGGGGGAATTTGACGTGATGTGGTGTAGTTTGGGTACACACAAGTGTTTGACAATCTTATCTGCCTCTTTTAGAATCAAGCACTTGCTGGCTATGCCCCGCAGATCTCCGCCTACGTCAGAGTGCTCATGACAAGAGTGTCTTTCATCATCAAGGCAAGGGAGAGGGAGAGAATAATCATGCACTACTTCACCTAGTATAGTATGGGGGGGATGGGGGAGGGAGTTCCTGTATTCATGATCATTTCCCTGCCCTCATGAATAATAATAGAGGTCAAAGGGCACGAACTAAGTTCCTTTGGTGGAGCCACAGTATTCCTGATGAGTGGAACAATAGTTAAGGCAACAGATATTGAAGTTGGTTTTAATCATTACAGAATCCTGAAATACCTGGAAGTCTTAGTTTTGAAGACAAACCTTTTGAGGTACCTTCCGACATTGATCATGTGTGAGTGAATGGTGTATGCATGGTCACATGACTCCTTAATCCAATCGTGTTGTGCTACCATGACAATCTTTTCCTTCCCTCAATAGATTCAGTCTCTCTACCGAGGTGTTTGACCTCCAATCTTCTCTGCTGCACTTCTATGCAGCAGTCACGTCTGAACTGGACCCTTCCCAGACTGGAAACCTCGGACAGATCCGCTGTAAACTCACCCCCCTTATCCCTGCTATCCAGGACTCTGCCACTCTTTATGATATCATCTTCCAGCTCATGAAAGCTCTTCATTCCTGTGAGCCTTACACACGTCCTTTACAGCAGTGATTTAATTGTTGTTGTTGTTGTTGTCACTGTTATTGCAGCTCTTCCTTTAGAAACTCTCCAGGGGCACAGGGATAGATTCAACAGGCAGTATCATGCGTAAGTTGGTATTACTATAAGGGCAGATGTTGTGAGTATGGAATGGAAAGTTTGTGTTGACTGGCTCGCCACAGTTGTATACCATACAGTAGTCACTTGGCTCTTCTCCCCCCAAAAATGGTTGCGTAACAAAACAGGGAATATCCCCTGCCTTCCATGTAATCCAGGTGTGTGCAATAACAGATAATATACAGAGGCAGTATACAAGGCAGTATACAAGGCAGTATACGTACAAAGGGGAGTAGTGGCAGTATAGAGGAAATAGAAAGTAATAGTGGCAGTATATATAGGTGGTAGTATGTGTACAAGGGAAGTATACACAGGTGGCAGTATACAAGGCAGTATACAAGGCAGTATACAAGGGTGGCAAAATAGCGGCAGTATACACAGGTGGTATATATACAAAGGAAGTATACAAAGGAAGTATAGTATACAAAGGGACTAGAAATTCAATTTCTGGGCCTTTGAATGAGCATGCAGAAGCCAAGAGAGTGGAATGTTATTGGCTCTCCCTAGCTTGTCATTCTTTGATGTGACACAATCAAGCAGCCATGCATTTCTAGTTCCCTTTGGGTGTGTTTCTCTAAACGCCAAAGTCTTTTTCTTCTTCATGCTCTTTCTCTCCCACCCATACAGTTTGAGGAAATACTTCAATCAAGCTAACAAAATGAAGTATCTTCAGAGCCTGGTTCAGATCCCTACCCTCGGACCTGACCCACCCAGTTTCCTCCTTCCTGGACAACTCATTGCACTAGAACTCGCCAAACAGGTTCGCTTGGTTTCGCAACCAGTGGAAGAAGCATCCATTAGCTCCCTGGTGGACTTAGACACTACAACAGAGACAACAGTGACAGAGCGTCCTCACGCTGACTCTGTGTCATCTCAGACCAGTGTCCATGATGCTCAGTTTGGCACTACAGGATTTAACGAGAGCTTTGACTTCGCTCGTTCCCGTAGTCCAGTCAAAGAGAAGGATGAAAGGTTCGTTCTCCTTTTAAGGAGTAGAAGGGGTTCAATAGAAAGTGGGAGGAGTAGGGGAGTGGCTCAATGATAAAGCAGAGTGGCTCATTAGTAAAGGGGAGGGTCAATTTATTAACTTGATGACTGCAGGGATGACTTGATAGAGCAACTGATGCGTGAAATAGTGGACCTGAAGGAGCGCATTGCTGAGCTGGAGGCGCAGAGTGAGGCAGACCACACCCTCATGGGGGCATTGCGCAACAGGCTGCAACAGATAGAGGCAGAACTTGGTGACTACAAAGAAATCGCTGAACAGACATGCAATGTGAGGAACAGTGCTTAAAAAGTTTCGTCCGTGGGTGGAAAGTCTTACTTTTTTGTGTGTAAAATTTTTGTGATGAATGATGTTTTGTATGTAGGAAAATGTGCTACTGAAACGTCAGATTGATGCCTCGTCCACTGAAAAAGGAGCTCAGAGTGAACTTGAAGGTACTTCCAGATTCAAATAGATTCAATTCATTCATCATGCCATGGTTTGCAGCACGTACTAAAGCATCGGAGGAGAAGTTTGTGAAGTTACGTGAAGTGTATCAGAAGCTGCGCTCCGAGCACATAGTCCTGCTTAGGACAAACGGGGAGTCACAGAAACAACTTCAAAGTGTGGGGAAAGAAAAATCCACTGCTGAGGAGGAAGTTAAAGTAAGAATTTGGAGTCAGTCCTGTTTGGTATGATGAGATTTTATGTGGCATGTAGAAACTGGAGGAGAAAATCACTTCCTTGACAATGGAAATTGAGGAAATCAAGATCCATGCTGTGAGTGAAATAACATTAGTGTAACACAGTATAGGATTGTTACATCGATACATTGAGACATATGTAAATGAAAGCTGTTAAGCACCGAAAAGAATTGTCTTTTCCTCTTCTCTTAGAGTGATGAGAGTGCACAGATGACACTATTGAGGGAGGAATTAAGGAAAAAGGAAGCAGTAAGTCACAGGTCTTATCTTTGTCATCTTCTCAGTGGTTCAGTAGTTTTGTTGTTCTATAAATTGCAGCAATCTCTGCAGATGGAAAAGAACCAGAAATCACTGTCCGAACAGCTAGAGGCAAAGAGTCAGGAGGCACCGCATGCTCTCATTGGTCAGTGTGTAGAAGTGGCTAATCATAGGGTCTTCCCCCAAATGAGTGTAATTAATAAGCAGTCAGGGTGGGCCATTATCGAATGGA
Source organism: Crambe crambe (assembly GCA_963924555.1). Taxonomy (NCBI): domain Eukaryota; kingdom Metazoa; phylum Porifera; class Demospongiae; order Poecilosclerida; family Crambeidae; genus Crambe; species Crambe crambe. The sequence goes on from OZ004596.1 coordinate 826,730, forward strand.
GGATTTGGTCTTTTAACTTACTGCAGAGGCTGCAGTGGAAGAAGCAGAAAACCTGATTCGGAAGATCCTGGAAGACCTGTCCAGTCCGGCTATAGAAGGGATTACGTGCAGTCCCGGCTTCTTCCTGGAGAAGACCAAGACCTGTCTGGACGTCGTTGACAATGCCACTGCCAACTTCTCTCTCTACAACAATGATTCTTCTGGTATGATCCTCCACCATAATGCACTTTCACCATAATGCACTTGCACACCTTCACTTTCTTAATAATGCACACTCTTCATGATTATAGCTATCGGCAAAGCTCTGTCTGTCCTGCCATCCCTCTCTCACTCCCTCGGGGAAGTCATGCTCCAGGGAGTGGCCACCTCCCACATGGCCTCTGCTGAAGACAGCAATAGTATGTTACAGACGTACAAGGCCTGAGGATACTGCTACATGTGACATTATTGTCATGCACAGAACTGATGAATGCCTGCAAGACTGTTGGAGAGGAGACTCTGAAGTTCTTATCCATCTTGAAGCTGGAGAAGCCAGGTTCAGGTAAAATTGCATCTGGGGCCAATGACTTGCAGAAGTCCATCAGAACACTTCAGAGAAACACAACAGTGAGTTGCCATATCAAAGCATCATGACAAGGCTTTTGTTAATGAAAAGGGCATTGCACTCATTTGTTTGTAATATTTGCTCTACTTTAGGAACTGGTTCCTGATGTTACTACCAGTGCAGAAGACACTGATACCATTGGTGACCTTGTGGATGAGGAATTAGCCTCCACAGCACAAGCAGTGGAAGCAGCTGCCCTGCGCATCCAGGAGATGCTGATAAAGAGTCGTGAAGATGACACAGGGGTCAAGTTGGAGGTGAATGAGCGTTTGTTGGACTCTTGCACTGGACTCATGAAGGCCATCAAGATCCTTATTGCTCGTAGCAAAGACCTGCAGACTGAGATAGTGGGAGAGGGAATGGTGAGTGTGGAGGGAGGGAGGAGGGGTGTGTAGTGTGAGGAGGGGAGGGAGGAGGGGAAGAGAAGGGGTGTGTAGTGTGAGGAGGGAGGGAAGGGAGGAGAAGGGGTGTGTAATGTGAGGAGGGAGCGAGGGAGGTAGAGAGATGTGTTGTAACTGATATCACAGTGGTTGTCTTTCTTTTTTATAGGGTGCACATAGTAATGTCAATGAGTTTTACAAGAAGAACTCACGTTGGTCTGAAGGGCTTATATCTGCAGCGAAACAAGTGGGCTGGGGTGCCTCGGTCCTTGTGTGAGTACAAATAAGGAGAGGGAGGGGATAGGGTTTATATATCTCTCCACTGTTGTTGACAGAGATGCAGCTGACAAGGTCGTGACAAGGACAGGAAAGTTCGAGGAGCTAGTGGTGGCATCACATGACATTGCAGCCAGTACTGCCCAACTGGTGGCTGCCTCTAGAGTCAAAGCAAGACCAAAAAGTGACAAGTTAAAGGCCTTGAAAGTGTCTTCTAGAGATGGTGAGACAGTTTTATGAAGGGCTTCAAGTTTGATGAAGTCTCTCTCTCTCTCCACAGTAAGTGAAGCTACAGGACAAGTGGTAGCATCAGCTCAATCGGGGTCAGAGATCAGTCGCCAAGGTTCTGTAACAAAGATGGACTACTCCAAGTTGTCGCTGACACAGGCCAAGCGCTTGGAAATGGAGTCACAGGTGAAGGCTCTCGAACTGGAAAAGGAACTCGAGATGGAGAGGACAAGACTGGCTGAGTTAAGGAAGGTCCACTACCACTTAGCAGGTGCCAGTGAAGGTTGGGAGGTAAGTGTCAATTGGGGTAGGAAGTAGGTTTGGTTTTATGTATATTCATTTTTTCTTCCTAGGAATCGTAAGAATAGGCAACTAACTCATAATAAGACTGAACTAGTTGTATGTTGTACAAAAATATCGTTCTACCCTTTTTATGCATTGAATTTATATTTTTGTGGCCATGATCTATAGTTCTGATTTATGTTCCTCATAGTCCATTTCCGTTTGGGTGTGGTCTTCATAGTCCATCCCATGTGGTTGTTCTTTCAAGTAGTTGGCATACACTACCACAGGATTTAAAGGATTATGCCGATGAAAGGAAATGGCAGATTGCAATTGCACCTTCAGAATAGCTTCAGGAAAACTTGGTGGTTGGGACTGCCTAGTCATAGTTTAGTAAAGGTTGCTTTTTACTTGGAAGATCCCTTTACCTGATGAAAGAGAGGTGAGTGGATGATGTTCCAGTGGAGTTGCTTGGCCACTGAGCCAAGGTACATGTCATCAGGAGACTCAATGGAGGGACAATTTTGCTCAGACTCTATGAGAGAATTCACAGCTTCAAGACTCAGTACCATTCTATGCATAGCAGCATAGTCAGTGAGGGAGGGGGGGCAGATTCAATGATTATAGGGACTTACCCTCCACCACCCGTGATAAATGTGATGCCCTGTGGCCACTGAGCTCCATAACCATAAGCCTCTCCCAACAGAATGGGGTGGGTGTGGTCATAGCACTGAAGGAGGCGGAGCAACCTAGGAACACTACAGTGGACAAAAAATTTAAGTTTTGGGTGTTTCACCATCTTGGTACATATTGCTGACCTCAGCAAAGTGTCGTCATCGGCAATAACTAGCCATTTCAGAATCCCATGAGCTGACTTAGAATCAGAATAGAACTTCTTGATGATTGCAAAAGTCTTCCCACAATGACCTATGGAATCCAATAATGACAACTTCCTTCCCCAACAATGAACAATCTACCTCTTTCAGTGTTGGGTACTCTGATATCAATAGTCGAATACTCGTTGTCCTCAATATCACTATAGTAAGTGATAGATTCTCCAGCATCTGGGGCCCAGGTTTGCCAAACAATTGGCACTAGGAAGAAATGCACACTAATTTTGTAACAAGAGTTGATTGGAGCCACTAATACACCATACATCTTGTGCTGTGGAACTTGGAGTACGTCTTGACTGCAAAATGAATGTCTTTGAGAGTGACTTCGGGTTTGTCCGAGCAATTTGGTATGTTCTGCTGGTAGGTAGTGGCACAGCTGCCGTCTGAAGGGGCGGGGAGACTGGACAGACAGAACTGAGGGATGTGGGTAAGAAGTATAGCTGTGGGAGGGGCAGGAAGAGGGGTAGGAGCAAGTTCCTCAATACGAAGTGATTGATGATATTTCAGGAACATTGCAAACTGGAAAAAAAGAAAGTGATATCCAATTGAGATTACAGAGAGTATCTGATCACCTCATATTGGGGGTCGATATTGAAGGTCAATTTGAAGTCCCCTATAAATTCTGATGCCCTGTGGGTAGACACACAGTACTATCATTCATAATTACCAGGGATATCCCAATTGATTACTTTTGAAGGGCAGTTGCAGAAAGGACAAAGCCTGAGGGGAAGTTAGGGTAAGAGATGGAACCACTGGTTGTAAAGTGATGGATGATTGTGGGCTGGGTATCTGTGAGGGCGTGGCCTAGGAACAGCTCCTGGGAAGGGTCAAAGGATGCCAGCATGTCTTCCAGAGAAATGAAGTTGATCCGAGTCACTTCACTGACAAAGAGGAACCACTTGGCACGCTTGTACTTGGTCAGACTGCAACACAAATTGTATCATTCCCTGAAATAACAGTGAACAATGAAAATGCTATCACACAGTGATGTGTAGTGCAGGAATCTTCCAATTGACAATTTAAAATACCATATTGGTCAGTGCATTCAAGATTGCATACTTGGGTAGAAGTGGTACAATGGTCCAGGCTGCTCCTTCAAGATTCATCTCGTGCGTTGCCAGCACCACTGGACTTTCCTGCAGCAGAAATGAAAAAGAATTACAATACTGCAATATTGAGGAGCCACACACCTTAGTGATGGAGTAGAGCTCTTCCCTCCAGCCTTGGAGTTGGTTGTCACTCTGGGAGACATGGAAGTGGTTGTCCTGAGTGACCTGCACCACCACCAGCTCTTCAAGTCCCCCTAACGTGTCAGCAAACTCATAATTTCCACGTACTAGTTAGCTAGATATTACCTAGTGCCGTTCTCATGAAAGCAAAGGCCAACAGCAGTAAATTCATCCCTAGCTAATAATCAACTTTGACGACCTTTACCAGGTTCTTGTAATAATTTCCAATCACAAAATAATGACCATGTATAAGTGATAGAATGATTCAGTAAGCAACGGTGTACAATACGAATGAAATGGATATTGAAGGTCAGGTTAACAGAAATCAGTGTAATAATCATGAAACAGAGTCCTGGGTTGCTTCAGTCCAAATACCATAGCCTAACTCCACCAGTTCACGATTTATGAAAACAGGAGTCTGAGGGATATTATATAAGCAACAAGGATAAACACAACACATTATTACCACACCAAATATCATGATCGCTAAACATGTATCATGTTTCTCCCAATATGCTCCAAGTCCAGGGCAACCAAAACATAAAAACATCCAACGACAGACCAGTTTTGTTCAATTTTTTAATTTCAAAAGTGTGTGATCTTACCGTAGATCCTGTTTGTGTATACAACTCCACCAACGGGACATAAGGGGCTAGAGGAGACGGTGTTTGTGGTGAGTCCTGCTTATTGGGAGCAGTAATTTCGGGGGAAGTATCCATAGGGTTCACTTTAGAGCCTTGATCCAGAGGTGGCGATGAAGGGGAACCTCCTTTCCCCTTGTCAGGAGGAGATACAGGTGGCAAGAGACTTGCAGTGATAATGTGCACCTCCAAAATCACACCCTCCACCATTTGTTGGAGACTGATCATGCCAGCTTCAGAAGTCACTAACAAGTATCAGAAAACCTCAAATTATCACCCACTATTATAGTGATCATCAAACTTACAATCTTCAGGTTTTACATGGGCAATTGTGCAGTTGAAAGCTTGTATGGGAAGTCTGCCATGTTCCTTTCTAATAATAGTTCATATGATACAATTATTCTGAAAACTGATTATTCTACTCACCTGAGGGGCTTGATGGCTGATGGTGGCACAACGACAGTACTGCCGTAGTCCATAAGCTGTACCTCGTAAGTAGCCAAATCGTCCCCGAACTTGGTAATGCGACCTCTCAGCCAGTGAATCTCACTCACCCTCACAGCACAGAATTTTCCTAGAAGAGACTTGTCTTCTTCTTTGGGTTGAATACAATTGCTGCCAGTGGTTGCACTGTAACAGTATGTATAACTCATGCTCTGGTGCTGGTCGTCGAGTTCGATGCTCTTCTCACAAGACACCATCCACACACTGGTGAGGTTCTCAATGTAGCAGATCATGGCAGAGAAAGAGGAGGATGGGATGACAGCTTGGAGGAGTTCTACGTCCCATACCTCCCCATCGAGACCAGGCATCCCAAAGAGAGGACTTGGAATAGGGGAAGCACGCTGAAGCAAAGGACTGCTGTTTTCGGAAGGATCTGGGACATCAACTTCAGGGTACCTCATTTTGATGATCTTTATGGCTTGCTCCACCTGCTGTTGGGTTCCCTGGACCGTACAGGGCACCATCTCGGCTGTTTTCGGGAGGTACTTCTGGTTGATGTACACATGCGAGCCACCAGAATCCATCATGAGAGCTTTGATGTTCCTTCCTTGTTTTCCGATGAAACGCCCGACGATTTCCCGGGGAAGCTGAAACATCACACGCATGCGATCTTTCTCTTCCTTCTTCACCAATGGTGTGTTCTTCGGCTTTCCCACCAGAATAACATCTTCACCTAACTGTCTAAACATACCATCATCCCCACGGATGAAAGGAACAAGTTCAGTGGAGGTAGAAGAAGAGGAGGAATTTCCCAGATCGGTTGAGGAAGTTGTAGTGGAGGATGAGTGAAGGTCAATAGGAGGTATGGGCTGCAGGACCTCTTTCGTATTGGGGGATTCTGGTGATTCTGCCTCCTGTGGTGGAGGATGGACAAATACATTGCTGGAAGTCATTTTTTTCCCGTATGGGGAATAAATCCCGCGATTGAAGGCAGGAGGATAGATAGCAGTCTTTTTATCCCCGTCTGCTTCAGCTTCGTTTTGCAAAGAGTTTGCTGCCTCCTCAGTAGCCTCTTCAGTAACCACTCCCGAATCGCTCGAGTTGGCAGAATGCTTCGTAGAGTCAGAGGTCAAGAGCTCGCCGCCATTGTGCTTTTGCTCTGAAACTGCTGGTTTGACAGGCTCAACGTTTTTCGACTTGGACGACCGGAATATCCTCCAGCCAGCTATTCCCACGAGTCCCAAAAAGGTTAAGGAAGGTATCCCCCACAGAAGGATACGTTTGATGGCTGTTGGGAGCCATGGAGAGGAAACTTTAGCACACTCATTCACAGTCGTCATCCTCTTCACCTCTGATTCGTTCCATGTGATTTGGCGCATGCGTAGAAAAATTTATCCGTATTCTTCTCTCATACAAATCGTAATCTATAGTAGTGATTATAATTAATTATAAAACCCGCATGAATAAAAGAAGAATGTGAGAGAGGAAAAAAAGAGTTCACAACAGAAAATTAAATCTTGTGACAGCCACTAAATTACAAAAGTGCCTAATCGTCCCTATCATCCTCCGATTCTTCTTCTACGATAATTCCAGTCCCTGGATACGGTTGCTCCGGAAAAGGATGGAAATACAAACCCTCCATGTTGCCAACACCCTTTCGGTACACGATGACCAGAGTGAATGGAGACTGAACATCGACTAAGCAATCGTCCTTGAAAACTCCCTGATAGTGTATGAACAAAAGTCGGGCCATTGGAATAACTGGCGGTAATCCTCGGCTGAGTCCAGTGTGAGTGAGGAGAATCTTACCATTACGTGAATTCACTAGTTTTACCACCCCCTTGGAGTGCCCCACTCCCAACAGAGTGTACATTCTGCTCAAGCAGAGCACTTCGGCGTCATTGTAACCTTCCTTCCAGTCAACTTGGACGGATACTATTCTCTCAAAAGTATTAACATCAAATATATGAAGACACAGACCCGATGAGAATGGGTACACAACACTGGTCACCATACCAACCAGCTCCTCATCATGTGATAGTGTCATTTCACTGGTTGTATTCACTACCATGACTGCAGCATCGGAATCGTAAAAAGGATTCAAAGTTCCAATGGGTTTAGGCGAAAGCTTGATCCCGTCGGTGCCTTTGTGAGTGACTTTGAAAACACAACCTCCAGTTCCCCCCTGAATTATAAGCCGATGACTCGAGCATTCCTTGTCGTCAGGAACCAAGTGAGCCTTGACTGGTCTGGGGATGAATTGAGTGATTCCAGGAGGGATTGGAACCTTCACATGTTGTTGAACAGGATTTCTCTCGTTGCCATTTTCTACTTTGAAGAAATTGAAGTGCCAGGAATAACCATGCATGGTATTCTCAGTGCCAGCCAAGAGAATGAATATGCAATGTTTGCAGTGACCTATGGTGTCACCCATGCTTCGGCTCATCCCGATAGTGAACATGCTGTGGAAGACACGTTCGTTTATGTCGTAGCGATACCACCGTCCATCTTGTGTTTGCCACACAACACTATCCCCTATGATGGTTGCCCAGGAGACTTGAGCATAATTCCCCACCAAGGTGTCTCGTTTTATGATGGTCTGCTTTTCAGGACAGAGTTCCCCAATTACTGTTTCCTTCTTATCGAGACTGGAGTAGTCTATCGATTTGACAAAGAGGCCCCGCCCAGCATACTCACACTTTGTAGTGGACTCCAGTGGGTGGCTTCCAACTACCGTCTTAGCTTCTGGTGTCAGTGCACTGACAATATCTCGACGCTTTCGAATAGCATGGAAGAGTTTACTTGGATTAGTAGTATTACCTTTCAGGTAGTAATCTGGCAGGCCACCATACCTACTGGCACGTCTCCAAAAGGGGGCCAGTTCACCCAGAGAAAACAATTCATTCCAATTTCTGCACACTCGGGTGCACTTGAGAACATCGCGAACGGGAAGATACTCGGTGATCTTCAGAAATATTTCTGGAGGAAGATTACTAACTAAATCTAATTCCTGAGAATCAACATGCATCGGTTCCTCATGGTCAGCAGCCATTTTTTTGGGTTTGATTATTTTCGCTTAATTAGAATTTTTAATCACGTGCGAAATTAGAAATTTTTAATTTCTAATGAAAAATATATCGCAAGAGGTCGCAAAGGAGACAGATGAAAGGGTCATCTGTGTAGTGCTGTTAAACCCGTGTTTGGTACTAGTATAAGCAAACTAAGTTACTTCTCTATGGTCCAACTTCCCAACCTACCACCCCACCATTCTTTCCTCGCAAGAAAAAGAGAGAAAAGAGTTGAAGTCATGTCTAGATAAGTTTTCAGCAGAAGTGAGCCTAAATATTATAGCTAGTTAATTAGTCATTCCTCTCAAGTGAAGCCAAATATCTGAGAAGTAGTACTATCAAAACAACCATGGCCCAATCCGAGAAACTATTTCGTGAGACACTCTGTGAAAGTAGATCATATGCAGTGGAGACCACAGACCCTGCAGGAGCTAGGACTATTGATGAGTTGAGAAGACAGGTTAAGGAACTCCGTACAACACTGGAGGGGGAAAAAGTCAAATATAGAGAGACAGTGAGGGAGCATGAAAAGCAGCTGCACCAGTTGCGTGAAGAAGAAGCGAGAAGACTGGACGCTGCTCTTGAAGCATGTGCCATGCGGAAAGAACAAGAAAAGACAAATGAGTTAAAGAAATCTGAAGAGCGTATGGAGCGGCAGAAGGACCATGAACTCAAGATGCTGAAAAAGGAAAAAACTGAGGAACTGATTAGGAACTATCGAAAATGGCAGACAGAAAAAAATGAAGCAATAAGAACAGCCGTGGAAGCAGAAAGGAGGCAGAGTTTGGAGGAGTTCCAGGCTTCGTCTTCATTTTCAGAAGAAGAAGCTCAAGCCAGGGAAGCGAAGTTGACCAGGGAAGTGTTCATTTTGGGTGAGCAGAATGATTCACTGGAACAGCGTGTGAGGGATCTGTCTAGGTTGAGCCGGAAACAAATCGATCAGATGAGGAGAATGAAGCAGGAGTGTGAGATGAAGGTAGAGGCTATTGTACGACAGCACAAGACTGAGGCTTCAAGGTGAAGTGGTTACTCTTGACTATCCATCCTATTTCTTAGAACAGTTGAGCCTACATGCTTCCTGAAACCATAAGAGATCATCTCGGTACTGTCACACAACGCTAGACAGTTGTACAAGACAGTCTTAAGCACTGTGATCCATTACAAAGAGTTCTTTTAGGCTCTGATGTATTTTTAGCTATAGGCTACCTCTGTGTCCCAAGTCGTTCTGCTCTGGCATGGTTTGAATTCTTTAAACTTTTTCACCTGTGAATATGTCCTGATTACCATAACTTTTGTTTTACACAGGGAGGTGGCTCAGTTGAAGTTGGCTGAACAGATTATAGCTGAGAAGGAGCACACTCTCCATGCTGTGGAGTACCGTGCTGACATGGCGCTGATGGAGAAAGAAGCGCTGGAGGAAGAGATAGCGACCATGAAGAGTGTGCAGAGCATCAATACTAATACCTCATATTCCTCTTTCCTCGATACTTCTCAGTCTGAGACCAGCACACCTGTCAGGGTACGTAAGTAGATCTTGAGGGTGGCCCACTGTGGATTTGGCTGGAATTTTTTAATGGGAAAGATATTCATAGTGATTCTAATGGGAGAGATATCCATAGTAGAACATTGTGGATTGGCAGTTACAGCATCTAGTCTCTGGTCACAGGAGCTATTGTAATTGGGCACTCCCATGTTTACCTACACACCATATGTAGGAACTTTCTACTCGAATTTCAGGATTCTATGAGTGTGCATGGTTTATAGTGTAGCCATCCATAAATAGCATGCTGGCATGTAATTGGTTCTCTGAAAGTGATTTCCCTTAATTATCTTACAGGTAATGGGATTAATTAATAAATCAGCAGAAAATATGTTTTTCCCACAGATACATAAGTTGCATCCTAGCCCACATGAGCCTTGGTGCATGGTGTGTGTATTGTGGGATTTACCGTGCTGATATCTCATTGCTAGGTTTCCAATACCCAAAGCAAAAGCCCTAGCACACCACCCATATGTACAAGCAAACTTTGATGATAATCACAGTGTTTTGTCTCTTGATACATATCCTGATAACTGAGATGAGCCTCTGTTGATGTGGCATCCCTCCACCTCTAGCGGGCAGTGTCAGTGTTTCTGATAACTGAGATGAGCCTCTCTCTGTTGATGTGGTTTACCAAAATGGGCAGTGTGTGTTTACTCAAATTATTTCTTCTTTTCTTTAGCGGAGCACAGGAGGTGGAGGTGTCTTACAGAAGAGAGTTGAAGAACTGGAGACTCACGTTAAGAAGTTGGAGGAAGAGAAGGCCAACCTGAAGCAAGATAATGCCTCTCTTGTGAGTAGCAACAGCTGCATGGAAAACTCTATAACTGGGGGTTTTATGGTAATTTTTACTTCCGTGCAGCGTAAGAGACTGCTTCATGATGATGGGGAGAAGAAAACAGGAAGCAAAGTGAGTGACGAGAAGGTCAAGATCATGAGAAAGAAGAATGCTGAACTGATGGCCCTGACAAAGGAGTTAGATGATAGAATCAAAACTCTCAAATCTGAAAATGACCAACTGGTATGTTGAGAGCAGGGTTGGTTCTAATGAAAGCAATTAACAGAAATGCAATAATAACAATCCTGTATGGAAGCTGATAATTGAGCAGCATCAGAGAGTCACACCACACCTGGGCAGATCTTGACAATATAACTTGTTATGTTTGAAAAGGATGAGGTTATTGTAATATCTGCCGTGTACATAATAATTTTGATCAATTTTTTTCCCACTCTACAAGTACAACTGCCTTTTAATGAAGTTCTTAAACAAGGTGTTTTTAGTTTTCAGACTTGTGAGCTCAAACAAAAGCCCTTTTTAGTCACTACAGTGTAGGCCCTGCTTAGTCCACTAAATTGAAAAAAATGATGATGGGAGTTGTGTGTGCACACAGTGACAAACAGCAATAAACAACTGTTGCTAAGTGTAATAAGTGATCAAGCAGAAGGCAGCTGTTGCTGTTTGCTGAGCAACGACTTGACAGTGTGCTTGTTTGGTGTTGTTTTCTAGTTTGGTTAACTTGTACTAATGCACTTTATTACATCTTTCCAAAATTTTTTGTCTTGTAGCAAAAGACTAAAAGTGTGTCTGTAGAAGCTGATCAGCAGTCAAAGAAAGCATTGGCTCGACAGCATGTCAAAGATATTTCAGAGTACACCAAACAGATCCATGCCAAGGATAGGGAACTCATCGAACTGAGAAAGAAAACAGCCAAGGTTGGTGGAACTTAATCACTCCTGAATAAGGGTAATACGGATGGGACTAACCCTTAAACAAGCAGCATCACTTCAAACCATGTTGACATTATATTTTCTTCATTTTCAGCTTGAAGCTGCTGCTGCAATCCCCAAGTCAGAACCTGCTCCCGAGTTGGAGAAGAAAGTCAGATCCATGGCCATGGAGAAACTACACATGGAGAAACTCATTGCTAAACTCTATTCTGTGAGTCAATAGAGTCTGATGTCTCTATTCCCTAGACCCACTTTTCAGGAAAGATTACCACTCCCAGATTCCTTGAAGTTGTGTGTAATGTTAGCAGTTGTATACTTTCAGAGACTTCCTGACGTGGTCGATGTGGAGGATCTCTCTCGCAAGGACGTGATCACAGAATCAGACAAAGTCGAGCAGCTAGTGGTTGAGAACCAAACGCTCCACAGTCAAATCCAGGAGCTACAGCGGGCTCTTTCCCAAGCTAGTGATGAGGTTGACAAGGGAAATGAAGTCACTCGAGCCGCCCTGCAGCAGCAAAGGGAAGAACTTCTTGCTGAGAATGAGCGTCTCAAGGGTCTTACTCAATCTGCATCAAAAGTGAGTAGTGACATACTTTGCTGACACCCACCCTTAGGTACTCATTTATGAGATCCTTTTCTTTATGTTCTCCAGCTTGATTCAGAGTGCACCTTCTTGCGACAGAAAGTGGATCATCTAGAAAATATCAACTCTTCTTTGGAACAGGAGCGCCATGAGTTGAGCCAGAAGCTCAAGATCTCCACTTTGGCAGTCAAGGAACTAGAAGGCTCTCAAGAAATGTCTGCCGAACTGGAAAAGCATATTCAAGACTTGAGAGGGCAGCTCAAACTGAAGGAAGAGCAGGTTACGGCTCTTGAAATGGTAAGGACAGAGATAGTTGTTCAAGCCTTATAAATTTGTATAGTACAGAATGTTACTCCTAATTAACCCCACAATCAGAAATGTGATACGTAGGGATTCTGAATATGTGACCAGAGCATAAACATTTAGCCATTTCAAAGGGTTGAGGTCAGGAAAGATGCCCTGTTTCCTCTTTTTAAGGATCTCTCTCTCTCTCTCTCTCTCTCTCTCTCTCTCTCTCTCTCTCTCTCTCTCTCTCTCTCTCTCTCTCTCTCTCTCTCTCTCTCTCTCTCTCTCTCTCTCTCTCTCTCTCTCTCTCTCTCTCTCTCTCTCTCTCTCTCTCTCTCTCTCTCTCTCTCTCTCTCTCTCTCTCTCTCTCTCTCTCTCTCTCTCTCTCTCTCTCTCTCTCTCTCTCTCTCTCTCTCTCCCTCCCTCCTTCATAGGAATCTCAAGATGCTGCAAATCAGTTGAAAGGAAAGCAAGCTGTCATTTCTACATTACAGGTAAGGCCATTTATGACAAACTAAGCATTGTCTGTTTTCATAATTGCTGCTCTGTGTGAATGCTTTGTTTACAGAAACAAGTTGAAGTTTTGGAGGATAGTATGAAGGAGAGAGAAGAGCGATGCACTCAGCTACAGGCTTCCCTCGATGATATCCAATCAAGACCAGCAAAACGCTCCCCTACGGCTGATATTGGCACTCAGATGCACAGACCTGAGGAACAACAACAACAACAACAACAACATTATCATCAACAACAACAACAACAACAGATAGTACAAACACGAACACACCCTAAACCAGACACAACAAGTTCTTCCACGAAGAGGTTTGGCAAAGAACGTATCAAAAGCCCAGTGAAGAGAAGCCTGCGTTCCTCTCACAGTCCTAGAACTAGCTCAGGAGACTTGTTGGACTCAAGTCTGGACAATGAGATGCGAGCTGCAGGAGTGGATGTGAACGACTCCTTTGACAGTAGTGAAGGTGTGGGTTTCAGCGATACAAACTTGGACACATCTGTAGTGGAGAGTGATCACTCATTAGCAGTAAGAGAGGAAGGAGAGATCTCTCAAAAGAAGGCAGGGCCCAAGATAGCATGGGATGAAAAGGAACATACTGACCAAGCTCAAGCTATAAATGGAAGGGATTTGACAACAAGAGTGGGGGGTGGTGAGGGAGGAGAGGTGGAGGGACAGGATATGTTGAACAGTTTAGTGGAAGGAGTCGGGACTATTGAAGTGGTGGAGGAAAGCACGGGGGGAGGTGGTGGGCAGTTTTCAAGTGGTTCTGATGGTGAACTTGTGGCCTCTCCATCACATGATAGAGGTAAGTTGATCCTAAACTCATTGTGGTATTGATTTACATACTATTTCATTCCTAGACTCAGATGAGAGCCACACCCCTCATTCTGATAGTGGTAAAGTCTGTATCTACATTGCCAAGTATTCGTATAACCCGTCCGAGATGAGTCCCAACCAGAACTCTGACCTTGAACTACCCCTGACAGCTGGAGACTACTTGTACGTGTACGGGAACATGGATAATGATGGCTTCTATCATGGGCAGCTGATGTCTGGGGAAAGTGGAATGATCCCTTCTAACTTCATCGAGAGAGTCATGGACGAGGAAGGTAAAAAGGGAGCCTTAATTAGTAATTAGCAGGGGTGGTTTCCCTTAATGAAAGGGACAAGGAAGATAAAGAGGGAACCGTAATTAGCAGGGGCGGTTTCCCTTAATGAAAGGAACGAGGAAGGTAAAGAGGGAACCTTAATGAGTACAATTAGCAGGGGTGATTTTCCCTTAATGAAAGATAGGTCCCTTCTATCATGGTCATCATTTTTTCTCCCAGAGAGTGATGGTGGTCCACAATCTCACAAACTTCAGAAAAGACGTGGTTCTCACCTTCAAGACATCGAAGAAGTAGATGAAGACCTATCCTCCAGAGGAATAGGGTCGATCCCCCCTCCCCTCAATGTGATGCTGGAACGACAGTTTGTGGACGAGGGGCAATACACTGTGGCCATTAAATGGGAAATGCCACACCCACTTCCTGAAGGGGTGACAGGCTACTGTGTATATGTGAATGGAGAGTTGCACTATGAGATCAGTGAACCAGACCGAACCAGTGTCCTCCTGACCGGCATTCCCAGGAAACAGGTGAGTCAGGGAGTCGGTTGGAGTAGGGAGAAATATAATTTTTTTGAAAAGTGTCACTTTAGTCGGAAACAAGGTCCATTCTTTTTATATTCTGTGTTGTCTTAGTTGGTAAAGATATCTGTACGGACATGTACTGAAGAAGGGGAATCATCAGATCCCACAAAGCTGATCATCCTCAACCCTCGTAAGTAGATGAACACAAACAAACTAACACTGTTAACCTGTTGTACTTTCTTATTCAGAGTACCCTGAAGCTCCCACTGGTGTCAAGGTCTCCCTGTCCACCAGCCCTTGTTGTTTAATGGTCCAGTGGACACCGAGTGCACCTCTTAAGGAAGGTAACGCCATTGACGGCTATACAGTTTACATCAACAACCACCTCTGCATCCAACTGGGCTCCAATCCTACTCCAGTAAAGATGGTCTTTGCTCAGATATTTGAGACTGACTTGAGAGACTTTAAGGACCAGTTATTAAGAGAAGACCTGGTGACTTTGACGGTGTGTGCTGCTTCAGGAGACTACTTATCAGTACCTTCTGAACCGGTCGTGGTTGCAAGAGAAGACTTGTTGCCTGTGTGTAATTCTGGGAAAATGACGGCTGATGAATCGGAGATCACTAGCTCTGCCACATCACTTAGTAGTATTGACGATGAAGAGGAGAAAGAGATGTACAGTCCAGCCCAGAGACTGGGGAAGGGAGTTGTGACTAATACCAATGGAGTCTCTAGCTCCCCACCAGCCAATGGAACACTCGTGGAGGAACCTACTGGTAAGGAGTTGTACTAATAGAATACTTCATCAATATGCAATTTAAGTTAATGATATTGACTACCCTTTACCAACTCTTCTATAGAACCTGTGAAGTATTATAAAGCTCTGGCCAATTATGACCCTCGATTACAGTCTCCTAATGAAGAAAGTGCAGCAGAAGAGCTTGCTTTCCATGAAGATGACATCATCATTGTGAGTCATGTGACATCCGATGCAAGCTAATTAACTTGTGTGTGTGCATGTGTGTATGTACAAGAGAAGAGTGTCGATTATTCTAAGCATTGAGATAGTGTTGATGAGAAGTATGATTACTTGGTGTGATATTTTGTGTCGTCAACAGTTATTCCCAAATGATACGAGTGACTGGTTTTCACTTGCACACAACATAAAATGTTATGAGTTTTTTATTTTGCCCTCCTTTGTGGTATCTCTAAGGAGTGGTGCCAGGTGGTCAAATTACTGTATAGTTATACTGATAATGAAACTGAAACGTACTTTCGCATAAGGACAACAGGTTTTTAGCAATTTATAGAACTGATAGATGTAGTAAACTATCTCAATAGTCAACGGGACACATGATGTGTTTGATTTTAGAATAATTTCACTGGATTTTTGTGAAATTGATAGCATAATTGATACCATGTTTTTATGTCTGTGTGTAGGGGATGAGTGTTGTGGATGAAGATGGTTTCTTGATAGGGAAACTGAATAATGAAACAGGCTATGTCCCTAGCAACTTAGTGGAAGAGATTACCGACCAGCAAGTTCTCTCTCAAATAGGAACCATCCTTCATAACCAAAGTGTTCAAGGACAAACTCACCATGGCAACATGAATGGCAATCAGAGATGGTTAGAGGAAGCTGCCCCTCATAAAATGAAGGCAATATTTGACTATGACCCACCACAAGACTCTCCCAATGAGAATTCAGAGGTGGAACTCACCATCAATGAAGGGGATATCTTGACGGTGTTTGGAACACCAGACGATGATGGATTTTTAAAGGTATGTATTATAATTGGTACTGGTATGTGACCAATTGAGTGTGTAATGTATCCTACAAGGGCTGGGTAAATGTCCGTGAAATGATGCTTCCTTTCTGGTGAACTACAATTATCTTGTTAACTTAAGCAGCATGAGTGACATGTATCTGTGGGGGAAGTGTAGAGCTTCTATTGGTTATAATGAGAGCATTCGTTATTCTGTCTTCCTTTGCCTCCTAGGCTGAACTGGCTGGCAAAACGGGTCTTGTGCCTCAAAATTTCTTGGTAGAAATGACTCCTCCTCCTAGGAATGACGAGATTGAAGTATTTGCTGCTGATGAAGAATCGATGATAAAAGCTGATGCAATCATACAACCAAAGGTAACCTTAAAGCAATGTTTCCCCTCACACAACAAGTTGCAGGTCATCAGTAAACACTTAGTAAAACAATTGATTTGTTTGTCGAGTGTTGTAATAATAAAGAGGGGGAACCTTGTCGTCACTTTCACTAATTGTGAGCAATAGAAGGGATAGGGGGAGGAGGTCACATTATGAATGAGTCACTATGTTGTCTTTGAGTCATAGCCATACATGATTGTTATGCTTGTACACTGAAGCTTTATGCTAGCATTACATGACTGTATCTTTTTATTCTCTCCTTAGGTAGTCATAGTATTGATCTCTAAAAATGTTATAATGCTGGTATGTTGTCATTGGATGTCCCTTTCTCCATAGACTGACTCGCTCTCCCAATCAAGACCAAAGAGATCTGAGAAAGGCAGCAACCCCAAAAGGAAAGGAGGAGGAATATTTTCTCGAGGAAAGAACATCCTTACTAAGAGCATTGGGAAGCGGGGGGAGTAAAAGTTAGAGCACAGCTTTCGATCAAAAGTCTGTAGTCTATATTTGTGTGTACGGTACATGAATGAATTATAACTCCTGTTATTATTATCATATGCACAGCATTTGCTCATATCAACTCATTCAGGTAGTGCTATATTATCGTGTATGCAATACTTATGTATTTCACAACTCTTTTTCCCCAAGAGTATTGTATTTATAACGCACTTCATGATGATTCTGTTATCTTGTTATTTTAGTTGCAGTCTCGTATTTCATTAATATTGTCAGTATTTCACTGTATGTGTGCATTGGGAGAGGGAAATGTGTAGGAGGTAATTGCACTCCTTGATGCATGCATGCTATCAAAATTAATGATTCCATGCCATACATGGATATTAATTTTCGGATAGGAAGTGAATGTTTTTGTTAGCCCTGCCTTGTATTTCCTGTTGAACAACTAGCTAGTGGTTCACCCGTTCTTGCTGCTCTGAAAAACCGTCGAGTAAAGAATCGATCGTCGAAGAAGAACAGAAAAAGGCTAGTTACAATTGTGGTGCAGATCTGTGGAAATTTAAAATCACGACATTACGGAACAGCTCAGTTAAAGCATAAGATTGGAGATGAACTGGTCACAGGTTTTGTGGCTGATGGGTATCTTGCTGTGTTTGCTCCAGTGTGTTATGTGGTCACTAGCAGCAGAGCCTCTGGATGACTGGAGTGGGAAAGTGGAGACAGCCACAAGCCACAAACACTGGGAGAGAATTGTCAAGAGACGTTCCTTGTATGAAAGATACAGTGGTAGCAATGAAGACGACACATCCCACATCGTCAATGTCCAAGAATATTACCGCATCATCTTTGATCAGGGCTGGGATGACTATGGGGGTAAAGAGAAGGAGCTCTTCCATATGTTGGGTGCTCTGGAAAAAGTTCTTCGTCAGGGACACCCAACAGATAAAGAAGTGACTGCTCAAGAAGATAACGCACATTCACTGGAATTGGGTGTGCGTTCAAAGCGAATCCGGGGACGTTATATCGTCATGTTTCAATCGGCTGCAGACAACTATTTGTTGGATAGGACGATGAAGATAATGGAGAAGGCCAACCGAGAGAGCAATAGAAGGATTCGTGCTACGGATATGCACGCACTGAGGTACATTGGAAAGGGATTCACTGCCACTCTCAATCGGAAGGCACTGGCATTGGTGAGTCCCTTGGCATGGCATGGCATGGCATGGCATGTGCATGAACAGAAGCCTGTAAAGTAAACAGACATGTTATTCCAAGAAAAGATAGTTGACAAAATAGGATTCACATGAGAGCCAATCTGTTGGTCTAAAGTTGTAAATTTCATCTCAGTGAGTGGTATAAGAATCAATCACTTGGGTATGCTGAAGTTAGTGTCAAATCCATGGTCCCAGTTTTAAAGCCGACATTTACAACACTTCATTACTGGTAACTGTCTTGTTAGTGTATATGTCCATTTCATGCTAATACTATTGTGCTTATTCACAGCTACAAGTGCATCCACTGTTGGCACACATTGAAGAAGACACGGCTCTACGAAGGTCTGAGGCTTCAATTCACGAAGAAGAAGAAGAAGACAAAGCTACCGTATCCAAAAGTGTACCATGGAATCTTGACAGGATAGACCAACGCAGGAACGTTCTCGATCAGGAGTACAATCCTGCTGGAGATGGGAGGGATGTTGATATCTACATTATTGACACAGGAGTGAAAGCAACACATCAAGAGTTCGAAGGTCGTGTTCACTATGCTGGATTTGATGCGGTGGATCACCTCACAGGGAGTAACAATAATGGACGAGACTGCAATGGTCATGGAACACACTGTGCCGGTACAGCAGCTGGAAAGACTTATGGTGTTGCTAAGAAGGCTAATATTTACAACCTGAGAGCACTGAACTGTAAGGGAACTGGAGCTGTCAGTGGTATTGTCATGGGAATCGACAAGATCATAAAGAAACATAAAGAGAGTAGCACTGGAAGACCGATAGTAATCTCACAATCACTTGGAGTCAAGAAATCCCTCTCTCTTAATACTGCTATTCAAAAGGCAGTGGAAGAAGACATCACCATGGTAGGTGCCGCTGGAAATCAGGGTTCATATTCCTGTAACTACAGTCCCCCCAGTGCTCGAGTCGGGATAGCTGTCGGAGCAACAGACAAAAGAGATCAGGTGACCGTATTTACCAACCTTGGGGAGTGTACGGACATCATGGCACCTGGAAGGGCAATTACGAGTGCTTCAATTCAATGCGATACCTGTACCAAGACGATGAGTGGAACATCCATGGCAACTCCCCATGCTGCAGGCGCTGCTGCCATCATACTGAGTCATAATCCACAAATGACTGCCACCGAAGTCAAAAAGAGGATGATTGCTGACTCTACCAAGAATGTCATGCTAATGTCAGCTATTGCCAACACACTGGCAATGCGTGAGACTCCGAATAGACTGTTGTATGTCAGAAATGCCTCTGCAAAGAGCAATGATGACAGTATAGTCAGTGCCCAGGACTTTATTTCACGCCCATAAAGAATTATACATTTTTTTTTATCATCCATAAATTATGTATGTATGGCATTATGCAATATGGGTACCGTCCATTTTTGAGCATGCGCAGTATTGATACGTCCGCCATTTTTAAAGATCACTCAAACTCCTTTTCAGTGAACCTGAGAAAATTTTAATAAAATAATTTCTTCCCTTGGAGAAAAGAGAAGGCTCTCCAACTACTTGACCTAAAGACCGGCGTGTACCAGATCAAAGAGAAGTGTCTCCAAGCTGTCCTTTAAGTCGCAAGAAGAGTTACCAGTGACCTTTCGAACGCAAGCTTGGTGAGCCGCCATTTTTACCGTATCCGTTAATATGCGGGTTTAACCATAGCAGGCTCACTAGCTGTATGTAGACAGTGTAGTTGGCTTAGTCTAACTTTACTGTTATTCTTTCACAGAAAGTGAAATTTGCAAGCAGTTACCTTCCAACTTCCAGAGCACATCTAGTTGTACACCATGAGTTCCAACGAAGAAAGTGTGGGTGGGGCTAGTTCAGAGCCCCAAATGGAGATTAGTATGGTGACTGAAGTTGTGGATGAAGAAGCGCTAGAAGTTGGGTAAAAAAGAGCTCAAAATTATGTATTATAGTGATCTTTATAATATATATATATATATACACAGTAACCATACTATCGATGCTGATACGAGTTCACCTTTAACCTCACAGCCACAGCAGGGATTTGAGAGCAATGACAGCAATGGAATAGAAAATTCCAGCATGGATCAAAACCAGGGACCTGATGTGGAAGTAGTCATGGAAGTAATTGATCATAAAGACGTTAATATGCAGAGCAAAGAAGACGGAGGTGAGGCAGAAAATGAAGAAGTGGAGACAATGGAGTACGCTATAAGTCAAGTGGTGAGTGCAGATATTCAGGATCAGACTAGCAGTGTTCTGGATGCATCTAAAGAAATCCCCACATCCAAAATGAAGAGTGCGTCAGTGACTCTTTTCGATCCATCTCAACGCGACTCCATCATCACATATGCTGATCAAACATCCATCAGTCAAGCTTCCCGCCGATTCAAAGTCCCCACAACCACCATCAAGAAATGGATGAACTCGGACGATACCACGTACACAAGGGCAAAATTCAACTCCCCAGGTCAGGGTAGAAAGCTTTCTTACTCACAAGAAAAAGATGACAGTATAGCTGTACACATTAGAGATAGGTTAGCCAAGGGCCAAAAAGTGAATCTGCAGTATATCTGCAATTATGCTAAAAGTATCATACAAGAAGAGAATCCACAGTTTGTTGCATCCTCAGGCTGGGCTCAGAGATTCCTTGTCAGGCATGCCATAGACTTGGGTACTGTAAGACCCCCAAAGAGAAAAAACCCTGACTCCCCTGAATCAATCAGAGGTCGCCCTCTGTCCTATTCTGCCAACACTGACAAAGCGATTGCCGAATATGTGAAGAGCAAGTTAGCAGATGGACAGCACATGACCAACTCAGAGCTCAGAAAGTATGCCAAAGAGATCATCTCCAAGGAGAACCCTAATTTTACTGGATCTGCTAGCTGGGCTCAAAATTTCCTTCTACGTCACAAGATAGCTCTTCAGAGTTTCCCAATCATTCCTGCTGCTGGATGTTCCTCTTGTTCCTCCTCCTCCTCTTTGTCGTCCAGCATCCCTCTCACCACGTCACAAGTTCCCCTCACTTCTCGCCCCACCCCCCTTGTTTCTATATCTCCAGCTCTTACTGATGCTTCTCTAGTTGCAGCCGAGATCACTCCCACCTCAACCACTCCCATTTACAGTGATGCTTCAATGGCCGCTAGTATAGAAAATGTAGTGGACGACCCAATGAAAACAGCCCTGGCTCTCCTGACTGGAGAAAATATCGATATGACCATGCTGAGTACAGAACAGGTTGCTGCCCTCCAAACTTCTCTCTCAGAGCTGACCTCTGATGCAGTGTCCCTGGTGGATCTCCTCAATAGCTCACAACAAGTGGGTGGTGAAGAAGGGGGCGCAGCTCTCATAGCACCCGGGTTGGAGTCACCTTCTTCAGGAAATATCTATCTCAATCTTGGAGGTGCTGAAGCGTTTGGATCCGGTCTGACAGGACCTGCTGCTACCCAAGTGAACCCGACTACCCAGACACCCCCCGTACCTCCAGTGGGGCATGTACCAGAAGTCATTGCTCAGGGAAGCCGGCCACTCTCCTACACCAAGGAGACAGACCTGGCCCTGGCTGCATGGGTTCAGGCTCAGCAGGCAGAGGGAGCAAAGGTGACCTTTGCTTCACTCCGTGCATATGCCAAGCAGCTGATAGCAAATGAGAATCCCAACTTCAGTGCCTCTGTTGGTTGGGTCACTCCATTCCTCCTCCGTCACAACCTGGATCTCAGTGTCAACAAGAAATTGAAATCATCCAGAAAGGGCACACCTCACAAAATGACATCCAGTGAGTCACAATCACATGATAAAGCAGGGAGTGAAGAGGGTGAAATGGAGAGAGAAGAGGTGATTCCTGTCATTGAAGAAGAATTGACAGACTCTGCTCAGCTCCAAGTGGCTAATCCACCGACAACCATCACTCCTGAAATTCTTGCTTCAGCGATAGTCACCACATTTGCTGAAGCAGTTCTCGCTCAACAGCAGAAAGGAACTCTATCAGGAGATATAACCGTTTTGCAGCAGCAGCAGCAGCAACAACAAGAAATGGTGGTAGATCAGCCAGTTTTTTCTCCCACAGATGATCAGCCGAGCAGTCAAAATGAGGCTATGTCCACCCTTGAGGACTCTGCTGCTGCACCAATTCAACCCAAACATGGTGATGAGAAAAAACCAAAGAAATCGCAACACCGAAGCGAGAAGACTCGTTCTAGACACACTCTGGCTGAGAAATTAGAAGTAGTGCAACTAATGAAGGAGCATGGAGTAGCAGCTCATTATGTCTGTCGTATGCTGGGGATTGCCAACTCAACCTTTGCAGGTTGGACCAAATTAGTACAACAAAAAGGGGCAGAGCTCCAGGCTCTGTCAACCAATAAGAAGAGGGCGAATGTGTCTGGACAAGGACGACCGCTGAGCTACTCAAAGGAAAAAGATGAACAGATAGCACAGTGGGTGAGGAACCAGCAACAGTTGGGAGCGACGGTGACCTCTGGCGACCTCTCTAAGCAAGCTACGATTATCATCAGTCAAGAGAATCCAAATTTCACTGCTTCCAGTGGCTGGCAGCAAAAGTTTCTTCAGCGACACAACCTGCAGACATCAAGCTCGTGGGCACAGAAATCAGCTTTGCCAAATGAAGATAAAATGAGCACGGTTGAGCAGCCACCTATTCTTGAAGATCCACAAAATATTCCCAGTGCTGTCCAAACTGAAGAAGTTACATCAAATGACTTCAACACCAGCAGCCTGACTGAAAAGCCATATTCCAATGAGCTAGATGAGCAACTGGTGACATGGGTCAAGGAAAAACTCGCAAATGTGGATAGCCTTTCTGTGCAGGTCCTATGCAAGAAAGCTGAAGAGGTGATACGCAAAGAAGTCCCTGGGTTCGTGGCCACCCTGGGTTGGGCCTTTAAGTTCTTGCACCATCATGGTATCATGCTCGATCCTAAACCCACCACAACAAATCTTATGGAAGGCACCAGAAAAAGAGTCAGCACAGATAGCTTCTCTAATACGTCCAAAACCAGTTCCCCAGACCACTCCAAGTATCTCAACACCCCTAAGAAGGTTCGTCACATGGATCCAACTCCTGAGATCACTGTCTCTCCTAGCACTGGGAATCTCTGTGAGGCATTGTTAGCTCTTTCTAACCAGACTACTGCTGAAGGAGATGTGACTTCCACACAAGCTCTCCAAGTGGCCATGCAGAACCTGCAAAACGTCATGCAGCAAGCTCTCCAGCAGCAGCAGCAGCAGCAGCAGCAGCAACAACAACAACAACAACAACAACAACAACAGCAACAACAACAAGAACAAATGCCAGCAACTTCAAATTTATCCACACCTCAAAGCAGCTCGACAAAGAAATCAGAATCATCTGGTGGGGGGAGCACTTCTTGCAATAACTACTTTGGGAAACCAGCTAGGGAATTCACTCCCGAAGAGAAGGAGGAAGTGGTGAGGTATGCCAATGCCACAACGCTGCTCAAAGCTGCTCTCAAGTACGGAGTGGCTGCTCCCACCGTGTGGAGGTGGAGGGTGGAGCTTAAACTTCACCAACCCAAGTACACTTCCATGCAGAAGAAGTATATCATCAAGTTTGCTGAGACAAACTCTTTAAAAGAGGCTGCACAGCGTTATGGAATCACGGGGAAAACAATACAGAACTGGCGTAAAGCTCTTCAAGCTGAAGGTGACTTGGCTGCTGCTGGAGCAAATTCATCAGAAGAAGCACATAATGCCAGCCATGGAAATGAACAGACACCAGAAGCTACTGCTTTGCCAAGAGTGACAACAGGAGACACAGCTTCAGCTGAAGTGGTGACCTATGATAACCAGAATTTCCAGTTCATCATTGATGGGGGGGAGGTGACCGATACCAACGGACGTACCAGTGCTGAACAGACAATCGCTAGCGACATTCCTATGAGGATTGACCCTGTGCCATTAGAGGTGACTAACGAGGTTGACATTGAGAATGTAGGCATGGAATACGATGTGATATCATCTGAAGGTCACGCTGCCAAGCCACGCTGTACTGCTCACGAGAAGATGCAGATACTTCAGTTTGCCATTGAACACTCAGTACGAGAGGCTTCCCAGAAATATGGCATAAGTCCAGGAACTCTGTACTACTGGAAAAAGACCAGCATGGGTTCATCTCAGGGTGGAGTAGGGGGTGTGGCTGCAGGTGAAAATACATCTTTGACTTCACTGAATAGATCTGGAGACGAGCAGCATAACATGATGAGTATGTATCCAGGACATCCTAATCTCCTTCATGACCTGGAACAGATTCAGGGCAGTGGTAGTGGCAGTGGTGCAAGTGACAATGAAAAGAATAGCGGTGAACAGTTTTTATCTTCCAGTGAAGTAGTGTCAGCCACTACCGATGTGAACTTTTTGCAGGCTGTTTCATCTTTGCTGAATACTGCAGAGAGTGCCAGTAGGAACAATGGTGACCTTTCACCTTCCAGCTCTCGTTTGTCAAGGAGGAATGATAGTACCAGTGGAGGTATTTCTTCTCCGACTGAAGTTCTAGTTGCTCCACTTCAAATTGCTTCTGAAGAAGTTGCAACTTCTATTCCCGAAGGAGATGAAATAGAGACTCTGGCCAATGACCAGGACAATAAGTGTGGCCGATCAGATACTGTTGGAAATGTTGTGGTTGTCGAGTTGGAGCAGCGAAGTGAGAATTCAGGAGCTGAGAACGTTGCAGTGGAAGAGAAAAATTTGATGATTGCTGCTACATCTATGACTCCCATCACTGAAGAGATACAAACAGAAGTAGAACAAGAGATTGGGCATGAAGTAGAGTCATTGGTTGAACAGGAAGTGGATGTAAGGGACTCAGCAGCTGTGTGAATGTATGTGGTCATGTATTATGTTTTATTTTTCTAAACATCAACTTTATACTCTAATTAGTGCCCAGCTAACTTTTCATCCAAACCATGTATTGATTAACGTATTCATGAAACTCTAGTCATGTATGGTACAAATTATTATAGTTAAAAAAATTGTAAATGAATTTATGAAAATTATGACTCTGCGTTGTTTTGTGTGAAATCACCAATCACTTCTTCATCAGATGAAAGATCAACTCCATTCGTGAAATAGCCTCTCTCTGATGACTTCTTCTCTCCATCTCCTTCATTTAATGGAACAGGTGTGAAACCCTTTCGAAGGGGGCGTGTTCGCTTCAGCTGGACCACTGTGACAACAGCTAGTCCAAAAATGGCAATGACCAAGATGCAGATTATAATCAGGAGACATATGCTTGCAACGAACACTGCATGGTGGTCAGAGTGACCACCGTGGCCATTCTTGTCAGCTGAGGCGGCCATAGCAGCGCTACCTTCTTCAGTGCTGTTTATGTTGCCATAAATCTTGCTGGAGTTAGAATCATTTACAAGTGTATCTTTTGTTTGGGTAGTTTTGCTAGAATCTTTGTCTGCTGTAGCTTTTGTTTGGGTAGTGTTGCTAGCTTTTGTTGCAGTAGTTGTGCTGAAACTTGAAACAGTAGAAATTGGGCCATTCACACCTTGACTTTTGGCTTCAATTGCATGTGTACGTCTCACCAAGGTGAAATTAAGTACAACCGACCCTACTTTGGGAACCTTTACTTGCATTTGTGAACCTGGAAACCCCTTAGCAGACACTCGGATCGTATATGTGCCAGGCACAAGCAGTCTCCAATAGTCCCCATCCTCTGCTGACGTTACAGGATGTTCACGACCAACCACACTAATCATAGCCCCCTTGATAGGCTTTCCAGCTGAATCTTTGATAAATCCCTTCACGCCATTGTGTACCTGTTTGATGAACGCTATCATTGCTGGCTTATTCATGTTCCAAATGTTCTCTAAGTGACCAGCAGGAGGAAACTTGTAGCAGCCTTGCTCGACGGTTATCTCAAAACAGTTGGTATGGAGATAGTTATAATCCTGCATTCCACCGCTTACACTGTACCAAGCTGCTCCATTGGTTATGCCATGACTAAAACCTTCACGATCATGAGGACAGGGTCGTCCTAGATGCATGGTGGTGTGAGCATTAGAGTAAGCCAAGGACACCTGTCGAAATATGTCGTCATCAGGTGAACGGGTGTAAGTGCTCACTCCATACCTGCTGTTATCATATGGATAGTTGGCAACGAGAGCACCATTATGGAAATTACAAGAAAGCACAAAGGGATACTGCTTGATCCACTTCATGACAGCTTTAGTCTCAGGGGCTCTCCTCTGAGAAGAAATGGTTTCGAAACGATCGGGAAAGTTGCGATTCAAATCGACTTTTTCAGCATTGTAACGTCCACGAACTCCACTAAAGTCACCCACATGAGAGTTTTCATAACCATCTGGATTCATAGAGGGCATGATGTGAATTCGTGTATTATCAACGATCCTGGTGATTTCAGGATCTTCTCCATACCCAGTGCAAAGGTACTCGATGAGATGAAGCAGTGTTTCTCGTCCAGTAACTTCATTACCATGCATGTTCCCGATATACTTGAACTCCGGTTCTCCTGGTTCATGAACCCCAGGGTGATCCGTGATCTCCAATACCATGAGCTCCTTGCCACGAACAGACTGACCAATCGAATATAGTCGTGTGATTTTGGGGAAGTGCTGGGCATAATTGGCCATTATTGCGTACATTTCCTTGTTGCTATGATGGATAAAGTGGACAGGCTGTACACCAGATGGACTTCCATTGGAAAGAACACACAACCCCAATACTAGTAACAGCTTGCCAAGTAGAGAGAGACAATCTAAGCGGCCCATCTCTTGTCCAGCTACAGAGTTAGCTAGTGGTGAAAAACCTGTAGTTTGTAAAACGATATGTTTGTGAACACCCAATTATGTAGCGAGCTAGCTGGCGCATGCAACAGAATAGCTTGTAGAACTCACCTATTGAGCCTTTTTTACTTCCTTTTCTAAGAGGTTTTCTTCAAATACTTATATCCATAGAAATCTATTCAGGGATTCACACTACTTTAGGCAGCTTTGCCTTTTGTGGACGCCCGTAGCTAGCTGTAGGTAAAAACTTCCGCTTGTTACATAATTAATTTTGTCGGATCAATTTCCGGTCGGTCGGGAAAGTATACCGTATACGCGTAAAGCCGGTCAATTTACCTGTGTGCCGCTGGTAACTGACCTGAGTGTGCAGGTCTAATCTTGAAAGCTGTTAAGTGTCTTTAGAGTAGGAGAACCCAGCTCCATGCGAATCAACTAATCTACTTAAAGCACTGGTAAGAATGTAAATACAATCTAGATAGAGATATAAATGATAATCATAGTAATCATCATTAATGTCTGTGGGTTTTTTCCCAATCACACTTCTTGAAACTCACTTGGATTAACATGAATAGACATTTTCATACTTGCCAGCAGTGCAGCCAAAATGGTTGACTATGAAAAGACATGTGAAGAACTTGTTGAGAAGTGCAAGCATGAGGCAAAACAGCTCGTAGAGTTCACTGCCACACGAAGAAAGGTTCACTGGACCCACCCTAGTTTCGTTTCCTTTTGTGGTAAGTCTTATTAAGCTAGCTAGCTTAGTCAGTCAGCTAGAATCCCGCACGATATTCTAGAATGTCTCTTTTTTTCTTCCTAATTAGTGTCAGTTGAGGATATTCTCTCATATGGGGTCAAGAGACGATACCAGAGCTTCCGTTCCAAACTCATCACCCCTTCAGGACGTGTGCTACAGGATTTGGGAAAGTCTATGCCTGAGGCTGCTGATCTCTATGACAAGTGTTTCAGTAGTAACCTGACTGAGAAAGAAGACTACACCTTCGTCCATGATGTCTCGATGGCTGAACGGAAAGTTGGATGGATCCGTGCTGCTTTGGTCGAGGGGAAACTCCAGTTGATCATAGGGAAGATCATGAAAAATCCAAAGTGAGCAAATCTTCTTATTCTGTGCTTATTCTAACCAAGATCAGAAAGTGTATTTTCTGAGCCACATTTTAAATCACCTCATCATGAAGCATAGGTGGAAATTAACAGCATGTTTAGGTATTCTTTTTTTTCTTCTTCTTCTTTTTTTCTCTCTCGATGTGACAACAACAGGGTTCCAAATTTATTCCACGAGGTGCTCTTGGAACATGTCTTCCCATGGCCATAATCGAACCATGGTTTCTTGTTAACTTCCCTTGTCCCCCGTGTTCATCATGCTGTGTTGCTCGTTTAACTTCCTGTTGCATGATGTGCAGGGTGATGAAATTTTCCATGCAGATGCGTGCTTGCCGCCACCTAGCACATGGAGGCTCTGAATAATTATTTTTACTTATGCTCTGATCTCTTCACTAAACAAACTACATAATTCTTTTCTCTCCTTTTAGGCAGTTTTATACAAAGCAATCAGTCCTGTGTCATCGCGTCTATGGCGATATCTTTCAGTCTCTAGTAGGTAAGGGGTTTCCTTGTATGTAGATTCATATGGTTGGTGCCATGGGAACAGGTCTATTATGTCACAGCTGTTGTTTTCATTCAAGTTTGGCACACAGTCATATGCACTAGTTACAGTTGTGGTTCAGTTGTGATTGTTTATGCCAGTAGTATCATCCCTGGCAACTGTCACGGCCTGTGTCTGCCATTAGCATTTTATATTTGGTGTGTATCCATCCACTCCCTTATTTGTATAAAGGGGAATATAGCTTGCTGTGTGTCAGTTTGCTCTTGAGTGAAGTGCTAAGTAAACCTCCACATATAAAGCACAATAGCTCTAGGAGTACACATTAAATGTCTAGGACCTGGCTTACTGGTGGGTATACCCCTGTCTTGATGACTATTAGCATGATCTTACGGTGCTAATGTAATATTCTGAGAAAACAGTTTCTGTACAAGCCATTGATATGTACATCATATTGGTGATATACTTTCACTGTATGAGGTGGTGACTCCCTTTTCTCTCTGCAGATGGTCCGTGTTCCATCCGTTATAGTAGACTAAAGACCAGCGACATAGCCATTGGTAGTCCCTCCCCTGCTGAGATCGTGGAGAGACATAATCAGTAAGTTGTGATGTGTCAAGTTTCCAGCTCCATAGCTCCACTTGCATGCTAAAAAAGAGGGAAAGACAAGGAGGCACATATTTAGCTCACCTGTGTGTGTGTTGAGTGTTAATTTTGTGTGTTTATTCCACAGGGTTCTGTCCATATCTACCATCAAGGGAAAACAGGTACTGTCCTCACATTCATCAATGATGAAGTGATGTATGCCTGTACTAAGATACCCATGAAAATGGACCTGTCCAAAGGGATCATGACTTCATCATCATGCCTTCATTATCAATATGAAGTCACAGCTTGTTATAATCACCTAGCACATCTATTTTTAGTAATATCTGGTCTGTGATGTAATGATATTGGTGGTGTGTTGTGTGCAGGACGATGGAGGAGAGAGCATAGCAACGGAGGCAGCGTGGGACCATGTCAGATCTCTCTACCAGAGCAACTCCTCCACTTGTCTTTTCGGAAAAAACAATATCATGGTACAACCGGTGAGTGAGTAGTCTGTTTAGGGAGTCCAGGAGGTCAGAGTAGGACACTAATTTATATCAAGAGACCATACCATACAATCTGTCTCCTCTGCTTTGATTGAGGGTAGAATATGTTTATTAATTTTTTCCCCCTTCTCTTCCCCCTAAGGCTGGTTTTGCTCAGCCAGTGCAGGGGTACCTGACTCTGCTGCAAGATATAGCCACTCTCATGCTCAAATGGATCCCAAACGCTCTCTTGCAGGACTCCACAAGTGCACAGAGGTCAGTCATTCTGTTCAACACAGGCAACTGGGCAGGTGCTCCAATTCTCAGGCATTAAGATGACCCAGAGTCAGTCTACACAGGATAACTAGTTCTAATGCTTTCGTTTTCTTGGGAGTTGAAGTGGAATTAGCCTGGGAACGAGGCTAAAGTGGAATGTGAACAGCCATTATTTTTAAATTATAAGGCTGTGAACTATTGCTTGTTCCAGGAAGGATTGGTTTACATAGAGGAGGCAAGGTAGTGTACTGTCACTACCAGTGAAGAAGCCATGCAGGAAGTGTTGACAACTTCCAGGAGAGCTCCCATAGGCTACATTTCCACATCATTCATTCTCTCCCATGAACATACTGTAGATTTCAGGAGGGTTGTCCATAAGGAATGAGAAATAGGTAGTGGCTTACAAGGACCTAAGAAACCCAATCCTTTCATGTCCTATACAATCCATGCAGTTGTGTAAACCATAGGACAAATGGTATCCACCTATTCCCTAAACCTTCCTGACAACCAACCTGCAATGGACAGTATTTAGCTTTCCTTTCATCAGTTACTTCCTGGTTAATTGATTGTTTTCATGTAGTGCCTTGTGGAAGACGGTCATGTCCATCGACATTGTGAATCAGATAGCTCACATTCACTGCCACAGAACTCCAGGTAAGTAATCCATTACCTTGGTATGATATTAGCTTATTTCTGTTATGACCTTTACCACATTTATATAGTGTGGTAAAGATTCTACACTTGATTACATTTTCTCACTTTCTCACAGGACACTCAGCTGAACTAATACTGATCGGGTACGATGGAATAGCACACCCTCCGCTGCTGTTCCCTCACCAGCCGTCTTTCTTCCTCTTCCTGGAGTGTCTTGAGAACAGCCTTCTTCCCCAAGGCTGCCTGGAGCCTCCTCTTTGGTACATCAAGGACATGACTACCAAATCCACCAGGGTGAGCTCCTACAAGTATCTCTCTTTGTTGGCAAAACAAGATGCAATTCAACCCTTCAGTTGAATAGAGTGGTATGAATTAGTGTCATTATCCAAGTCTCTCTCTCTCTCTCTCTCTCTCTCTCTCTCTCTCTCTCTCTCTCTCTCTCTCTCTCTCTCTCTCATAGGCCAAAGGTTCTGATTCGCTGGAAAAGTTCGGATTAAAGACCAATAATCAGAGTGGGACTTCTCCAGTTGACGAGGGGGAGTGGTTTGATGCCATGGAAGTGTGGAATCAGGTCTTTCGAGTACGGTACGGGCCACGCCCCAAAATGGAGGAATCTGAGGAGGTCATCATCCATGCGGCTCCTCCACCCATACCTAATCTCTTGTCCCTCAATCTGACCAACCACTCCAGGAGGGGCAGCTTTGAGTCCTCCGAATCTGGGGGGTCAAACTCCGAGGAGAGTGACCACACCCCTCTACAAGTCACCGTGGAGAAACCAGGGTCCCTGGCCCGGGGGGACTGGGAGAAGTTTCAGTTCAAGGTCACCCGGCAACTTCTTGCTCGATACTTCTACAGTTGTGAGTTATCATAGTTGGATGTGCTGGGGAGAGCTGGTTTACTAAAACTTGCAACAAAGCTTACATACTATGGTTGAGTAGCCACAAACTTCAATACATTATATCAGTCTAAGCAGGACAGAACTAAATTTTATGTGCCAGTAGTTGCTAAAGCAACTGTAGTGAAAGCTTCTAATTCTGGGAGACAATTCTGGTGTAACAAGTAGTTATCCCTTCAATGGTGTGTGCAGAAGCAGGTTTTTTTTTTTTTTTGTGCCACTGTGAATATCATCATATCATATGGTACATGTTGTTTTAGTGTAAGAACACTGCCTGGTTAGGATGATATTGGGATTGGTTGTTTAGTGTAAGAACACTGCCTGGTTAGGGATTGGAATCTTTTCTTTTTCTAGGGCTGTCTCATTGTCGCTACATGTCCAAAGTCCGAGCGTGTGTTTCTCACTTGGTAGGCGCTACAGTACTCCATCCCAAGAACCACACCCACATAAACAGTGGGCTGACCCGAGAGGAATGGGACGCCTTTCTCCAACTGAAAGATGTAAGATCCTTCACTCCGTTATTATGTAGTGATAAGCTCTTTTTGATGTCAAATTACATAATGGTCCTTATGCTTCTCTTTACAGAGACAAAAGAGATGGTCTGAACTTATTGAGAAGATTTACTTTGGAGGTGTGAACCACGACATTAGGAAAGAGGTACTGCTAATAATTATACATATATGTCATGTGACTAGCATGTGACTAACATAATAGTGTTGCTCTAATTTACTGGTTTGTTACTACTGTAGTTAGCATGTTCAGTAGAATGTTAGTGTGCTCACTGGTTCATTTTACTAGAATATTCAGGGTTGTTTTACTAGAATATCACTAGATTGTTTTACTAGAATATCACTAGATTGTTTTACTAGAATATCACTAGATTGTTTTACTAGAATATCACTAGATTAGAATTCTATGGACTGTAGGTGTGGCCATTCCTGCTGGGTCTGTACCCCATGAATTCCACTGAGCAGGAGAGGGAAGATATACTCCGCCACTCAACTGAGCAGTACACAGCGACTCTGGCCGAGTGGAAGTCAGTAGAGGACACAAAAAAAGAAGTGGAGCTGGAGGCAGTCTTGGTGAATGGCTACCAAGTGAGGAACAGAGAAGCCTCGGCCTCATTGTCTACAATTTCCCCGTCTCCTTCCGATTCACCCTCAAAAAGTGCTGGTAGTAGTCCTGACTTGTCAAACGACATATCACATGACAGATCACATGATCAGTATGATGATCTAGCTGTGTTTGATACTCAATCACATGACGAAAACAGTTTCCCGTCGCCTAATCGGTCACATGAGCATTCACCTAGTAAACATTCGAAAAAGGCAGAAGCAAGTCCTGGTCATTCTGAGGGAGGTCGTCTGGAGGAGAATTTGGAGGCGACTCCTGATCATTCCAACCAAGAAGATGATTTGCAGGAAGTCCCACCGCCACCGGTGCTCTCTCCAGACCCGATAGAAGCCGTTATGTTGTCACTCAAACTTGACTCCAAAGGAAAACTATTTGCAAAGGAGCTGTACAACATCGACAAAGACATCCCTCGGTGTGACAGAGACTACTGGTAAAGAGAGAATCTTGGTTTCTATCGTACAATGTTTGAGTGTACTGTGTCAACAAGCCCTCCACTTTAATTCTGGAGAGGATGGGTACTGGTAGGCTACTCCTTGATCCACACTTCTTTTTCTTGCAGGTACTTCCAGAAGGACAGCAACTTGAGTAAGCTGAGGAATGTGATGTGCAGCTTCGTGTGGGGACACATTAACGAAGGATATTCCCAAGGCATGTGTGACCTCCTTTCTCCCTTGCTGGTGATACTGGACAATGAAGTCCTGGCGTACAGCTGTTACCTCAAGATTATGGAGTCTGCCATTAAGCTCTTTCCTCCTCACACTCTCATGAACACACGTCTTGCCAATGTACAGATCCTACTCCAGGTATTATGCCATGTGTAAGGTTGTCATGTTTACATTAATTATACAGTTTCAACTATAAAGTTTTCATTTTATGATTTGTGGTTGATATGGGCAAGACACACATAGGACCCAGCCTTTTGTCCTTTGTTGAGAGGTTCTCCTCTTTCAGAGTGTCCTTTATTGGAGGTTCCACTGTATACACTTTCTGTGGCTTAGGGTGGAAATTGGTTGTTGGTTTTGGGGCCCTTATTATGGAGAAAGTGTCGAATGAACAAGATTCGATTTTCTCTTTCAGGTGATGGAGCCAGAATTTCACCAGTACTTGGCTGACCGACCAATGGGAGATGGCCTCTTCTATGCTTACAGATGGCTTCTTGTCTCCTTCAAGAGAGGTAATCAGCAACCACTTTCTAGTTTCCAAGTGATCATATAACCTTCTTTTCTTTTATCAGAATTTTGCTATGATAGTATATTTCGGCTGCTTGAGACCATTTGGGTTGCCAGAATAAATGGTATTACGCAAAACTTTGAGGAATTTTTTGCTTTGGCCATCATGAAACAGTTCAAGTAAGTTGTTAGTATTTTTGACTACCCTTTACCTAAAATTTAACCCTTTACCTATTTAGATCTGCCATAATGGATGCTCACCTTGACCCATCAGATATTTTAAATCTTTTTACTGGTAAGATTATTGTGAGTACAAAGATGTAGTGAGTGTAATTCCATATTTTTTTGGTCACAGACTTGGCAGAGAAACATGCCATTGATGGCGAGGCCACAATCAAAATAGCACAGGAGATCATCCAAACCTTGCAGTCTGACCTTACCAGAAAGGACTGCTGAGAGAACACACTGGGAGCAAGAGATTATAATAGTTCAATTTCATGACTTTTTTTACTCTTTAAAATCATCACTTCGAATTTCATTGCACTTTTCTTGGCACACTTAGTGCATTCTTTACATGCAGTGGTTAAGAGGGAGTAGTAATTAGAGTGGGTGTAAGGTAACATTACTCCACATCACATTATGTGGAGTCCTGTCCCAAGAATCAGATTTCTTTTTGGAGAATTCCTGAGCAATAAGTCTGCAATGCCCATAATTACTGCACTGCCCGTCATACTTCCATAGTACAAATGGCTACTATTAAAAAAATGATGGATAAAAAATTAGAAGGGATGCTATATTATATTGGCTACTGATCTGGGGTGAATGAGTGTTGCCTACTGTTTTACTGGAGGAGGTGGACGTGGGTAGCCCAGCTCCTTCAACATATCGCACTCGCTGTAGATTTGCCGCTGCATGTCGAGAGGCATCTTAGTTCTCCACTTTTCAATGGCATTCGTGTGGATGGCTTCTCTCACTTGATTTGATGAAGGCTCCAACCTAGTACACATATGATGGTAAGGCCATCATTATAATTATTTCGCTATAGGTCATGTGATCCTGAAAATCAGGCACTGGCCAAGCGGGCAACCAAACTAAGCCAGCCACGCCACAAAAATAGGGTCCATAATCTTATGCTTATCAATCAACAAAAACATTCCCAAAATCTATGTTTCATCCCACCTTGATAAAGACACCTCCTTGTTTATCAACTCGTGGTGACGCAGAACGTTGTCATGCCACGGAACATTGACAAACTTCAATATCCGTTGCATCCATTCCTTTGGATTCTTGACCAACTTCTCGTAGTACACCTCCAAGCAGCGCCCTCTTCCAAGGATGCTGCAATCTCGTGACATACGAGTCATCATTTTGTTCCAAAACATTGCTGCTGACAAGTAGTTCTTTGAATTCACACCGGAAATGGTCACATTTCGACTCACAATGGAGTAAGCCACAGCTCGTCCATCTCGAATCAACAGGATGAACTTTGACTTTGGGTAGATTCTCAACACATCATTCATATAGTTGAGGACAAGAGGATCCTTGTTGCAGAGGTATTCTGCTGGAGATCCGTGACCCAGGATGATCTCTGTGATAAATGCTCGCATGGCACGATCCAAAATAGCATCCTTAATGCCAGCTTCTAAAAGGCGTCGGTGCTCCTTCTCTGATCGATTCCAACGACTTCTCATGGCGAGAACTCTAGGGATGACACGAGTTTCTTCCCCACAGCGAATGTCTGGGTGAGCATCCAACATGGCCCTCACCAAAGTGGTCCCACTCCTGGGAACACCACCCACGAAGATTATCTGTCGTGACTCCATGGAGGAAATGATGGAGGTTGCTTTGAGCCTTTCTGCAACTGTTGCATTTGTAGCAGCTACGAGGTGGTTTGGTGAGGGAACTTGAGCTTGAGGATAATGGAGGTGATTTTTGATGGTTGGACAATCCTGCTGCGGACAGGACGAGTGAAATTGGAACAGCCTAAAGAGAAGGATACTGTTGGTTAGTAAGCTGAAGAGCAAGAACAAACGCAAACATTTGAAGTTCCCGAGAACTCTTGACATCTTCCTACTCAAAATAGCTATCATAATATAATAGCTAGCAGTGATGCTTCAGGTGTTCACTTCATAGCTAGCTTCCTAGATCCTCGAGGCTCGTTTCTTTACAATTACAAAGTTTCGGACGCCAGACAACCCTTTCCAGTTTACAGTGTGACCTTTTCCAATTCTCAGTTTTCATCTTTGCAGGCCAGGGACCAAGGATATGAATCGTTCTCTACAGGTAACTGTCTGTTGTAGATGTTTGAGAAGGCTTATAAAAGGATATCATTCTTCAGTCTACAATCTTAGGTATGCAATAATAATTATAATGCATCATCACAAAGGGTGACTCACTCTACAGTCCCAGATTAGTAGAAGTTGGAAGAATTGAACCACCTCAGGTGAATGGCTATTATCAAGCTGGACAGGTATTACAGGTCTCATGATTATGCCTCAGAAGTTACTTGTACCAAATAATTCACTCCTATAGTTTTTCCTTCATCGGATTTTTGGGTATCGTGGGGTGCTCCTGTTTCCATGGATGGCCAGAGTATACGACAGGGATATGTATGGAGGGGAAAAGAAGTGAGTAGGCAGAATTGAAGAAAAAAAAACACACACACACACACACACACAACAAAAACAACTATAGAGAATGTTTTTCCTTAGGACTTGGGAAGAGGATGGAGTTCTCTATGAAAATATAAAGAATCTGAAGCCAGAGACGAAAGCATACTATCAAGTGTTGATTGATAACAGGGATATACCCTATGTGGTTAGTGACGATAGATAATCCAAACTTACAGTGAAAAGATACTCCATTTTTCAGCGTACTCATCCTGAAGCCATTACTTTTCTAGCTGATCACAATGATACTTCTCTATACTCCTTACCTGGTTAGTAATAATTAGTCTGGCGTAGCTGACCCTTTACCATATGGAATATGGTAAAGGGTCAGCTATGCCGGTACTGTATAAAATTATCCTTATGTTACTGTTCTATTTTAGGGTTGGATTATGTGAGTCATGACGATGTCATTCCTTACACCAATACCAGTGCAGATCCCTTCATCCACGAGTTGTTCGGTCAATTTCTTGTACCTAGTGAAAGTAAGGAAGGTAAGACTGACAGTATTGGATCAATATTTCCTTGCCATGCTGTCTCAGTGAGTGAGTGTAACTATTGCTTCACAGGCCTTTCCTATGTTCCTCGTGATGTTCTGAGTCATTGGAGGGAGAAGAACCATGAATGGCTGGAGCTGAGTGAAGTGCACTGTGAGACCACTCAGAACGTACGTGTCACTGTCATGCCCTTCTATATGGGTTGGATCAAAACAGAAAATAAAAAAGACAGAACCCACTGGTGGAGGTAAATCCAATTAACTACTCTAAGCAGAGAGGTATTCTTAATTCAGGGGGAGAAAGATGTTAGTGGGAGATATTTCTTGTGGTGTAGATACAACATTCGAATTGAGAGTTTAAATGGAGAGCAGATCCAATTGAGGGAGAGGCTATGGAAGATATACAGCATATCTGGGACTCTAGAGACTGTAGGAGGAAGAGGAGTGATTGGACAGGTAAATCACCACGACCCACTCTATGATTCTCATTACTTCTGGTGTTAATATAGGAACCAATCTTCAATGCAACTCAACCTGCATTCCAGTATAGCAGTTGTGTTTCATTACGCTCCCCTACTGGTCACATGTGGTTAGTTAGTTTTCTGTTGACATTATTTGAGTTTCAAGTCTCTTTGGTTACGTATGTTGTGTAGGGGGACTTTCAGAATGGACAGACAGGATAGGAGTTCTTTTAATGTCAGGGTGCCACCATTTTGTCTTGAAAGTCACCAGGAAAGGAACTAATGGATAATGTACTTTATAGTGCAGTATCATTCATTATTGGGATCAACAATCAGAGAGTTTTGCATGCTGAATGACATAAGGGTCCCATTCACATCCCCATGTCCCTTCTATTAGGCAGATAATTTATTATTTGAATAATAATGGTATAGCTAACAGTGAGTGTTAATGGTGAATATGATATAAAATTTAAAAGGTAAATATGCCTGTCATGTCTTTGCAAATAAAGTAGCAAATTCCCTCTGTACTTGTTCCCATCCTAAAATAGAAGGGGAAAAAAAAATTATTCTCAGGTTAAAAGCAGTGTAAATTTTACCATCCAAGAGGAAGCTAGCCACTTCATGATGGTTGAATGTTGTTGCTGATCTCTTGTTATCTCTAGCTCTGTGCTTGTGGTAAGCGAATCTTCTAGTGTGTGATTTGATAACGTCCATGTTAGCTGACCACATGTTCTGGCTGTGTAGCACCAGTGGTGAAGGTTGGTGTGAAATGGGGATGGATTTTGCCTCTACACACTGATGCTGTGAAGTGGGCAAGCTGTTCTCTTTCGAATCCTTTCTCTCTGTGCTCTGTGATCCATTTTTGAATTCCATAGAATCACCACCATCCCCCAGCCCCCTACTTTTGTTCTTATGATCCCTTCCATGATGAGGCCTGAATCCACCTCTGCTATTCTGTCGCTGAGTGGCCCATTTTCGACTATTATGATTTCTATTCCCATAACTAGTTCCATTATACATTTGACCTCTGTTACCAGCATTATCACCACCTCTAGAGTTGTTACTGACCCTCTTTTCTTCATCACCATCACATATTCTCCTGGTGGTGGACTTTATTGTTCTTGATCGTAGAATTCCAGATTTCCTGCGAATATTGAGAGACACTGGCTTGCTTGTGTTCTGTTCTGGATATTTCTCTGGTGAGAGTTCCTCAGATGAATCTGACAGGGAAAAGAACTCCTTCTCTAAGTCAGTCACCATTATAGCTTCATTGCTGCTTCCAGACTGCACATTCTCTGGATGCAGATCTGGTGTGCTTATTGATGACATTTTGGACTCCATTGCTGTCTCTTCTTCATTTTCCTCAATACCTTTAATCTTTGACCAAAAGGCTCCATCAGAGTTCTCTTCAATTCCTCCAGAAATTTTGTCATTCTCATTCAACTCCATAGAATCCATATCATCAGTTTTGCTATCCTCAACCAGCAAATGGCTAGCATCAGAAAGTCTAACCTCATCACTCTCTTTTATTTCCATTTTTTCATTCAGTGACTGATTAGAGGGAACTGCCTCATAATCTGTGGTTGTCTTCTGCATATCCATGTCTTCCCCATGCAGAGCAGTATCATCATAAACCGAGCTGCTGTCATAGTCTGATACTGCACCAGAGTCACTGGTCCATGACCCTTTCGGCCCATCCAGTCTAAGCTGATCTATAAGAGCTGAGAGTTGAATAGCTATTGGTTCAAA
Organism: Crambe crambe; assembly: GCA_963924555.1. NCBI lineage: Eukaryota > Metazoa > Porifera > Demospongiae > Poecilosclerida > Crambeidae > Crambe > Crambe crambe. The sequence continues at coordinate 865,853 of OZ004596.1, forward strand.
GATATCAAAGGAGACATTGCAGGATTGAAGTGATAAAGCACCACTTTCGAGAACGGTGTAATCTTCAGAAACCAATTCAGATATTTGCCTGGCTACTTCCTTCATGGTAGACAGCTGAAGAAGTAAAATATAGCTGGGTCAGTATCTTTGCAGGGCCCAGGAGAACAGCTAGCATGCTAGACGCTTGCTAGGCTCTAGCGATATTAGCATGATAGTTTACCTTGAATTGGACATTTCCATCACTATCCGGGCTTTCTGAAAACATGGTGGAGTCATATAGCTCGCAAAAGGTGTCTGCATTACCAAAGCGAAGAGCTCTGCCCAGTTTGAAGCATTCGGATATTGCCAGCTGCCGTGGTGTCGAGTCTTCCATTTCGTTTCCAAGGTGAAGAGAAAGTGGGCGGAGTAAACGATTAACACCGTACCGCCCAAGAGCTTACCGGGGTCAAAGTTCGAATTGCCTGACAGTAACTGTTCTTTTAGTGGCTAGCTTTCATGAATAACCGCAGGAAAATGGGAGAAAATGTTTACCTGTTCATTCCCAACCTTATAGGCAAGTCTTTTCTTAGATAAGATTAATATATTGAAGCACTATTGTATAACTCTCAGGTTATGTCAGGGTGATACTGCTCATAGTTGCATTATACTATATGATTGATAATTATATTTGGGCTTCTTCATGCTACCTCTTGAGTGGATTTCTTGATGCTTTTGATGGATGGGCTGCTAGACGTTTTAATCAAGGTATATAGGGCAGTAAGGTACTTTGGATGTAGATCAACTCCAGAAATTTTTCCCTTCCCACTGGAAGAATTTTTTGCTACAAATGTTAATTAAGATGAGAATGAGTATTGGAATTTCCTGAGTTACCTTAACCTTATCGAAACAAAGGTCAGAGAAATAGGTCTATTGCTTCCTCCCCTGATAAATTGGTCTCTGTTCTCCAGATCTCTTTAATTTTACTTTAATAAGGTACCAACTTTGGGGCTGTACTTGACATGGTGACGGACAGGTGTGCTACGACTGGTCTCATCATTGGACTGTGCTACTTCTACCCCAGCTATGTCTTTGCATTTCAAATGTTGGTCATCTTAGACATTGGCAGTCACTGGATTCAGATGTACACTTCCTTGCTCCATGGTGAAACCACACACAAGTCATCCTCAAATATACTTGTGAAGCTGTATTACAGCAAGGTAATCCAATTCAGTGGTTTTACAGTAATCATTATTCTCATTATAGCCTGTTTTGTTCACATTTTGTGCTGGCAATGAGTTATTCTTTACATCTCTCTACATCTTGTACTTCACGAAAGGATATTTAGGTATAAAATATCAAGCTGGCTCAGCTGTCCTTTTTAAATGACTATTTTATCTGTTGTAGTGGAGATATTTGGATTCCAAGTTGGCTCGTGGCATATTATTGCTGCACTCTCCTTCCCCATTTCAGCCATGAAGCAAATAGTGTCAGTTGTCCAGATGGTGACTGCCATGAGTGAACTAGCTTCCGCAGATGTAGTGACCAGAGCACATCAAAGGGATCAGCATTCATAAACCACACAGAGATGAACCCCAATTTTATTTTTTGGTAACTGCAGAAATTAGCAAGTTGTAGCATAGTACGATATTGCTATATACATCAGACAATGATGATGATATGACTGAAATAAATATTTAAATTTTTAAAAACACTACACTTTGTTTTTGTTCTGTTGTAAAGTTTTTGAAAGAGGCGACCCCACCACCCCCAGCATAGTTAGAATCACGACTATAATGATAAGCTGGTGGATTGGCTCTGATACAGAGTAATGAGTAGCCCGGACTTTTGCTTCCTCACTTTCCTTTTTATCTTGTCTCTGTCTCTTCAGAGCATCTCCATAGTGGGCTCTGTAAAACTCATCGAAGTCAAATTTCACCTTGTCCTTGTCCACAAAACTAGTTTTTCCTTCAGTCCATGATGGTGTAGTTGGACTACAGTGGAAATAGGAAACTACATAATGATATACTGAACTGAGCAGAGCAGGGTATGTATGATATTCCCAGGTGAGTAAAATAGATGACATACTGTGAAGTTGTTGTCTGTCTTCCAGGATGGTGATGCAGTATTCTCTTGTCATATCTCTTCCGGAGGTCATACTGGCCTAAAATGGAATATGCTTCAGTAAGCTCAGTGAACTTTTGATGAGCATCAGGAGTGCCTTTGTTGCGGTCTGGGTGATATTTCATCGATAGCTTGTAGTAAGCTTGCTTCACTTGCTGTTGGGTTGCTGCAGGTGACACACCAAGGACAGCATAGAGGTCCTTTGGTTTTTCTTTATGGATTCCTCTGTGACCTTTAGTGGAATACCAGGATACAGGAGGACCTCTGTGACCTGATAGCAGAGGATTTCTAGGCTTTGTAGTGGTGGAGAGGGTCCTATAGTCCGGTTGATAGAGTAGTTTGGTTCCTGGGCTGGAGGAAGAGCTGTAGCACTCAAGTATAAACCTCCGAGACGCTCCAAAACACTGTCTCCAGCTCCTGCCAAACATCGCCATCAGCCGCACTATAGGTAACCACGCCTACCACAAATGAACTTTGAACTTCAGAAGTCACGTGGACAATCCGCTGACGGTGCACTTTTTTTTGCAGTCACCTCTTCAATATGCATGGCGTCGAAAAGGCCTGAACATCGAGCACCCCCAGAATTGGTAAGGATATGGACAACTCAAGCAATGCATATGTCACTGAATATTATTTTATTTAGTTTTACAACGATGAAGAAGCCAGGAAATACACTCAGAAGTGAGTGATATTTAGTAGCAAGCTACCTAGAGCTAGCAGTAGTTGTAGGTAAACCGAACTACTATAACTTCTCCACTGAGATAAACACTTATTATAAGCACATTTTGAGACGCCATCATGTCGACTACCCCTTCGTTAAAGAAACCTTCATTCCAATGCCCCTTTCAGTGGCCACAAAACCAATACTGTCTCATCCTACGAGCAATACTGGTGATAATCGGTGGATTTCTAGTCCACCTATCCCTAGGAACTATTTACACTTTTGGAAACATCTCTCCGTATATCGTGTCATATATTCGCAATCGTTCTCACCCTGCTGACTTTAGTCAGGCTACCTCTACCTGGGTCTTTGCATGTGCTCTTGTAGGACAGGGAGGATCCATGTTTGTTGGAGGTTGGATGGTGAAGAAAATTGGTCCCCGTTGGACAACTTTGATAGGTGGCTGGCTGATGAGTGTAGGAGTTGGTCTTTCGTATTTCACCATCAAAGTTTCTTTCTGGTTGCTACTAGTAACATATGGTCTATTATTTGGAGTGGGTGTGGGAATCGCTTACATAGGACCTCTCAACTCCGCCATGAACTGGATGCCAAAGTGGAAAGGCCTTGCTAATGGAATAGTCGTTGCTGGTTTTGGATTTGGAGCTTTTGTGTTTAATTATGTCCAAACTTTTTTCATAAATCCTCACAACTTAGAGGTAGTGAAGGATGATCATGGAGATAAATACTTTACTGACCCAGAGTTAGTTAGTCGTGTTCCAATGGTGTTCATCATTTTGGCTGCCACTTATGCTGTGATGCAGCTGGTAGGGTCCTTACTCATCACCAACCCTCCAGACGGTTATGCTGACCAAGATTCTGATGAATCCCCTGACCTTCAACAGTCTGGGAATTATCGTGAAGTGGACGATAGTCATAGCATCAATACTAAGAAGTTGAAGCCCAAAGAGCAACAGGACTGCTCTAAGACTAAAAATCTGGACTCGACTAGCCCTCCTGATTCACCAAAACACGGTCCTCAATTGAATGGATTTGCTAGTTACAATGAAGATTTGGAAGACCAGGAAGACAGCGAGAGTATGGAACTGCTCAAGGAGAAGAGAACCGTCACCAAGTACTCTGATGAATCTGATAACAGCCGCAACAGCAGTCGTGTTGGTAGCCCAGACTGGAATGATAAGTTAGAAAAGCAGTCAGTCACTTCAAGTGTGTCGTGGTCTAAGAATGTTATGACAAGCCTGAAACCTTCACAGGTCTTAAAGAAACCTAGTTTTTACCATTTATGGTGTATGTTCGCAACCAATGGCTTTGGTGTTATTCTCATTGCAACGCAATATAAAGCCTTTGGTCAAGATATCACACAGGATGACCATTTTTTGGCTGTTGTGGGATCCGTAGCAGCTGTCTTTAACTTTGCTGGTCGAATTGTCTGGGGACTCATAGCCGACAAGATTTCTTATAAGTTTGCTCTTGTGCTTCTTTCTGGTATCATGACTATGTTTGGGCTTACTTTCTATGCTTGTTCAATGGGAGGTAAAGGCATGTTCTTTGTCTGGGTTTGTGTGTTGTTCTTCTGCATAGGGGGGAATTTCTCCCTCTTTCCAACAGCTATAGGACGAGCCTTTGGACTCCAGTACGTCGCAGTGAACTATGGCCTTTTATTCACGTCCCAAATCATCGCAGGTATGCTGGGTGCTTTCTTGTCTACCATCCTCCAAGCAAGGATCCAATTCTATGGCATTTTCTTCCTAGTGAGTGGCTTTGCCTTTGTAGGCTTCATCTTGGCTATTCTGTACAAGCCAAAACGATACATTTCCCTCCAGCCAAAATAGAACTAAAAATTAATTATAATAACTGTTGGTTGTAATAATTATTTATCATTAGCTACCATAAAATTCACTGATTTTTGTAACACACCTTTCACTTGTAAGTCACCCAATGATAGAAAGTTTTGCGAATCTTGCTTCTATTAAGTCAATACACTTAGGTTGCTATTTTGCTTATGTAAGATAAGATATGGGCTCTTACATTGAGCTTTCAGTGAGTGCACCACATTCTATAGAAAATGCATCACTGTAACTCGAGGCATAGTTCTCTTCCTCATAGTAACCACAGGACTAAGTAACCTATAGTTAACAGTTTTTTTCACAGAGCTATTAGATTCTCATCTGATTGCTATTATTATAGCTAGTAAAGTTTTTCTTCTTCTTCACCATGTCATCAAAGTTTCGGTGCCCCAAGTTTCAATGTCCTTATTTTCCAAACCGTTTGCTCTATCTGCAAGGCATACTAGTGGTCCTTGGTGGGTTTATAGTCGAACTCACTACTGGATCTCTCTACACCTTTGGAAACATGGCTCCATATATCGTGTCGTACATCAGAAATCGCTCCTCCCCTGCTGACCTGCACCAGGATGAAACTCTAGCACTCTTTTCAGTTGTTATCATGGCTGAAGGGATGGGCAATATCCTCAGTGGTGTGATGTTGGCCAGAGTTGGTCCCCGTATGACTACCATTATAGGCAGTGTATTATTGAGTGCTGGTGTCAGTTTATCTTTCTTCACCATCAAATCCTCCTTCTGGGCACTCTTAGTGACTTACGGGATCATGTATGGATTGGGAGTGGGGATAAGTAGTATTCCACCCCTGGGCTCAGCTATGAGGTGGTTTCCAGAGTATAAGGGTGTTGTAGGTGGCATAGTGTCAGCTGGATATGGACTAAGCCCTTTGATATTTGACGTCTTGGAAACTGCGTACATTAATCCACGTGATGTGACCACAGTAATGGCAGATGGTGACAAGGCGAATTATTTCACTGATTCCAACCTGCTTGATCGCATTCCGTATGCTTTCCTCCTCCTTGCTGGCATATATACTATCATGCAGTTCATAGGGTGTCTGTTCATTGATAATCCACCAAAAGGATACGCCAAAAGCCAACAAGATGAGCGCACAGTTGACTCCAGGAATGTTCTGGAAGTAGATGATGATCCAGCTAAGAGGGAAAAATCACCATCCTTATTTTCAGCCATTGTGAAGTCGTTAACAAAGAGATATAAATCTCTATCTGTAGAGAAAAATCCATTTCATCATAATGGATCATCAAGTAGCACTAGAGGAGATGTAATGGACGTTAAACCATCTACTTCCAAGGAACACGAGAGAAAAGTGTTGTCTGAAGACATAGATAATGACAAACAATCATTGATATCCGCAGAATCTGGTGATGAGACACAACCATTCATCTCTAAAGGACAGTCTAGGAAAAGTGACGATCTTACCAACACAGAGCCTGTATCTGATGATGTCGGTACAACATGGACTTCTGATGACATCATCTCTCTAACACCTCTTCAGTCCCTCAAAATGCCATATTTCTATGTTCTCTGGGTGATAATGGATCTCGAACTTACCAGCACTCTCTTCCTTACGGCATATTACAAGTTCTTCGGTAACACGTTCATCAGAGATGATAAATTTCTGGCCCTGGTGGGATCAATCTCTTTCTGCTTCAATGGTATTGGTCGAATTGCTTGGGGATTCTTAGCCGATTGGACAACATTCAAGTTAGCACTAATCCTCATTGCCACTGTCTTAACCATTTTCCAGCTTACTTTCTACGCCACCATTTCAGGAGGGAAGGCTATGTTCTTCATCTGGATCTGCACAATGTTATTCAGTGTTGGTGGTGCATTTTCTCTATTTCCAAGTGTTCTGGGATACACTTACGGACTCAAACACGTCTCAATGAATTATGGTATTTTCACCATTTCAAAGATAGTCAGCGCTCCATTTGTGGCTGTGATATCTGTTTTTCTTGTACCACATATAGGATTTTCAGGATTGTTTTTTCTGTCCAGTGCTTTCAGTGGAGTAGCTTTGGTCCTATCTCTTTTGTATAGACAGAAAGTTTATATTGCAGTGAATCGAGATAATTCATCCTAGTACTGTCTATAGCACTACTCCAAACATCACAATACATTTATTTCATGCACATTTCTTATATAATATTGAGTGATATTGAGCTGCAAGGGAAACATATCTACTGTGTGTAGCTACAGCATTGTTGGAGTGTGTGATGAGTTTTGGTTATCTCTGGATAATTCTAGTTCTCGGATGATAGAGATTCAGATGCAAATGGCCGAGAGAGCCATTGAATTGTTGGCCCTGCCTGACGACTGCCCCTCCTACATCCTTGATGTGGGGTGAGTCTACTAGTAGGCTTCTTGACTGCCTTTAATACTTAACTAGCTACTAAACCAAATGGTGCACTTTTATTAGATGCGGTTCCGGACTTAGTGGACAGGCACTCACTGAAGCAGGTCATTACTGGGTTGGCGTGGACATTAGCAAGAGCATGCTAGGTCAGCTTCCCTCTATATTTGTTGTCATCTGTACATGTGCATGCCTGTCATCTGTACATGTCATGTCATCTGTACATGTACATGTTTGTCATCTGTACATGTACGTGTGTCATCTGTACATGTACATGTCACTGTACATATACATATTGTGTATGTACATCATACAGTGGGACCTCTCAATACACAGACGAGTTAGGACCGTCCGTTATAGAGAGGTGTCCTTTGCATAAATGCAGTTATCCTTTATTTGGAGGTTATCCTTTGTTCAGAGTATGGAAGTTTCACTGTATGTGAACATGCACACACATGCACACACATGTTTGTGTTCTACACATTCCTCACAATTATAATGATATCTTGTGAGTGATCTTCCTTCTGCTTCAGCCGTGGCAAGGGAGAGAGAGGTGGAAGGTGACTTGTTTGTGTGGGATATGGGAGAAGGATTGGGATTTCGGCCAGGAACCTTTGATGGAGTGATTAGCATATCTGCACTCCAGTGGTTATGCAATGCGGACAGGAAAGACCACCACCCACCAAAACGACTTTACCACTTCTTCTCCTCTCTTTATGCAAGCATGGCAAGTCATAACAATAATAAAAACAATAACAACTGGTCTTGTGAGCCAAAGCTTCACTTGATTAATTCTGTAGAGTCGTGGTGCCCGGGCTGTCTTCCAGTTTTATCCAGAAAATCCAGCTCAGATGGAACTGATTACCCAGCAGGCCATGAGGGCAGGTTTCACAGGGGGTGTGGTCATTGATTATCCCAACAGCTCTAAAGCCAAGAAGTAAAAAGAATTCAAAATCATAAAGACTTGATTGAGAGTTGATTGCTTTGTGCTTGTAGGATATTTTTGTGCCTTTTTACTGGCGGTGCTCCAGCACAAATGCCTCAAGTAAGGGAATATTCGTATTGTAGTTGTGAGTATCCCCTTTTCATATCCCTTTTAATAGAAAGGATGATGCTGGTCGTATTACATTGATTATACTTACTGTGCAGGGATTAGGGACTGAAACACAGGAATCTTCTTGCATTGATACACCTCGATTCACCACTAAAAGGTTAATGAAACCTGACATGTTAGCTAATAGTGAGCACTTATGGAATGTTGTATAGAAGAGGTCAGAAAAAGCAAAGAGTACCTGTTAAGAGTCGTGATTGGGTAGTGGCCAAGAAAGAGAGGATGAGAAAACAGGGGAAGTAAGTGCTGTGCTGAACATTTGTGTAGCCACTAATTTGAATTTTTAATTATGTAGAGAAGTGAGGTCTGACTCCAAATACACAGGACGAAAGAGAAAAACAAAATTTTGATTACTTATGCAATTATTATGGCAATTCATCCTCTAATTATGCGCATGCAATCAAAAGAAATATTGGGAAAATGAAGGAGGTGTGGTGTTGGCTTATTAGTACATAGATTATATGGTACCAGGAGTACGAGTTGGGTATTTGTCTTACAATCTCTAGTCAGTCTAGGATGAGTAGCTCACAATCTTACCGGTCAGATAGGCGTAGGTCCATCAACGATATAGACTTACCTCCAAATGTCGTGAAGGGTCTCTCTATAGAAATGCTCAAAGAACTTAGTGCTCAAGATGAGGCCACTTTTTACCAGTTCTTCGAGGGTCTGCAGCTGGAGGAGGTAAGTCGGTGTGTCTTTAGGTACAACCAAATAAACTGGCGAGTAACTTAGCTAAACAAGTATTTCAAAGGGGAACTATCAATTTATAAATCATTCCTTATTCTGTCCATCTCAAAAGTTGTGGTGCATTAAAATTGTAGGTGAAGAAGGCACGAGAACGCTCTCAGCAGATACGGGAGGAAAACAAACTAATAGCTCTCAAAAATTTGGAGTTGAAACCAAAGTTTGAAGAGTTAAAGACCCAGCTGATTGAAAGAAGCAGTGTGTTGAGTTCATTGAAGGAGGAATATGATAAGGGAATTCTAGAGCTAAGTGAGTTGGTTATGTGTTATTTAATAATAATGTCTGTGATGTAATGTTGTAGGCATTCTATGACATCCTGACCTGACCACTAAGTAGCTGCACTCAGCCTTATTGTGGCTGAAGTGGGAGAATACTTTTCTCACTTTAGTAACCCATGCACATGTGATGTTTTTTGTAGAGGGGATTCAGAATAAAACAAATCACCAGGCCATTGAAAAGGAACTGTCTCAAATTGCACGAAAGACGGAACAGGATTCCGAGGTAGTTATGGTCAGGAAGTTGGGGAGACTGGATACTAAAAACTTATTTTATTGTAGGATATGGCATCAGAGTTTATTGGTGGAAAATCTACTCTCAGTTTGGAAGATTTTCAGGAGGATTTTATCAAACAACGTACTTTATATTGGCTGCGTAGAGTGAAGTCAGAAAAGATGAAGGAGCTGCTTCAGAACTCTAGGCCTATTCCAGCTCCCAGAAAAGCTCATACCTCTGCTTCTGCTCTTCCCGCTGCTAATGTTGCCACTACCAACCCTCCACCTGTCCAATCTCTCCCCCCTCAGCATGCCCACCCATCTTCATCTCCAGGTTACCCTTCGGAACCTACTGCCTCCCTTCCTCCCTATCCTTCCCGTCCAGTTATGCCAATGCCACAGCAGCAGCACCAGGCTGGCCCTTTCCCTGCTGCAGCATATACATCTTACAGAAACCCTGCTCCCCCTGTTGCCAGGCCTCCAAGCAATCCTGTTCCCCCTGTCCCCAGACCACAACCTTATGGTGGCCATGGTTATAATAGATTCAATCAGCATAGATACTGAAACTCATATATTTCTCTGCACGTGCACCATAATAATGCTTTGCTTCCTAAATTATTTTATTAGCTGATTTTATAGCCTTAATTATTAATTTTGATGTGTTTGTTTATTTGATGTGCTGCATTTCGCGCGTGCGCCATATGTTGGTGACGTCATCAATTGGTTGTCTTGGAGATACTGTGCTCTTGCAAACAAAGAAGGTGCGCTTCAAAAAAAATTCGATGTGAGATGGAGGAAGAGGAAGATAAGACTAACAGTGTGGAAAAGCCACAGGCTGAGGATTTCACGGTGTCGAAAAGCCAGGAAGAAGATTTCAAAGCCTCAAATGCTTCACAGCAAGAAAAGTCGTCGGAAGAGAATGGACAGAATGATCAGTCTCCGATTACCTCCAAACCCACAGCAGTACCTGCTGCTGCACCAGTACATCCTAGTTCCAAAGTGGAAACTGCATCTCCTAATGATGCTTTCAAAAATGACCAGGAGGACCAAACCTTTCATCACCCTCTAGTAAGTTTCTGTGGAACACAGCAGTTCGACCTGCTGGCCTGCAGAGTATAGTTTACTGGACCTGGCCACTGTTCTTTTGTCCTAAATACAGTCACTGAATTGGTGTTTTGGTTATAATTCGGACCTTCCAGTGCACAATATATCAGAAGGAAATCGAAAGGTGCTTGGCATACTTCCAATATTTAAATTTAACTAGCTATTTTTTTGTACAGATGATATTCTATGTGTGTGCTCACACTGGAGTGTTGCTTGACATTGCCAGCAATGAGCAGTGTCTCCTGCAAGGACATAACAATCCCATCTCCTGTACAGCAGTCAGCTCTGATCGACGCTGGCTCGCCACAGCTGACTGTGGCAGGGATTGTGTTCTCATCATTTGGGATTCATTCTCTGGGTATTATAAATGACTTTACTTTCCACACTAGCCAGAATCTCTATGTTGACTCCTTGATAATAATTCTCAATGTCCAAAGGATTCCCAAAATTCAATACAAAATTATTATCTTTTTAGTGTTCCTGTACGGACCATGTTCGATGGATTGGGGAAGGGCACAGCAGCTGTTGCATTTTCATCCAATTCACAATTCTTAGCCACCATCAGTGCTGACCCAATACAAGTGAGAGCTTGACAGCCAATAACTTCAATAACTTCTTCCCTCTTTGTAGGTGATAAGTGTGTGGGAATGGACAATAGAATCGGAGAAGCCACTCTGCCAAGTATCTCTTACTGAAGATTACACCTATCAGGCATATCTGACTTTCCACTATGATGATCACTATCAGTTGGTCTCCAATAGTGAAGACTTGGTTATCTTTTACCACTGGGTATTAACTATTACAATTACTACTTCGTAAGCTCATTTGTCATACCAAATGTATCAATTTGATTCTTGCAGAAGGACGAGTTCAAATATCATGCTCATCCTGTATTGGACAAGGTTAGCAAAATATTGCTTTGATTGTGGAAGCTAGCTGAATGATTTTATATGCCATCATAGGACTTTAACAAGACCATTGGGGTGTTTTCTGAGACAGTGTTCGTACCAGGTTCCACAATTGGGATCACAGGCACTGCTGAAGGTCATGGCATTGTGTGGCAAACTGTTGATGGTGATTTTTACCACCGTACATGAATGTCATATTATTTGGTACATGCACTGCAGGAGAAGGTAAGGAACCACATATCAAGAAAGGCATCAAGCTGATGAGAATGCATGATTCTCCGATAACAGTTGTTACTTCTACATCTGAGTAAGCTCCCATTATCATCAAGGAGAATTGCATGTTAAAACTGTGCTATGCGTTATCAGAATGGTGGTTACTGGGGATACAGAGGGAAAAATAAAGTTTTTTGATAGTGAACTGAAGCTGTTAAATTGGTATGAAGACACAATGAAGTATGGAACTCTCTGCTCCATATCCTTTTCCTATTCACCCAATCTCTCCTTGATAATGTCTGCATATCACTCTGGGAAAAGGTAGGCTAACTCCGTGTGAACGTGTTACCACCATGGTGTGTACATGTCCAAACAGTAGCTGCCAAAAAAAAAAAAAAAAAAAATGTGACACTTTCTTTATGATAATATTACCAGTAGATGATAATATTATTATTTTAATAGTGGTGTAGATGTGTTGGGTGAACATTACTACCCTTCAGAGTCCACTAAGGCAGCCACTCCTTTTATCATTCCCAATTTTACTATCAGTACTACTTCTGCCTCTGTGGCACACATTACAGCAAATGGATCTGTCGTTGAGGTGAGATGATCAGTGAAAGTAGTAAGTTTTCCTCCAGTAGTAAGAAGCATTATCCAGCCTCCTTAATTACTGGGTAGAACCCTGGTCGCAATGGTCATTATCCAGCCTCCTTAATTACTGGGTAGAACCCTGGTCACAATGGTCATTATCCAGCCTCCTTAATTACTGGGTAGAGCCCTGGTCACAATGTAATTTCTTCCTAGCTTTTGCTGAGTGAACACGATGCTGCTGTGAATGCTCTAGCTACTCACCCTCACCTCCCACGTATTCTCATCAGCAGCTACTCCTGCAAAGTAAAACTGTGGGACTATGAAACAAGGTGAAAATGTCATCAAGTAAAAAAAGAATGATATACATTATTCCTCCCTTCTTTATTTCACATGTGATTAACAGGACTGTGTTGGGTAGTAGAGAGTTTAGTGAACCTAACTATATCCAGTGTGTCTGTTTTGATCCCAAAGGAGAATTCATAAGTGAGTTTTTGGAAGAACTTACAACCCAGTATTATTATTTAAACATGCACTAAGGTATTGGATTCACCAACGGCACTTTACAAGTGCTAGATGCCATCACCCTCGAAGATGCCTGCAATCCATTTCGCTTCTCCAGAGATGCAGTGACTCACATTGCTTTCTCTCATGACTCAGCACTCATGGCAACTGCTGTAAGTCAGGCAGGCTCCTGGTAGATCTGTATAACTCAGTTGTGGTGCAATTGACTCGCATTTGTAGGACCTTGATAAATGTGTGTCAGTGTATGTTTCTCAGCAAGAAGAGAATGCTGAAGCTCCCTGGTACTTCCTGGCAAAATACCGTTCACACTACAAGAAGATAGAAGGTGGGGGATATTGGCAAGGGGTAGATGTAGTATACTAACTTCACCTTTTCCCTCTCATGCAGGTCTTTTATTTGGTGTGAAGTTAGATAGTCAAGACCACAGACTTCTATCTCTGGGGAGTGATAGAACATTGGTAATTTATAGGGGTGGTTAATTAACATCTTAATAGAGAAACTTGACTGTCAATTTGTCAAATTCCTTACCTTGCAATTGACACAGGTGGAGTATGATCTGGTCAATAGTGGAAGTGATAACTTGCATCTTCTGTCTTCTCATCGGCTGGAACAGAGTGCTATTCCCACTGCCTTTGTGTGGTATCCCCCTCTGACCAAAGAGTCGTTCTTTCTGCTTGTTAATGACCAGGTGATTGCAGTCGGGGGTTCACTCATGGGAAAGACACTATAATAAGTTTAAAATAATGATGTTTCCAACTCAGTACAAGATTAAACTTTACAATGCAACAACTAAGATGTGCAGAAAGACCTTGCTAGGCCCCACTTATGGTTCACCACTGAAAAAGTAAGTATATAATAATGCTTAGCTATTATTGTGTGATGACCAATGGATTATCACTTTCAGAATCTTGGTACTCCCGGCCCCAATTGTGAAGGAGTCAAAGAGTCCTGTTGAATTGAGGCGTTATATGGCCTACTGCACTAAAAACAAGGTACTGTAGTGAGCAAGTGGATTCTATACAGGTCAAATTATTGATCTCCAGGTTGGTCTGCTCCTACTTCCACATGATGGCAATCCACATAACTCAAGGTGCATGATGGCACATCCAGGGAAGGTAGGAAGTATAATAATTATGGGGAGAACTCTCAATTATGATGTGTTCATGATACAGGTAGCTGATATGACATGTTCCTTTGATGGAAAGTACTTGTTCACTGCTGGAGGGGAAGACTACACAGTCAATATGTGGACCATCAATACAGAGTACAACTCCATATACTTTATAATCAGTTAGTTTTAAACTTTACTTTTGTGTTCAGTGCTCTTGAAGCAGCCTCTCACCTTGGAGGTGAAGATCTCGAGCCCTTTTATGCAATGCTGGAAGGAGGGCGGGATGGGGAGTTCTATGCTGAACTTGAAGAGTATTTTTACTATGCTCAAATTCGAAAGTATGATTGTGATTTCCGAATACATGAATAGAGGTCCATATTTATTTTGTTATAATCCAGTCGAGGACCAAATGTTACCACCACCAGACACATCTCCGTCAACATCCCTACAGAGGAGATCCCTAATGTCATGAGAGCGATAGGCTTTTACCCATCTGAACAAGAGGTGATTAGATTTTTTTGTTTTTATGGTTATCAAATTTAGCTATTCATTTCAAGTTTACTAAAATAGATGTCAACGTTCTTTCGTTTGTAGATTGAAGACATGCTGAATGAAGTGAAATTCAGTAAATATGTGGATACTGATACTTATGTCACTGAAATAGACTTGGAGGATTTCATTCGATGTTAGTCCCACATTCAGAACAATGGTGCCATGCTCTCTGGAATAACTATTTTGGATACATGTCTCAAAGAGTGCAGAGTGCATGGATCCAGTGATAGTTTTTTATAGTGATCTATTCTCTCTACCTGTATCTTTCTCCAGTGTATATTAATCATCGTCCAGTGTTTGGCCTCTCACCCCTCCAGATAGGCCATGCTTTCAAGACCCTAGGAAATAGATTGGAAGATGAGAAATACTGGTCTATTCAAAAGCCCAAACTGTTCTCCCTCCTACAAGAAAAAGGTGATAATGTGGTAACACACCTCCTAAAATATGAAACGCCTTCATCATGAATATGATTATTATTATTTAGGGGAGCATTTAACAGAAACAGAGGTAGTGGAGTATCTGATGACTCTGATGGGCCATTCTGACAATCCTGAGGTGGAAGGATCCTTTGTTGAAGACACAATGACTGCTCTCAGACAAATTCCCGAAAGAATATCAGCACCTATGTTTGCTGAAGAAATTATTGGCCTCAGTACACAATAATTCTCATATCAATAGCAATTCAGCTTAGACTTCAACCCTGAAAATGACACAAAGTTATAATTAATACAGTACAGCACGCAAAGAGGTTAATTAATATGTGTACACATTTACATTCTTTCAGAACCAAATCAGCTGTTAAAGTCCTTATGCGCATGCGTATCCTTCTCCCGCCATCAGATTGGCGGGAAAGAAGGCGGGGGCCTTCATACAGAGTGAGAGTCGTTTGCAACTAGGTAGTTAGTTGGAGCAGTCGAGATGTATCCTTCATCCGCGTTTACAGTCAAATATTCACCGGTTCTGGTAGTCTCTGGCAGCAAATCACCGGAGGAGGAAAACTTTTCTCGACAGCCAGAAGAAAGAAGTGGTGGGCATGGGTTTGTCTTCCAACCCTCTTTTACACACTATCAAGTCCCCAGATCCTTTATTTTATCTCCTACCTCCATGCCAAGGAGATCTACTTCACCCGCAACTGCCATTACGCTGTTCCCAACCAATGGAAGAAACGGTTTGAGTTCGTCCTGGCTTCAAGAACTATCTGATTCATTTAACTTCGATCTCTTGACCCATCTTCCTCCAGAAATTAGCGTGAAAGTGTTGATGTATCTACACCCTCAGGATATCTGCAAGTGAGTCAGCTAGCTAGATAACTAGCCAGGTAGGTTTAATACTGGTAGGTTGCCTAAGTAGACCTGGTTGGCAGGTAGGCAACTGCATTATATCTATGCTCGCTCTGGCTTATAATTAGGTATGTAGGTGGCTCTATAGCCAGCTAAAGTAGCTATTGTGTTGTGTGACATATTTCAAATTTTTCTTCTTCTTCTAGTGCATCACTTGTGTGTAGCAGGTGGCATCAATTAACACGATACAAAAAGCTCAACAAGAGAAGGAAAGTTTATGTACAAGAGCAACGTAAAGAATACAGAGAATATAAGGTAGGTGTGCCTCCTTTGAAAAAAACATTGTATTTATCTGCTAAAAAAATTTATTTAATAGGAAAATTATACACCAGCAAATTATAATCAAGTACCACGTCATATGACTAAAGCCCCCAGTCCTCTTAGTATCATACAACCAACCAATCCCACCAATGACCGAGTGGTCACCTCCCCACAAAGCCACACCCCTAGCCCCACCTTCTTAGTGGATGGTGTGAACAAGTTATCACTGGAGGATCAGCAAGATGGGACCATACGACGCTGTCTCTTTCCTGATCTTATCCTCTCGCCCGATGGTAGTGGGAAGAAAAAACAGCTGGCCTTCTCCACCAGACACACAATGATCAAAGAAGTTGCAGGGAAAAAAATGAACAAAAACCGCCTTAGAAGATTGTGACCAAAACCTTCCAGAATAGTATGTTCAAACAGACTGTGTGTATGTAATATACAAGAGAAAAGCAGCAGAGGAAAATCTTAGTGTTTCTTTTTATAGAAATTTGTATTTAGCAGGTCAAGAAGTAGAAGTGTAAAATCATAATTATTATTTATTATGCAGAAATTATTATTGTGATATTAATTTTGTTTCATCATAATGATTTTTGTCATAAAATGTTTTTATTCTACTGTGACTCGACTCTCTTCGTTTTTGGAAAGAAAGAGCTGCTGGTGTGGAGAGACATCACTGCTCTCTTCTTGGCTAGCAACTGTTTCTTATGCTTCTTCAATTTCTCTCTCACTTTTTGCTTTCTCTTCTTAAAGTGTCTGGACTAGAAAAGAAGGGTTTATGTAGAGAGAAATCATTTTTTGAAAAAATCAGGGGAATAGAGGATTTGTGTGTAACTTATGATCGAGGTGGGCATAACAAAGAAAACTTGGTCAATGAAAATATGGGAATATGGCAGTAGTATGGTCAGCATAAAGGAGAAGACCACCATTGAGTCTTATAAAGGATGTGGACCATAAAGATCCACACTTCAAACTACTTAGGGACAGTCACGATTGAATCAGCTGTGAAGCTGGAAAGGTGCTAAATAAAATAAGTTGTTAAAACAAGTGTTTATGCAGGATTCAAAAATTATTACACCTCTGGGAAATGTCTTATAGCTCCTCGTGCAATTAATTATGCAAAGAGCATAAAGAGTCCATACAGTGTGCACTGGGAAAGGGAATCCCCCTTTTAAATTAAAATGGGGTAAACCCATCAATTATAGTAACAATTAATCATTACCTCTTTCTCATCATTGCCGATGTCAGTAGTTGATGTCACATGATCCAATTCAGAGTGAGTGCAAGCCACATGAGAACTGTCAGGAAATTGCCGTTCAGCTCCATCTATTAATTGGAGGTCAGAGGATAAACACAGCCCAAGGCCATTATTTCAACTTCTAGGCACCAACTGTCATTTAATATTTAACAACTTTGGGTGATTATTATAATCAGCCATTCCACAGAGGGTTATCTTCATCTGATAATAGCTACTTATGATCGATTATTCCATTATTAGCAGGTATCGTACATGTTGTCCAATTTAAAGTCATTACCAGCTGCTTCAGAGGTGGTCGATGAGTCAGCAGTTGCAACCAGAGTGTTTGGAGACTGAGCGCTTGTTTCCATGGGAACTGGTTCACTAATGGAAGTGGGCAAACTGGGCAACTTCATACATTGTGCTGTATACTCCACAAATTTTGATAGCTGGAAACAATATGGAAGGATTGATAACTTAAGTCAGTGGTAGGTCTTGAAAAATCTCACCTGTTGCAAGCGAAGAACCCTCTGAAAATGTCTCTCAGTATAAGAGATGAGGTTCTCTAGAACTGGCTTTAAGTCATCCATTTTGAGCAATTCTTCGTGTGAGTATTTCTTCAAGATCACTGTCAACACACTCTGAGCAACACGGCAGTGACGTGCATTCTGGTTCCACCTACTTGCATGCTTCAGAATGGAATCTGAATAGGATTGGAAAGTCCACTAGTTAGATCATCCCAAACTTACATAGTAGAGGCACTTACGGATCTGATCTTCCCTCAAACTGTGTATGACCTCAGTGAACTCACCATCTATTCCACCATTCTCCAGCAATTCTAAAGAAGAACAAACTTTTAAGTAACGTTTCTGGCCATTTCAGTTCAAGGTGACTGGTGACTGGTAACACACACAATACCTTGCAGAATAGTGCGAGTTCTGAATGGCTGGTCAAGAGTTAGAGCCACACCTACTGCCTTCACATAGTTCTTCTGGTGTAAGAAATTGGAGAGGTCTTGCTCACGAAGCAGCTGCAACTCTCTCTCTGCATTGGCCTGGCATTCCTCTTCCTCACTTACATCCTAATCAAATACAAAAGCTTGTTGGACCTAACCTCTATTGCAGAGGGGTCTAATTAATAGGGGGTCTCAAATTAGTTACGAACCCTCCAGAGACAGATGACAGAATCAGCGCCTCCAGAGACTAGCACTTCTCCATCGGAGGAGGTGGCTAGAGACCATATCTTCTCTGTGTGTTCATCCATAGTGGCCACACACTCATTTGTCTTGATCGTCCACAGCTTCACAAGACCATCACTTCCACTACAACACAAATAGAGAGAAGTAAGACTACCATTATCTTGGTTACCCACAAGTCTACTCTATAGAATGTACCTTGAGGCTATCTGCATGCCTTTTGTGAGGAAGATTGCTTTGAGGACTGAGTTGGTGTGACCTTCAAAGGTCTTTATGCATGTAAAGTCTCTGAGGGCCCACAACTTCAGAGTGGCATCACCAGATGCTGTTAATAAACACTGGAAGAGAGAGAGAGAGAGAGAGAGAGAGAGAGAGAGAGAGAGAGAGAGAGAGAGAGAGAGAGAGAGAGAGAGAGAGAGATTAGCCTTCCTCCAAACTTGTATGGGAAAATACCTGGTCTACAGGTGAGAACTTAACACTCCAAATCCCTCTTTTGTGACCACAGAAAGTTCCAAGAAGGTTTCCATCTGACGCTTGCCATAGCTGAAGGAAATTAATTGCAGAATCAGTTTTTTTCTACTTTCCAACCTTGTTGTCATTCCATCACCTTGGCAGTCTTATCCTGAGAGCCTGTAGCCACCAGCTTATCATTGGGCGACACATCCAAAGAATTGATATCCTGGTGGTGGTGAAGAACACAGTATAATTGTGATAGGCAGTAATGGATGAGTAATTACCTTGTCATGGGCCAATTGAGTGTACTTCACCTTCAACTTCATCACATCGCCCTTTTGCGAGCCCTTTATCATACCCCTTGCACTCCACATTTTCAGCGTACAATCCTGACCAGCACTCACAACAAAATTTCCTTTCACTCTACAAAAAAGTCATTAAAACATGTTAAAAAAAAAAAAAAAAGGTTCCCATTTCCTCCCTATTTCGTTATACCTTGCTACAACCACAGCTCCAACTGCATGGGTATGGCCTGTTCCCACACCAACACATTCAAATTGATTAGAAGATTTTTTGAGTCTCCATAGTCGGATAGTATTATCCTTTGAGCTGGTGGCTAGTACGGTGCCATCTGGACTGCAGTCAAGGGACAAGACTATTCCTGTGTGTCCTGTCAGCAGATGACAGCTGAAAGAACTCTTTTCAAACACTTTGACTTGTTCGCTATTTGTGGCCACTGCAAGCAGTTCATTTGACTCGCCAACAAAACGCATGTCCAAAATCTCATCCAGGTACCCTATAAACTGAAAGATGGCCAGGGCAAAATACTCGGTAAGCCATTCATGAAATAAATGGATACATGAATTGCCTCTTCCCTTCCCTCCTTTCTCACTTGTTTTTGTATTTGAAAAAACTGTGTATCCAAGAAGGTTATGTTATGGTCATAAGTGACAGCTGCTATCATCTTAAGGGACTGGCTATGAAGGAGACCAACATAAGTGCTAGGGGTTGTCGTCATCTCCCTCTCCTCTCCTTCCGTCTCTTCGCATTCCTGAAGGTCATGTGACTTGGCGAGGGGTTCTAGTGAGTGCAGTGGGTGTGGCTTGTCAGTACTCCACACTTGGATAACACCCTTGCTACCAGCAGTTGCAAACAAAATGGGTGAATATTGAGAGGTTTTCGTTGTAGCTTCATTAGTATCAAGTGCTTGCTTAATTGGACCATTCTGTTCTTGTAGCATGCTTGGTAGCACCACCAAACCTTCCAAAGACTGAAAAAGAAATGGTTAATTTCAGGAGTGGATAGTGTCACTCCTTCTAATAATTTACCTCAAATACAGGGATGGTCTTGATTGTAGTGCCAGTCTCCAAGTCCCACACATGAATCACCTGATCACGACCACCACTAGAGAAGTTGAAAAGAATCACTCGAAAGAACAAATGCTTCTAGTTATAAGTCTCCTGAACTCTCACATTTATTACCGTATATTAATTCTTCAAAATCCATGAAAATTTCCCACTAATACAGTGATACCTACCTCAATAGAGTCTGGCCATCTTCAGAAAACCCAAGGCAAGTGATAGCACTCACATGGTTGGAAAGAATCTGTACACATCTGTGGAAACCAAAATTTATCCCCTTACAATAATTAATTTTTCTGAACTCACTCGCTTGAGGTGAGGTCCCAAACTCTGATATTACAATCTGCTGAGCTGGTGAAAAGGTGGAGAGTGCTCCGATCAGGATGAAACCTGACCAGATTCACGACACCTTTGCACCCACGAAAGTTATGAGTGCAATACTGCTTCTCACAGTCCCACACTTTCACTATGCTATCACTGGACCCTACAATAACAACAACAACAACAACAACAATAACAGGAAACAATAAACACAAACAAACTAAAGTCTCTGGGAATCAAATAATACCTGTAGCTAGTAATGTCGACGAAGCATCAAAAGCCATAGACATTACTGGTCCAATATGACCCTGCAAATATGGTAAGGTATAGTCAAGGCAAAAAGCTCATATTGATTGTACCTTCCATGAGCGAATGCATTTCTCAGTTTTCCAATGGTACTGCTTCAATAGGAGAGACCTCCAGCCCACAACAAGCCACTCTCCATCGTCACTTGCAGTGAAACATGTCACATGATCTTCTTCCTATGTCGATGCAGGTATTATGTTCAGAGCTACATACGGTCATTAATGACCACCTCTTCCACAGAATACTCCACTCTTCCAGTGCTACAGGACACAACCTTCACTGCATTGCTACATGTTGTGAAGATGTGTTGACCATCTCCAGAGAATTGCACAGGTCCCCCACTGTAAAATGCTCCCAACTTGTCTTCAGCTTTGAAACTATCAATTGAATCTACACCTTAAGGTAATGAGATTTCAAGGAAAACATACTTGGTTTTGAGCTTAACTATTTCACCAGAAGATATCTTGATACTTTTAGACATCATTGCATTAAGTACACGTGGGTCAGTCTGACGTAGACGACCCTTTACCATGAAGGATCGCCACGTTTTGTTTACCTGGATGACGTCATGCCCGCCGAGGCCATGCGTATGGAAACGCCCACTTCTTTGTTTATTTTCTAGCTATTGCCATACATCATGGCTGTACCGCTGGGAGAAGCACTGCTAGGGGCCACCACCTTCTGTGCCAAACAACATGGGGCAGATGAATGTGATTCCAAGGGCTTACCCCTCACTCTCAACTCCACCAACATAATTGGAAGATTCCAAAGCTTGAAGAATCTCTATCATCCACACCTTACCGTCTACCTTGACGCCAAGAGACTCAAGAATGGTGTGTTTGTGATTATAAAGCACGACATTGATACCACTGATCGATTGCCTTCAGGCAACACTAAGTAGTTAAATCATTCCCCTGAAAGGAAATCTTGTTCAGCAGTTGTGCATAGTTTGAATTCTTACTTTTTATAATAGTTACAGACATACAGATACTATGCATGTGACATACTTCCAGTGATGTTTCATTAACGTAACCCTGGTCCCTTTTTTGTCTCTCCAGATGGTCTCCTACCCCTTTCAATCTAATTTCAGTAATTCCGATCAACATTCTCAGTCACACTAAATCCATATGATGTCTGACAGAGCAATTACCCACTCAATTTTTGGCCATTAAAAAATTAAAGAAATGTCATTCATTTTGTTCTGTACATACAGAACGGATGATAATTGTTTCAGAGTGGTATGATGACTGTCTTGGAAATCACATCAAGTCATCTCGTTTCTCTTCCCCCTCTGCCCTCTCTCTGTTGTCTCGGCAGCTGGTGTCTGCACTAGCTTACCTCCAGGATAAAGGGATTACTCATAGAGCTCTCTCTACTGATAATGTGCTAGTCACTCCAAAGGTATTGTCTCCCCTCCCCTTCTTCACTTCCCCTTCCGTATATCCCCTCCCCTTCCATATGTCCCCTTCTCTCCTCCCCTTCCATATGTCCCCCTTCTCTCCCCTCCCCTTCCATATGTCCCCTTCTCTCCTCCCCTTCCATATGTCCCCCTTCTCTCCCCTCCCCTTCCATATGTCCCCCTTCTCTCCCCTCCCCTTCCATATGTCCCCCATCTCTCCCCTCCCCTTCCATATGTCCCCCTTCTCTCCCCTCCCCTTCCATATGTCCCCCTTCTCTCCCCTCCCCTTCCATATGTCCCCCTTCTCTCCCCTCCCCTTCCATATGTCCCCCTTCTCTCCCCTTCCATATGTCCCCCTTCTCTCCCCTCATATGTCCCCCTTCTCTCCCCTCCCCTTCCATATGCCCCCCTTCTCTCCCCTCCCCTTCCATATGTCCCCCTTCTCTCCCCTCCCCTTCCATATGTCCCCCTTCTCTCCCCTCCCCTTCCATATGTCCCCCTTCTCTCCCCTCCCCTTCCATATGCCCCCTTCTCTCCCCTCCTTCCATATGTCCCCCTTCTCTCCCCTCCCCTTCCATATGTCCCCCTTCTCTCCCCTCCCCTTCCATATGCCCCCTTCTCTCCCCTCCCCTTCCATATGTCCCCCTTCTCTCCCCTCCCCTTCCATATGTCCCCCATCTCTCCCCTCCCCTTCCATATGTCCCCCTTCTCTCCCCTCCCCTTCCATATGTCCCCCTTCTCTCCCCTCCCCTTCCATATGTCCCCCTTCTCTCCCCTCCCCTTCCATATGTCCCCCTTCTCTCCCCTCCCCTTCCATATGTCCCCCTTCTCTCCCCTCCCCTTCCATATGTCCCCTTCTCTCCTCCCCTTCCATATGTCCCCCTTCTCTCCCCTCCCCTTCCATATGTCCCCCTTCTCTCCCCTCCCCTTCCATATGTCCCCCATCTCTCCCCTCCCCTTCCATATGTCCCCCTTCTCTCCCCTCCCCTTCCATATGTCCCCCTTCTCTCCCCTCCCCTTCCATATGTCCCCCTTCTCTCCCCTTCCATATGTCCCCCTTCTCTCCCCTCATATGTCCCCCTTCTCTCCCCTCCCCTTCCATATGCCCCCCTTCTCTCCCCTCCCCTTCCATATGTCCCCCTTCTCTCCCCTCCCCTTCCATATGTCCCCCTTCTCTCCCCTCCCCTTCCATATGCCCCCTTCTCTCCCCTCCTTCCATATGTCCCCCTTCTCTCCCCTCCCCTTCCATATGTCCCCCTTCTCTCCCCTCCCCTTCCATATGCCCCCTTCTCTCCCCTCCTTCCATATGTCCCCCTTCTCTCCCCTCCCCTTCCATATGTCCCCCTTCTCTCCCCTCCCCTTCCATATGCCCCCCTTCTCTCCCCTCCCCTTCCATATGCCCCCTTCTCTCCCCTCCCCTTCCATATGTCCCCTTTCTCTCCCCTCCCCTTCCATATGTCCCCCTTCTCTCCCCTCCCCTTCCATATGCCCCCTTCTCTCCCCTCCCCTTCCATATGTCCCCCTTCTCTCCCCTCCCCTTCCATATGTCCCCTTCTCTCCCCTCCCCTCCCATATGTCCCCCTTCTCTCCCCTCCCCTTCCATATGTCCTCCTTCTCTCCCCTCCCCTTCCATATGTCCCCTCCCCTTCCATATGTCCCCCTTCTCTCCCCTCCCCTTCCATATGCCCCCCTTCTCTCCCCTCCCCTTCCATATGTCCCCCTTCTCTCCCCTCCCCTTCCATATGTCCCCCTTCTCTCCCCTCCCCTTCCATATGCCCCCTTCTCTCCCCTCCTTCCATATGTCCCCCTTCTCTCCCCTCCCCTTCCATATGTCCCCCTTCTCTCCCCTCCCCTTCCATATGTCCCCCTTCTCTCCCCTCCCCTTCCATATGTCCCCCTTCTCTCCCCTTCCATATGTCCCCCTTCTCTCCCCTCATATGTCCCCCTTCTCTCCCCTCCCCTTCCATATGCCCCCCTTCTCTCCCCTCCCCTTCCATATGTCCCCCTTCTCTCCCCTCCCCTTCCATATGTCCCCCTTCTCTCCCCTCCCCTTCCATATGTCCCCCTTCTCTCCCCTCCCCTTCCATATGCCCCCTTCTCTCCCCTCCTTCCATATGTCCCCCTTCTCTCCCCTCCCCTTCCATATGTCCCCCTTCTCTCCCCTCCCCTTCCATATGCCCCCTTCTCTCCCCTCCCCTTCCATATGTCCCCCTTCTCTCCCCTCCCCTTCCATATGTCCCCCATCTCTCCCCTCCCCTTCCATATGTCCCCCTTCTCTCCCCTCCCCTTCCATATGTCCCCCTTCTCTCCCCTCCCCTTCCATATGTCCCCCTTCTCTCCCCTCCCCTTCCATATGTCCCCCTTCTCTCCCCTCCCCTTCCATATGTCCCCCTTCTCTCCCCTCCCCTTCCATATGTCCCCTTCTCTCCTCCCCTTCCATATGTCCCCCTTCTCTCCCCTCCCCTTCCATATGTCCCCCTTCTCTCCCCTCCCCTTCCATATGTCCCCCATCTCTCCCCTCCCCTTCCATATGTCCCCCTTCTCTCCCCTCCCCTTCCATATGTCCCCCTTCTCTCCCCTCCCCTTCCATATGTCCCCCTTCTCTCCCCTTCCATATGTCCCCCTTCTCTCCCCTCATATGTCCCCCTTCTCTCCCCTCCCCTTCCATATGCCCCCCTTCTCTCCCCTCCCCTTCCATATGTCCCCCTTCTCTCCCCTCCCCTTCCATATGTCCCCCTTCTCTCCCCTCATATGTCCCCCTTCTCTCCCCTCCCCTTCCATATGCCCCCCTTCTCTCCCCTCCCCTTCCATATGTCCCCCTTCTCTCCCCTCCCCTTCCATATGTCCCCCTTCTCTCCCCTCCCCTTCCATATGCCCCCTTCTCTCCCCTCCTTCCATATGTCCCCCTTCTCTCCCCTCCCCTTCCATATGTCCCCCTTCTCTCCCCTCCCCTTCCATATGCCCCCTTCTCTCCCCTCCTTCCATATGTCCCCCTTCTCTCCCCTCCCCTTCCATATGTCCCCCTTCTCTCCCCTCCCCTTCCATATGCCCCCCTTCTCTCCCCTCCCCTTCCATATGCCCCCTTCTCTCCCCTCCCCTTCCATATGTCCCCTTTCTCTCCCCTCCCCTTCCATATGTCCCCCTTCTCTCCCCTCCCCTTCCATATGCCCCCTTCTCTCCCCTCCCCTTCCATATGTCCCCCTTCTCTCCCCTCCCCTTCCATATGTCCCCTTCTCTCCCCTCCCCTCCCATATGTCCCCCTTCTCTCCCCTCCCCTTCCATATGTCCTCCTTCTCTCCCCTCCCCTTCCATATGTCCCCTCCCCTTCCATATGTCCCCCTTCTCTCCCCTCCCCTTCCATATGCCCCCCTTCTCTCCCCTCCCCTTCCATATGTCCCCCTTCTCTCCCCTCCCCTTCCATATGTCCCCCTTCTCTCCCCTCCCCTTCCATATGCCCCCTTCTCTCCCCTCCTTCCATATGTCCCCCTTCTCTCCCCTCCCCTTCCATATGCCCCCTTCTCTCCCCTCCTTCCATATGTCCCCCTTCTCTCCCCTCCCCTTCCATATGTCCCCCTTCTCTCCCCTCCCCTTCCATATGTCCCCCTTCTCTCCCCTCCCCTTCCATATGTCCCCCTTCTCTCCCCTCCCCTTCCATATGTCCTCCTTCTCTCCCCTCCCCTTCCATATGTCCCCTCCCCTTCCATATGTCCCCCTTCTCTCCCCTCCCCTTCCATATGCCCCCCTTCTCTCCCCTCCCCTTCCATATGCCCCCCTTCTCTCCCCTCCCCTTCTTCACACCCCCTCCTCTCCCCTTCCCTCCTGTGTGCAGCTGGTTAAAAGAAACCAATCAAATTACACATCAAAGTGTGCAAGAGTATAATTAAAGGTTTATCTATAGCATTACAAATGATTAGCAAAGGGGATACCCCTTGTGAAATGTGATAGCATGATGTCAT
The DNA here is from genome assembly GCA_963924555.1 of Crambe crambe. Taxonomy (NCBI): domain Eukaryota; kingdom Metazoa; phylum Porifera; class Demospongiae; order Poecilosclerida; family Crambeidae; genus Crambe; species Crambe crambe. Next base: position 892,026 of record OZ004596.1, read on the forward strand.
AATGTTTAACAACTGTGTTTATGGGTGCACATTCTTTCTCTCTCTCTCTTTTCAGGGTGACGTGAAACTGCACAACTATGGTCTCTATTTCACGACTAATAACGGCAATGGAGTCGGTTTCCCAATAGGGTTAGTTTGGCCACTCCTCCTTTGATTGGTCCACCCATGATTGTACACCTGGTTGGCCTCATAAATACATACATACATACATGCATGCATTCCATGGGAAATGCAATAGGGTCGGTTGCCATGATATGTGCAATGTCCTAGTTCATTGTATATGTCACATAAGTATGAGATCGGGGGGAGGGAGGGTACTGGAATTTCCCCTCCTCCCCCTCATGGACTCGCATCACGTATGTATTATAACGTCTCGTCCTTCGTTCTGGCCAGTGGCGTCTCTCCTCTCTACTGTTCAATGTCTTGACATGGTTCAACTTTATAGGAGCAGAAGTTGTTTTTTTTTGTTTTTGTTTTTTTGCTCAGAGCAAGTTTGGAGAGAAATGTGAAATATCTAGTGGTTGACTCATTATGAGCATGTGGTGGTATTGCATTTCATACAAAGAATTATGATGTGAATTGGTGCCTAATTTCACATGTGGTTGCATGTGCCTCAGTGATGGTATTGCATTTCAACTGTGGAAATAAAATGAGATAGTGTGCATTGCTCTGCCACCAAACATATGGTTGGTTAATTCCATGCAAGGTGTTTTTCATTCCTGCATGATGTCATCCGTATTCATGCCTCCACTTGTACATCTGTGTACTCCATGTCTGCGCTCCCTCCTCCACTTCCCCCCCTGTAATCATCTTTGTTGTTATCGATGTTTTAGATTCCCACGTTATATGGCTCCTGAGCTCATCATATCTGGTCATATCACCAAAGAGAAAAGCAGTCCCAAGGTAAAAAAAAGTTGACTTTCAGGATGGTCTGTCATCTGCACACTGTGTAGGTTGATGTCTGGTCCGTGGGGATAGTACTGCTGGAACTCTTCATGGTTAATAGACCACCTTGCTTGTCCAGATAAGTATCTAATCACTGTTCTCTTGTGTACGTAGGGGACTCCACTCTACCCCGACTTGTTCCAGAGCAATGCTGTTGGGACTCTCTTCAAGAGAATTGTCCTTCTGATGCAGAATTATCAAAGTATGAATCAAAATGTCTGTGTATTTGCTGCTCTGGGGAGGCATAAGGGAAGGGGAGGGGATGAAGGTGAAAAGATCAGGCCTGGGCTTTGGCAATCTAAAGTCTACTTTGTTTATGAACTTTGGCCACAGAATAATACTTACTACAAAACTACAAAGTGAAAAAAGATCTAAGGCAAGAAGACTGACTTATGATTCTTGAGTTTAGACTCTGAATACCAACTGCACGAAAGGGAAAAGATCTGAGAAGAGCTAAGCTTTGACGTGACATAATGGTACAATACTGCAGGTGGCATGCTGGAAATATCTGTAAAATGTGTATGAGTAAGATAGCATACATGCTAGGAATGCCAGCATGCATGCATGCATGCATGTATGCTACTTCTGATTTAATTCTGAACCACAGTACTCTTCAGGTTAAGTGAGCTGGGCCACAGCTCTTGGTCTGGGCAGCAGATCTGAAGAGTCCAGGCCCAGAACAAATGCATTCTGCTACGCCAGAAATAATCAAATTAACTTCAAACACTTTTCATCTGCTGCTGAATTGGATTAGATCTTCTCAGAGATGGGATGGCAGCCTTACCAGTGCCTCTGCTAATTGCCTTAATGGCACTATTATTTTTACACTGGCAAAAGTCAGTAATTTGCATGTTTCATTGTATTTAGCAGGTATCATGTTGGCTATATTGAGAAAAAAAATTTTTTTTTTCTTGATAAAAGGATGTTTAGCTTTATTGGATAACTAAGGCAATTAATGATATGTAAATTTCCATTAGTGAGTACACAATAAGTTTAGTGATTATTACATTCTCTCACTGCTAATTAGTCCTGCATTGTCGCTAATAATAGCCAAAATTACTACCAGTTTATAAGCTGCATGCGCAGCTTGCAGCAAGACTTTCTTCATGGTATATTCAATTTTAATATTTATTTATTTTTTCACACATTGCCTTATGAGCTGATATCAAAAATATTTTTTGGAATCATCAAAGTTTGCAACTTTTTCGTAAGGCAGTGTTAAGTTACAATTGAGTGTTGCTATGACACCCAGTTACTATTTAGTCTGAAGAATTTCTAGTCTGTATGCATGATCAATACTCCTTGGAAAAGGAAATTTAAGAAGTGAGACATTGTAAATGCTCCAGATTTTCTTATGATTAATGTCAGTCTGTATCCTCCAATAGCTCTAAAAAATGATTTTTTTGCAAAGACAATGAACTATTCAAAGTAAGGTATGCATGCAAGTAGTGGTGGCTAGATTTGCTTTCAATTATTCAGCTCGCTTCTTCATTGCATTGATCGTAGCATCATTGCATGATAAGATTTTCTTTGGTAAATAGATAATATTATTACACACAATACATATGATGGAGGTATATGGTAATATGAAGGAGAGGGACTAAATTGTTAGCCATGAGTCATGAATTCCAGTTAAAGGCAAGGAGTTGGTGTGGTGGGGGGTAGTGTTGGAGGTTCGAAGTAGACTGGAACACTCTTACAACTTCTTATCCTTGGAAAATATATCGTGTGATTTTCACTTTTCCCTCCGCAGTTGAACCTCAGAACGCGAGACTTTCTTGAGTTGTAGTGTTCTGGAGCACATTTCAGTGCAGATTTACGACTCATCAGTCCATGCCTTGTCTGTGAGGTTCCCATGAGCTCAAAGCTTGTCATTGTCCCTTCACAAACCAACATTCTGACCCTCACTGGGTCACAGCCATCATAGTTCACTTTGAAGTGGCGGCGTACCTTTCGACAATAGTCCTTTTCTGCTGTGGCATTTGCTAGTGATGAAAGTGTTTTGCTGACTGATACTTGAGCATGTGCTGCAGAGAAGGTAATCAGTACTGCAGCCAGAAAAGGCAAAAGATATACTCTGCAATTTCCCATCTTTGTGTGTCCTGCCAGTGAGCCAGAGGAGTTAAAACTGCAGCTTTTGCAACTTCCAGACCAAATAAAATGATTGTGTGGTGAAAAGCTACACTGAACTTTAGCCTTGGATAATAACTTATTAGCAACTGCATTGTGAGCTGCAAAAGTGGCCTTTTATGCACTTGGCACAGCTGTTGTTGATTTCCTGGTCAGGAAATTATCTCCACTTGTGGTTAAGGTCGAGTTACTTAAACGTGCTAAATTAAGTGCTGCCCCTCCCACTCTGATGATAGCTATGAATATATGAATATTACAGTAGTTTGCAGAACAGTTGTCATGCAGGCAGAGATACTCTGGAGTAGCTAGTGGCTAAGAACAATAGGGCTATGAAAACATTTTATTGTTCCCCAGCCACAAATACTTCAAACCCACCACCTATCCCTGCCTGATGCATGACAACTGTTCTGCAAACTACTGTATTATAAACTTCCTGCCTGTGATGATGGTGAAGAGTTATCATTGTCTGCATGGCATGAGAAAATAAGATGCTTCATTTCATTAAAAATTTAAGTAATTCTGTTTAGTTAGTTTCTTTCTCCAATTATTAAACAAGATATTGCCAAATTCAGCAATTTTTGATAGGATTCCCTCCAACAGCTTGGTTTGGTCATTTGTTTAACAACTGCACAATTGAACTGAAGCAACTTGAAAGGGAGATCTGAAGAGGAAGAACTGAAAAGGAAGTCTTCTCATGAACCAAGAACTGACTTAAAACCTCCACAATTGGAGCCAATGATAGCAAGAGTTGTTCATATTTCTTGTCTAGTTCTTCATAATAACATTGTTGTTATATTTTTATACATTCCTTTTTATTTCTTAGGGAAGTCCATTAACCCTCTCCCCACTCTGCTTGAAACCCACAACTGCTCTGACAAGGTTAATTAATGCACTAAATATTGATTTATATAACAGATAGAAACTTCTTTGGATGACATTTAAAAAAAAATATATATTTTTTTTACTTTGTAACATAGGAAATGAATGATGATCTCAAGTCCTTCCTGATGGCATGCCTTACTCCCCTCCCCTCGAAAAGGTGCGTGCTCGGGTCTGGGTTCACTTAATTAAGTGATTACATTACTGCTTGAGGTTCGAACTGAATTCCTGCAATTAATTTTTTTAACGCATCATCACTTATTGGGTTAATCTAGATTAGGGCTGTTTGATTCATTATTTTTCGGAATATTACTCCCACTTTGAAGTCGTGTCTAGTCAACACCCAGTGCATGTTGATGATGGGATTCAAATTGCAGGGTTTTACTCGTCAGTAACAATGTTATGGAGAGGAAAACTGCACTATTGCAACCTTTTATTTTGTGTGGTCTAACAAGTTTATTACACAAATGAGAAGAATTGAGTGTGTCTGTGGTGATGTCATAGTGCTTGAATATTTCATTCACCACAGCTGATGAATCATGTTTAAGGTGTGGATCTTTTTGCACTCCATCTTCTCAGTTGGATCAACTTTCAGTTCCCAATGGAATACAATTCACACATGAATTAAAACTCTCTCTCCCCCCTCACCCCACCCCCACCCCACCATATATTTTTTGGCACCTCAGTCTAGTCATAATCTATTATGTTGTCAATTTTGTCGTTATTGTTGTTGTTTTTGTTGTTATTATTTGTTGTTATTTGCAGACCAACTGCCAAAGATCTGCTGGAACACCCTTTTATCGTCAACCAGACCCCGCTCCTTTCTCGTGTTGATCCTGCTAAGCAATCCACACCATACCCAATTCTTCCAGATCCTTTTTCCACCCTCGTTCGATGTAACTCGCCAGAGATCAAAAACATTGACCTCCAACAACTGGATGAGGAGCCACACCCACCTGATCACTTGAGCGAGCGTCCAATGAAGGAGGTGTATTATCTCTGGAGTTTGGCAGGTGGCGACTTGGAGATGGAAATGAAGAAAATTGGCTTGATATTGTCAAAGCCACCCATCTTCTACATGCCAAGGTTTGTCTAAGTGTTACAGGGGAAAAGAAGGGGGAGGGGTGTAGGGTAAGAGGGAGGGAGAGGGTGATGGAAAGGGATGGAGGATGGGGGAGAGGAGGGGGAAAGAAGAGAAAGGGGGGTAGGTCCTAACTATGTATGATCTCGAAATGATCTCATTTTCCCCCAGCTGTGCTTAAATTACTGACAATTACCAGAAACAAGCAATTTCCCGCTTTCTAGTCACCATGGCAGCCATCATGTTCAGTGTGTAGTATGCACACATGTGTACATAAATACACTGTGAAATGATTACATGCTTGTTGCTCACTCACTCGCTTGCTTGGCTTTCTCTTTGGGCAGCATGTGGTAGTGTGCCATTCACACACACACACACACACATGGAGGGATGGGGGAGAGAGTGATGAGCATATAATTGCATGATTGTGACTTGAAGAGTGAATGATGTGGATGAGTGGATTTCCACTTGTTTTTGTTATAGCATGGTGACCAGCACAGGGACTACTTATGGTACTTCCAAAGATCATGTTTCCCTCTATGATGGCACCGTCGTCCAGCTCTCTCTTGACCAGCTGAGAAAGGTGAGAAAGAGGGCAGATTCCTGAAGGCCAAGGGAGGGAGCATGAAAATTGTTCACCCCTGCCCTCCCTCTGGTGCCCCCCCCCCCCAAACTTGAGTACATTATCATTCCTCTGATTTTTAAAATGTACTTTCACACCAAGTGCCAGTCATCATAACAGTCTATTGATTAATTACCATTACTGATGGGTTCCCTCCAGTCAAGGACATGTGTCTTGTGTCTTGTCCAACATACATAACTGACCTCATGTCTGCCATGGCTTGGAAGTGCCAGCCATCATAGCAGTCTTTATCTTAATTGCCCATCCAGTCCAATTTTATCAAGGACATGTGTCTTGTATCTTGTTCGTGTACATAACTAACCTCATGTCCGCCATGGCTTGGTGTGTTGTTGGTATTGTTACATCCACGATAAGTCCTATCAGTTGTGTTGACATGAACTCTCGGGTATTAGTGGGAAGTGCGTAAGTATTGGCAGCTGCTACATCAGCTGATCAGCTAGCCATCACCTGCTTGAGTGGTGTCTGTATTATGATTTGAGGATGCAGCCACAACATTTTTAACACAGAGAATATGCCACCTTTTAAGAGCTAGCAATGACTACTTTACGACCATTTAAGGAAATGATTGAAGCTTGACTCACTTACCAGCTTTGTTAGTTCTTTATCTTTCCTTTCCTCTGTACCAAGAAGACCCTCTGATATCATGATCCTGCAGCACACATCTTATGGGAAATCATTTTAGTGGCTATAATCTGAAAGTGGAAGAGATCGAAGAAAGTAATCTTATAAATTACCTCATATTCTCTATGCGGAGAAAGTTTCAGGGAACTATTTATTATTAGAGATTCCTTTTAGCTGTCTTTGGTAAAGAGAAAGAGAGAGAGAGAGAGAGAGAGAGAGAGAGAGAGAGAGAGAGAGTGTGTGTGTGTGTCTGTGTAGGTGTGACTACTCACCATTTGATTCCATGAAAAAATGTAAAATGATCACCAGCAAGTGTGCACTGGCCTTATGACCACATAATATGGCCAGCGCCCTGCAATTAATATCCGTCTTTGAAGAGAAATTAATCGATTATTCTCTCCACCACTCCTTAATACAGTTAGTCAACTTCTTAAAATCACTCCTTAATCAGATAGTAAACTTAATTTCGAGTGGAATGTAGACATTTCTGTCGTGGGACTACGTATTCTTTAAGACAGCTCATGTGTGGTAACCATGCACATTGTGATAATTACTTCCTCCTTTGCCAAAAATGTGCCGTCCCATATCAAATATTTGCACACCGCCAAAAAATCTTTTTTCATGTGGAAAGAAAGAAGATTGATTGATTGTTCACACTATAATTGAGTTATGGTGTGTTTTTTTTGGTTTTTTTCCCTTGTCATTTGATGGTGATTTTTTTCTCCTTCCTTCCTCTCTCAGAGATTGGATAATTTGACCACTGAGGACTACTATCCTTTGTTGGAAGCCAATGAGTGAGTATCAGAAGTGATAGCAGCCCTTAAAACTACAGGAGTAATCAGCAGGGTGCACCCCTTGATACTACAGGATTAATTAGTAGGGTGCACCCCTTGATACTACAGGATTAATTAGTAGGGTGCACCCCGCAATACTATAGGATTAATTAGTAGGGTGCACCCCTTGATACTACAGGATTAATTAGTAGGGTGCACCCCTTGATACTACAGGATTAATTAGTAGGGTGCACCCCTTGATACTACAGGATTAATTAGTAGGGTGCACCCCGCAATACTACAGGATTAATTAGTAGGGTGCACCCCGCAATACTACAGGATTAATTAGTAGGGTGCACCCCTTGATACTACAGGAGTAATTGGCAGAGTGCATTATGTAGATTATTTATATCCTCAACTTTGAGCTCAGAAGTCTCAGTTGTTTTGACTACCACATTAATACAGATGTAGGAACAACACATACATCTAGGATGCACTCCACTGGAGGGTAGTGTTGGCACAAGGACCCCCCCGGATGAAGTTGCATCCTGGATGTACTTCATCCTGCCAAGTATGGATATACTTCATGTACTGGATGTACTGCCAAGTATGGATGTACTTCATCCTTCCAAGTACATCCAGGATGTACTTCATCCTGCCAAGTACATCCAGGATGTATATAATATTTTTGTTTTGTTATTGTTATCATTATTTGTGCGTTACAAATCCAGTGACTTATTCTTTTTCATTTTTAATTCTTCCAGGGACAGTCCAAGTTTGCCCAGAACTCCAAACTCCTCCCTGCACGAGTCAGCAAAACTGCCCCTGGCAATCAAAGAGAAAGACGTGGAGTACCAGTTCCATAGGACCATTATGTTCGCCAGACTCCTGGAGAGTTACCCTTTCTCGCGCAAACTGATAGTCGCAGAGTCTAAAGTGGACATCTGTCCACTCATGCGAGGGGAAATTTGGGCCGCTATTCTGGGAGTGAAGGTGAGGCTCAGTTAATTCACTGGCTTGGGCCTTCCTGCCTAATACCAGCACCACAATGGTGAAATTGTCGAGTAAGGGTCGTCCCCATAACTGAAATGGCATTATTACTAATATTATTATGCAAGGATGTTGACAAGATGATTTTGGTTGGTCTTTTTTTTTTCTTTCCTGCCTTTGATCTGTGGCTCTCCTGGATCTTTGATTGGTCTGGTTTTCCTGACACTTACGGCCTTACCTGTGACTTTTTTCCTTGTCTTCCTGCAACCTTTACCTGTAACCTGAAACCTTTACCTATAACCTTACATGTACATGCAAATTAAAAAAAATATTTTACACACACATGGGGTTTTTTTTACAAGCATATATTTTTCCACTCATTGTGGTTGCTATGGAGGAAAGCCTTCCTGGTGTTTATGTGCGGTGGAGGGGTGAACTCTCTTGTGATTGCACCCAACCTTTGTAATGGTTTCACCTCTATGGTGACCAACTGCACCGGATGAGTTTCTCCTCTTAATGGAATTTTTAGAACCTGGATGCTAATAATATATGGATACTGTTCCCTTTGACAAGCAAGTTGTTGCAGCTGTACCTAGCTAGGAATAATCTGAGTTCAAAGTTCATACCCACAGTGGCTATATCTATGTGAACTTTGTAACAAGAAAAAAAATTTTTTTTCTAGGGGTTCATTCCTTTATCGGCTGATTAAAGGCATCAGTTAACTCGTGGATGTCCGTTCTCATTGACCCTTGACTTCCTTGCAGGGTGACCTACAGTGGCAGTATTCAATGATTGATAAGGACTTGGTGACTGCTACAGACAGACAAATTGATGTTGACATCCCACGCTGCCATCAATATGACACCCTTCTCTCTTCAGAACAAGGCCACAAGAAATTCAAGAGAATCTTAAAGTCATGGGTTGTAGATCATCCAAACTTAGTCTATTGGCAAGGTGTGTTGTTGTTGTTGGTTTGTTTGTTTGTTTGTATGTATGTATGTATGTATGTATGTATGTTTGTTCACTGGCTTGCAGGATTGGATTCTTTGTGTGCTCCGTTTCTAGCCCTCAACTTCAACAATGAAGGTGTGACCTTCTTAAGTTAAAAGCTTCAATTCTGGTGTATTAATTCTATATGTAGCATTGGCCTACTCCTGTCTCAGTGCATTCATAGATCGATTTCTCTACAAATTTTTCCTTAAGGACAATTCTCCTGTGATGCAAGGTGAGCAAATATCCTCTCTCCTTCCCCTCCCCCTTCCCTCCTCCTATTCCACTCCTTCCCACTCCCCTCCCCCTTCCCTCCTCCTATCCCTATCCCTCCCACTCCCCTCCCCCTTCCCTCCTCCTATCCCTATCCCTCCCACTCCCCTCCCCCTTCCCTCCTCCTATCCCCATCCCTCCCACTCCCCCAAAGCATGGCTTACTCTCCTCTGTTAACTTTTGCAGAGTATCTTGCGATCTTCTCTCAACTGATTGCTTTCCATGACCCGGAGTTGTACAATCGTTTGGATGAAATTACATTCTTCCCAGAAGTGAGTCAATAATTAAGCTAGTTGCCATATCGATTATGATTATTGTTTCAACCTTACTTACAGTTGTATGCTATTCCCTGGTTCCTCACTATGTTTACTCGTGAGTTTGTTAATGAATGCATCAGCTGGTAGATCTTTCCTCTCTTCTCATTAGAGGGGAGCAGCTGGTCTACCCATAAATTTAAAATTTATACCACCTGCTATTAAATGGTGCTTCCACTCCACCTCCAGATATCCTTCCACTGGACAAGATTTATCACCTGTGGGACACTATGCTCCTTGGAAACTGCTCTTTCCCCATCTTTGTTGGCTTGGCAATCCTTGAGCAGCTAAGGGAGGACCTTCTCACTCCTAGGCTTGGCTTCAACGAGTGCATCCTCATGTTCTCAGATATGCCAGGCAAGTTCAAAGTACAAAGGTCATATAGACCTTTATCAGCAATTGATTTGTGCAGTGATCGACATTCAGTCATGTATACAGACAGCCATCAAACTCTTCCAGACCACACCCATCAGCGGATACATGCGCATTCACCAAACCCAATCCAGTGGTGTCCCAGTGGAAGTTGTAAGGCACAAACCATTTGAACCAAGTTAGGTTTTTATAAATGTTTGCTACAGGATCGTCAGGCACTTCCACTGGAGGTCTTGAAGGCTGAGTCTTGCCCCCAAATATCTGCCCATGATTTGATTGTCCTATGTAAACTGGAATCACAAGCCCGTAGCTATAGTATTACTAAGGCAACTGATCCCATTGGTGCAGAGGATGGGACCTACTTGCTCAAAGGTCATTCTAAAGGTGCAGGAAAGAAAGGTCGTCCCAAAGCTACTGTGGTGGACATTCGCTCAAATGAAGAGTTTCGATCGGGTCATGTTCCTCACTCCATTAACATACCCAGTGACACTGCATTCCAGGCTGATGGGACCCTCACTCCTTCTCAAGCCTCTTCCATACTTACTGCTGTCCCTCGGGGGAGGGTCATAGTTATTGTGGGAAATAAAGGAGAGGCTCCTTCCATAGTGAGTATTTATGCCATTCATTGTAATAACCATTATCATGGTGACAGCTGTATCCAACCAATTTGTCATTGCCATGGTAATAGCCAGTGCCATAGTAATTGTTGCTGTTGCCATAGTAATAGCATTTGTTGTCATGGTGATATCAGTGTTGTCATAGTAACCACTGTTTTGGTTACAGTTTGGTCGTCAGCTGGTTAGACTGAACTTCTCAAAGGTGTGTGTTCTTTATGGTGGTGCTGGAGTATTGAGGACATTGGGCATCCTTTCCTCTTTACAAGACGATGTGTAACTAGTTCAGCACAGCAAAACAGTTGTTCTTGTCATAATTGTTATGACAGACTGTATAATACATGACAATGGAAGTTGAATTTGTTAAGTTTTATAAAAATAATTATTTTGCACACTACAGTGCTTCATTCTTCTTTGGCTACATGAACACAGTGTGTGATTTTTTGAGGGCGGCTTGTTTTTGCTGAAGTGGTTTCTTCTGTGTGAGCATTTGGATGCTGCCATGTCCCTCACTTGCCACTTTAGCAGCTGCAAGAGTCCGTTCCTCCTGTGAGTGGAAGCAGTCACCCACGGGGAAGAAGTCCACTGACTGTTGCAGATACTTCTCCCACACATATGACTCCTAGAGGGTGCCATAGAAAAAAGGCAAAGAAAGAGAAACAAGGGAAAGAGAGAAAAGTAGAAAGAAGATCAGAGGTCACATGAAGAATGTGCTGTAATCATAGGCCATGGGGAGAACCCTGTCATAATTAATACCTGTCCAGAGAATTCAGATTCCTTCTTCTTTATCAGGTGCATAAGGAAGAACCTGCAGTAAGAATTCAGTAACACAATGTGTGCAAGATGTCAGACATGACGTGATAATAAAGGGGTCTACACAGTTATTACTTTTGTTTATATGAAGTCATAGGATTCTGAAGTCATGGTCCAACACATGACAACATTACACAACAACACCATTTTGTTTATTTACACAAAGTCTTCATACACAATTCTCCAGACACCATAGAAACCAAACCACCTTAACAATATGTAATCTCATCACCATACAAATATTTTTGCATCAGAAAATAGCATTAGAGAGACGATCATTTCAGACAATTTCTCAAGGTTTCACTGGCTTTATGGGCTGGTGGGGAAATCTACTTCCTTACATGTAATAAGCCATGTTGTGTTCCCTGGTGACGTGGTTGTCGAAACCGTGTGGGATATGGTCAAACTCTCCCTTGGGAAGCCCACACACAAAACACTTGGTCTGCATCTCATTGGTCAGCGTTTCTTCTTTGTCTCTCAATTCCCCAAATGCATCAATGATCAAACCTGGGAGGGAGGGGGAGGGGGGGGGGGGATAAATAAAATTTTCAAAAAAAAAAAAAAAAAAAATGAAGAACAAAACTTCTTAATTTACTCTACCCTTCGGTCATGCCCATTAATCCTTGGTTTTGACCTTTGACCCCACCTTGGATGATTGCTAGAAGAATCACAACCACAAAGAAGAAGAATGTGATATCAAAGCAAAGACGAAGGAACTCATTGGGGTCTCCAGAAGCTGACTCCAGCACATCGGCTATCCCCCCTCCCGATCTCAGCCCTTGGTCAATGTGGTAGATGAAACACTGCATGCGCACATGGAAAGAATGATAAAACTGAACAGAAACCAGCCAATCATTAATTTTCAGCTGCAAGGGTAAGAGGACTTGAGTGTATTTTAGCAGCTGAATACTAGGCAATGAGAACTCTTTTCTTATCAAGGTGCAGATATACACTCTAATCCTAGAGTTTTGTTCATAACACACACTAGACGGGTCCAGACAAGCTTGCAAGGTCAGGGGATGTATAATTGTCTCCTTACCTCCATCATACTGTCACACTTGTAAATCTGTACCCCACCTGTCTCGACAAGATAGAACTTCCTGAAGAAGTTAAAGGCAAGTACCGTGTAGATGTATATCACCACACACATCATCAATAGTGTCATGCCGAGCTGCAGACAGACAGACAGATGGACAAACCAAGCGAGGAAAAGGGGTTAGGAAGAGAGGTTTAACAAGAGAGACAGAGAGAAGGAGACAGGGAAAGAGAGAGATTTAAAACAATAGCGTGACCGCTGCTGTAAACTGGTTTTACCTGTTTCCCATTGTGCAGCACAGATTTGAGTACAGTTCTAAGCAGCTTGAAATTCATGACAAAGTCGATCAAGTGTATGGAGAAGTAGAAGAAATTCCACTTGAGACCAATGAAGCTCAGGATGCAGTAGAGAATATGGTACAGACTCACCTGAAGCAAATGGCAGGGTCAGGGTTAATTGAATAATTAACAATCTCATTAGAAATTAACAAGTGTATGCTTATGGGCTGACTATATCTGTGGTCATAGTAACCACATCAATTGTGGCACCTTCAATCTTTCTTTTCTTAAGAGGAGAGAGAGGGTATGTGGGATTTTTTTATGATGCCTTCATATTTGAAAGAAAAATGCACGTGTTTAAATGCTGCTATTATACAGACTCTGACTTGAAGCCCACCCCACACCATTAGATCTACTGGACTTACAGGACTTGAAGCCCACCCCACACCATTAGATCTACTGGACTTACAGGGTGTGATAAAGTCACTCCTATTGTCCATATGCAGTATCTGATGTCCACCAAGGAGTGCCTGCAGAATTCAAGTAATGAGAAAGAAGCTCAGTGTCAAGGCAAAATCTGCTGTTGATGAGGAGAAGTGGAGGGGGGAGAGAGAGAGAGAGAGAGAGAGAGAGAGAGAGAGAGAGAGAGAGAGAGAGAGAGAGAGAGAGAGAGAGAGAGAGAGAGAGAGAGAGAGAGAGAGAGAGAGAGAGAGAGAGAGAGAGAGAGAGAGAGAGAGAGAGAGAGAGAGAGAGAGAGAGAGAGAGAGAGAGAGAGAGAGAGAGAGAGAGAGATGCCTGCAGAATTCAAGTAATGAGAAAGAAGCTCAGTGTCAAGGCAAAATCTGCTGTTGATGAGGAGAAGTGGAGGGGGGAGGAGAGAGAGAGAGAGAGAGAGAGAGAGAGAGAGAGAGAGAGAGAGAGAGAGAGAGAGAGAGAGAGAGAGAGAGAGAGAGAGAGAGAGAGAGAGAGAGAGAGAGAGAGAGAGAGAGAGAGAGAGAGAGAGAGAGAGAGAGAGAGAGAGAGAGAGAGAGAGAGAGAGAGAGAGAGAGAGAGAGAGAGAGAGAGAGAGAGAGAGAGAGAGAGAGAGGAGGGGGGAAGAGAGAGAAGAAGGACGGAGGGGAGTAAGAGGAGAGAGGGCCCCCAAGGCACTAACAGTGTCTCCATGATTTGTTCCATTCTTGTTCTTTTCTCAAATTTGCTCTTGACTTCCATGCCCAGCACCTTGGCCACATGGTTTCTGCTGTCCCCTGCGAAACTCTCGTAGATTCTCTGCTTGACTCTCTTGTTCCAGTAGTTACGGGGGAACGTGTTGGCCCCGACGACAATCTGGTCCCACCATTCCCTCCATGTCTCCAGGGGTTTCCCAGTCACCCACAGGTGGTGCTCTTCCAGCTGCTGAGCAATCATCTTTTCCCTCTTAAAGATCACCAAAGGAATCTAGCCAGCAAAAAGAGTCTTGATGGTACGTAATACCGTGCCATCACTTGCACACTGATGACCCCTTATCATTAACTTTTTTTTTTTTGGGGGGGGGGGGGGGGGGGGGAGGGGGAAGGAGAGAGAATGTCAAATACATGGTCTGAAATGGTTCAATTCACTTCTCTCCCATAATAAAAAATACTGCTCTTAGTTGGAGATGACCTCTACCATGTACCTTGAGATAGAAGTAGGCCACAATGAGGATGGCAGAGAGCAAGAAGTGGAGGATGGAGCACAACTGGAGCAAGAGAGGAGTCCAGTTGGGCTCTATCAAGTTTATAGTACTGTTGTCGGGCAGTATTGTTAAACCCTCCTGTGAAGTCACCTGATAACAAGAAATAAATAATTTAACTGTTATCCTGTGGAGTGTATATATGAAGAGCTGAAACTTACCTGGAACATGAGTAAGATGATATTGATAAGAAATGTCACACAGAGTTTGATATTGTTCAAATTGTAGTAGTTCCTTGCCAGGAAGAATGGCCAACTCTTTGTCTGAGCTGTGATTTTCGGTATGTATGAATCTTCCCTGGAGTCGAACTTCAGAGTAGACCCCTCGTTGGTTGGAGTCTTGTCAGTTATCATAACAGATGGCCTCTTCATGTTGGAGCGATTGTAAGAGATGTCGAGGGGTTTGTTTTTGAATACTCGGGGGGTGTATGTCTCCCCATTCCCCACACTTATCCCACGTGTGTACCCTGGTTGGACGGATGCCCCGTTCAATTGTAGCGACTCTCTCCTACTCTCATCCACAACAGGAGCTCTCATGTGGGCTGTGGGTATGAGGGATGCAGTCCGTTTTCGCAGAGTGGACTCCACATTGCTTTCTTTCTTCCCTTCCCGAGAAGTGTGAATGTCAAATTGTACAATTTTGGGGGTTGTGGTTGTTTTTGCTGTCAATTTGATTGGCCCCTGTGGAGGGTAGTTGATTTGGAGGCTAGGAGGCCGTTTGACATTTTTGATTCTGTTGCCAGTGGAGGTGGAGGGAGTCGAGGAGGAGGGGGCAGATGTCGTGATGATTGGGTTTTTACGAGAAATAGACCATTTCCGATGAAAGTAGCTCTTCACAGAAGCAAAGGCAAGTGAGAATTTACCCCTATGAAACATGATATACACACATCCATCCACACACATGCACATCCATCATTGTTATCCCCTTACCAGATAAGGTGGGCCACAGATCTGATGAGGGGCCAGGCTTTGAGGAGGATGAAGGTCCAGACAATCTGGAGCCAGAGGAGGAGTTTCCTGAAGGAGGTGTGGTCCTCTTGGAAAGCATTGACACTAGCTCTCACTCGGGAAATGAATGGCCTGAGGGAAAAAAACAAGAAGAAGCATTTCTTGGTCTCCTGTTTGATTATCTCTGCTTACTGTGGTTGGAGCATTTTATTATGTTCTCTTCTGTGCTGGATAGCCTTGACCTCCATGGCTGACTGCACTGATCCACTGATCTTATCACAATAATTCATCTGAAAAGCCATGATACATTGTCACATGATTTAGGAATATTTAATTAGGAGGGGGAGTGTCTTATTCTGTCTATACAGATAAGTACATACCTCAAATATTGTTTCATCACAGAATGACATGAATCCCTTCAACTTGTTCTTCTGACTCCCCATTTCCACTGAGTGCAAGAAGTTTCTTCGGGACACGACAATCTGGGCCTCGTCCCACTGCTTCATCCGTGTGTCCTTCACTTCAAAGTACACTCTCTCAATCCGTCCACTCTTCCCTAAGATCTCAATGCACCCCATGTTCTTCTCAAAGTGTTCCAGCAGCTCTTTGCTCTGAGGAGCTGCCTTCAATCTGCAAAAAACAACAACAAACAAACAACAACAAACAAACAAAAGAAAAACGAGAGTTGGTCATAGTGGAGCCTCAACATGGACATGTTAACTTTGACCTTTCGACTCTTTTGTCGTTAGGGAGATGATCGGTGAGGTGCACAATCAACACACACAAGTGGAATCCGATATTCTCTGCTGGTTGGTGAAAACGCTCTGTAAACTCAAGGTAGTCTAGGAGACCGTCGTGGTTGAGGTCAGCACATTCCATCAGGAAGGCTATTTCCTCTCTAAACATACACCATATGAGATTGTAACAATGGAACAAATCCAACTTACTTGGTGTATCGTTGCTGAGCCTCCATTGCCTAATACAGAAATAGAGCACCATAATTATTTTGCACTAGGTAGTCATGCATGGAAACACTTGCTGACTTTTTCAAATTCTCGGTAAGAAATGAATCCGTCCTTGTTCAAGTCATATTCCTGGAGAGAGAGTTAGAGAGAGAGAGAGATTTTCATATATTCTAAAAGTAAGGTAATCATACATCAACTAACCTTGAATGCTTTGGATGTGGTAGAATCTTTCAGTTTCACAAAGATGGAGAAGAATGCCATTATGTCCTGCAAAGGACGATGCCAGTCACTCTTAGTGTGTGTATGTACCCCTATGTAGTGAACTGACTCCATTAGTGTGTGTATGTACCTCTATGTAGTGAACTGACTCCATTAGTGTGTGTATGTACCTCTATGTAGTGAACTGACTCCATTAGTGTGTGTATGTACCTCTATGTAGTGAACTGACTCCATTAGTGTGTCCATCATCAACTTCCCGGTGGTGCTAGACATCGTACTGCCTGCAATGATAAAGTCACATGACCATAGCCACACCCATTATCCTGAATTTTGCACACTTCTTTCACTGCACTTACCAATCACCCCATGGCCCAATGTACCAAAATTACCCCTTCTCCCACCAAATATATATCCATCAAACCCTTCCTTCTCTCCTCCTCACTCCCTCTCTCTTCTCTCCCTCCATACTCCTCCCTCTCTCCTCACCTTCGAGCATGGAGAGTAAGAGGACAAACATTTCCTCCTGAAGTCCGAGCAGTTCTCTGAGCAGTTCCATCTGACTGGTGTCCTTGTACAGCTTACGCTGGAGCACTGCAAAGATGTGGATGAAGCCAGAGACAGCATCCCACAGTCGACTGCATGCCAGGGTGTCCTGGTTCTTCACACATGGACCCTGCAAGGGGAGAGAGAGAGAGAGAGAGAGGGAGGGAGGGAGAGAGGGAGAGAGAGAGAGAGAGAGACTAACCTACCAAGCAAAATAAACACACACACAACAAATGAAAGCACCTGTATATACTCGGTGAGTGTCCTGAAAACTTGTTTGGCAACTTTGAATGCCTTGAGGAAATGTTCTCTGCCTTGAAGGTCTATGGTCTGGTAGTCCGAGTAGTGCCAGTAGAAGTCGGAAATGGATTCCTGCATGCGGAGGAGGTAGTCGACTGTGTACACGATGATGTTGACAGTGGTGGTGTTGCCTGCTTGTGTGCGTAAGTAGTTCTGGAAGGAGAGGTTGTGGCCTTCACAGAGCAGTTGAAGGAAACGGAAGAGGGATATGGTCAGACCGAAGTCAGGAAGCACTTTGCAAACAGCTGAGTGAGGGAGGGAGGGAGGGAGAGAGGGAGGGAGAGAGAATAAAGAGAGATTATTTGGTGTGTCATGCACCAACCAGAATTGGTGGATTGGATGATTTCTGACTTGTTATATCTCTCGTACGCATTCCAGTTGAGCACACTGCAGCATTAGAGCATAATTATAAAGAAGATCAGACGAGAACTAAATACAGCTGCTACCTGCAAGTTGATATCAACTTGGAGATGCTAGAGAGAAAGCCCACGTCCATGGTGTTCAATTCTCGAAGCATCTCCTAATGGAAAAAAAAATTAAAAAAAATAAATAAATATCAGAGCACTAAGTCTCACATACATCTTGAATCTTCTGGTTGCCTTCCTTCAAGAGAGCTATCCCTAGCAACAAGGTGGAGTGGAGAATACCTGTCTTCTCACCTAAATAGCATAACATGTCAGTCACAAACAGTCAAACTGATATTGCATGTATGTGGACAGCACCATTTGATGCTGTAATGACATTGAGTATAGTAGTGGGGGCTTCCCTCTCTGCCAGCTGCAACTGCTTAGCAACAAGCTCCGCCTTCTCCTCAGTATACACCTAAGTGCACAGAACATAATAACAACAACAACAACAATAAATAATAACAAACAAACAAACAATGAACTACCTCATAAGCCCCAGTTGGATCGTCATCCATACTAGGTTCATCATCATCACTCTGACCAATGACACTCTAGATTCAGCAAATAAACAATGATGTCATCATAAAATAACAACAACTTTATTTACCTTTCCAAGGACATCAGCATAAGCTATGTACAACGACTCATTAATTCTACAAGAAAGTGATAATGTGGTTAAGGATGTTTTAATACTCACTCTCTCATAATAGCCCATGGGCATTTATGAATGATTAACATACGTACTGCCTCTCAGTGGTGGCTACTCTCTTGAACATTTTGAAGAGCTGAGAGAGAGGGTCGGTGTATGGCTCCAGCTCTGACAGCTGTTTCTGCTTGTGACGAGGCTGCAAATCGTTCTCCTTGATCCTCTGGACTGCGAGGTAGTCCTGATGATCCAGCAATTCCTCCGTCAGCATTTGGTGCGTGGTCTGCTCAGCATTCATGAGCCACTCTTTGCAGTAAATGCCCAAGAACAAGTTCACAGCACGATGTCTGATGGAGAACATGTTGAGTTTTTTTGTTTTTTTATTTTATTTTTATAAACTCTGAACTTACGTTGTAAGCTTGAAGAATGGTACAGCAAGAAAGCAGCTGATGACTGCCTTTCGCTTTCTTTGTGAGAGTACTTGTCTCCATCTTGTTTGAGCTGCACGTCCCTTCTCAGCCTACAAGAAATAAATCTTTATAATGAGGATGCCATCATTTGATGTACGTACCTGTTGGACTTTGTGCTTGATGGTTGCTAGGCTGACTATACGAAGAGCTTTCTCCTCGTGACGACGGTTTCTATCGACTGGAGGGGATATGAAGCGAGAAGAAAACTGCTTCACTAGCTTGTGGGCCAGCTTCTGGGACTTCATCTCTCTCTGCAAATAAAATACTCCTAGGGATACTCTCAGAATATTCTCTAACTTACAGATTTCAATTTGTTCACTATTTCAGCCTTGAGGTCCTCGGTAATCACACCTTTCTGTAGAGAGGCAATCAGTGAAACGACATTTCCACAAACAATTCACTTTAAGGAGACCATTTACCATTCCCAGACTTGAAGTGCAAGTTTCCAGAAGTCCCCTGTCTTCTTTATCGATCAAAGCATCAGCCACAGGGAGGAGAACCTCAAGACAGAGCAAGATGAAATTGGGTAGCTTCTCCGACTGCTTCCGGCTGGACCCAGGGACCTGAACTCTACTGAATGCGCCAGATTTGCTCAAGTAATCCATGCAGTTTGCTGAGGTCAGGGCCAGGTGATATTGAGTCTGTTGGGCAAAATGATGGATGGAGGTTTGGAACTCCCTGCGGAAGTACTGAGAACAGGACCAGCAGTGGAAGATGTCGGTGAGGGAGATGAAGAGAGTCTGGATGCTCTCACAGAGATCCTTGTCCCTGTTGGGTGGGGAACACAGAGATCGAAGCTCCTTGTTCTTGGAGTCGATGAAGATGGAGAGGAATGGCAAGAGGGAAGTGAGGTCCCGCACAAATATACGATAGCTCTGTGGGAGAGAGTGAGAAAGAATCACACATCAGCCTTGTATTCAAAAGGAAATCAAAGTTTCCTAGGCAACCTATGTATGTATGTACATAAAATAACATCATGTCTAATTTTCTGGCAGTCTCAGTTGAAACTGCCTGTTCTAATTGGAGCACACAGGCTTGCCTCCTCCATCACCTCAGTGAGGGCTTCCTGGGTCTCGACTCTTGACTCATCTTCGTAGGACTTGAGCTGATAGTTCCATGTACTGGAGAAGTAGTACTCTTCGTTCCAGAGGCCAATGCCTCTCTCCCTCATCTCCTCCATCATGGGCACAATGTGTGTCCGTAGGATGTCCATGGAACACTTACTGGCCAGCAGAACACTGCTCTCTGTAAGCAAGTGAGTGCAATCACATGATTATCACATGATCAGAGGTTGGTGGTAGAAGGAGGGAGGAGAATATCACATGATAATTTGAGTAAAATCATGTGATTATCACATGATCATGACACAACAAGAAGAGAGGGGGGGTCAGAACTCACCGATGACTCTTGGGAACCATTTGACCTCCTTCTCTCCAAAGTGACTTGCCAGCAATGTCAGGATGTTGACCAGAGTCTCGTTAACTAGCTGCGGCATGTCCTGAGAGTTGGACCCTAGTCCAAAGCTGTTATTAGGATGCAAGGAAATCATTATGACAAGCCCTTCAGGATTTCTTAGTATTATTTTTTGGACGTGATTTTAGCCATAGTTGGTTTCAGACACTGATTTCAACTATGTACTAGCTAGAGATTGATTATAGATTGGTTTAGTCACTCACTGCAGGTGATCTGTGCTCCACCACCTAGCAATGTAGCTGTGTATTAAAGTGCAATAGAGTCACATCATACCTCAATAAAAATATGTCATACAGGTACAGTGATACACAGAGAAATATACTAGGTAATATACTAGGTAATATACTAGATAATATACTAAGTAGTAATATACACAAGGTAATATACTAGGTAATGGAGGATATAATTATACAGAGAATATACTGGAGAAATATACTGGAGAAATATACTGAATATACCTTGCTAATACTGGGATGATGATGTCCACCACAAAGAGAATGTTGCCGCAGGTGGTGGCCTCAGCTGTGGCATTATGGAGTTGGTCTAGCAAAGATGCCATGTTGAAGCCAAACTGCTCATCGTGAAGGAAAGGATTGGGATAAGCCAGTGCGAACGCTCCCATACACTGACCAATTGTGACCAGGGGAGAGCTACGGGAATCGGGAATTGGGGGGGGGGATATGAGCATACCATACATACACAGTCAGATGAAGAACTCACCTGCCTACAAAGACAGGCCCTGTTCCAGTTGCCATCTCCACTAAGTTAATGAAGATGTAGCGACAATGGCCCTGGATGGCTCCGTTGATCAGGAGGTGGCTGACCTTACGCAGACCCACGTGTTTGAACAGGATTGTGAGTGAGGGGATCAGCAGCTGCAAACAGTAGAAGTGGAACTGAGAGTCCAGAGTGTCCATGTTGGCGATGTTCTCAGCGGTGAGTTTGATGCCTGTGGTTGCTTGACGGAAGAAGTCGACTATCTCGTGGCAGACATCACTCAACGAGTTGGTCTCTCCTGCTATGCTCCTGCATGACACAACCAAGTCATAGCTGAGGGGTAAGCACCAGAAAAATCCATCTCAACTGCCATTATCCACCCTTCACTAGACCAACTCATCTCCCCACACTAACAAACCATCTCTCACCCCTCAGCAGACTAACTCATCTCCCACACTAACCTCTCAGACTAACTCATCTCCCCACTAACAAACCATCTCTCACCCCTCAGCAGACTAACTCATCTCCCACACTAACCTCTCAGACTAACTCATCTCCCCACTAACAAAATATCTCTCACCCCTAGCTCACCAGACTAACTCATCTCCCACACTAACCATCTCTCATCTCCCCACACTAACTTTATGTCCATGCTTTGGATGAAGCTCACCAGACTAACTCATCTCCCACACTAACCATCTCTCATCTCCCCACACTAACTTTATGTCCATGCTTTGGATGAAGCTTTGAAGGAGAGAGAGAATGCACTTTGAGGCTAGCCAGCTCTTGTCTGTGTCTGCCAAGTGATTGGCTTCTTCCAGTCCTTCCAAGCTGCTTGGACTGAGCACTTTGGCAGATGGCTTCTTCACTGATGGGAAGAACATGTCCAAGTTCTTTCGAGTGAACTCAGTCACTTTACAGAATAATCTGAGTGTGGAGACGAGGGAGGAAGAGAAGGGGGGAGGGGAAAGAGGAGGAGGAAGGGGGAAGGGAAGGAAGAAGGGACAGAGGTAAGGTGAATAAGAAAGATGGCAGAAGGAAAAAGAAAAGAGGAAGCAGGAAGAGAGGAAGATAATCACAGCCAACTCAGCTCTAGCAAACAGTGACACACTTCAAAATGATGAGTTTTTCCTCCTTGGAAGCAGTAGTACTGCTGGCTTGCATGTCGTTGCTAGGCATGAAGTACCCTGCATACTTCTGCATGTAACTGGTCACCACTGGGAAGAGAACCTTCAAATAAAACTCAATCTCAATCTTAGTAGTGGAAAGAAAGTCTAGGAATTTCTTGAAAAGCTGAAGAGAGAACTTCTCATGATTTGAGCTCTGTTCGAGTTCGCTCATGGACCGCATGCTGAGAGTGGGGTGGAGCTTGCTTGGCTCAAAGCCTGCAAACCGCATGTAGCGGAGCAGGTCCAGGGAGAAGTTACGCAACTCCTCCTTCTTTTCTTCGTCGATGAGTTCGTAGGGACAGAAGTAAGGATGGCTGTCGCAGTTGGCTGTGAGGAGAGAGATCAATAAAGTAAGGAGATCAACAATAACAACAGCAATAACAACAACAATAACAACAACAACAAAAATAACAATAACAACAACAACAACAACAACAATAATGTGATACGTAATGAACTTTAAGCTTACAGTCATTCTGCCTCAGCTCAGCTGCCCAGAGATCATGAGCCTGTTCAGCCATTTGCTCAGCCAGACTCTGAAAAAATAGTCCATAAAAGGATAACCGATCAAAGGCAATCTGTGTATCATATGAGGTTTATATGCAGCTCTTACCAGTAGGTCAAACTTCAGCTCCACCTTGCTGAGGTCATGGACATCAGGCTCGTAGGTGGAGTATTCCTCCTCCAAGGTGAGCTCTCTGCAAATATCTTTCTTCTTCCGTGGCTTCCTCAGACACAGCGTCTTCTGCTTGAGAGGAACAGTGGAAGGATTCATTGGAGAGACCTTGCTAAAGTTCCACCCTTTCTTCCTCAGGTACTTGATGGCTTCTTCCACTGGTTTCCTCATCTTTTCCTTCAGCTGTGAGGGAAAGAAGCAACGTTCAACTTCAGTTTCAATCTTCATAACAAGAGAGAATCATTCTACTTGCCCTAAAGCATTAGAGCTGGATTGTTCTGTAGTGTAAACCTGTTCCCAGTGGCTAACGCACTTACTGACTGATCTAATGTTCTGTAGGGTCTGATGTTAGGATGTTGATGTTTCTCCTTAAGTTGGACAGGCCCGTAGACCCAACCCTCCACTTGCCAGTCGAACACCCAAGAAGCATGCTGGTAGTTTGCAAACTCATCAACGACTTGCCGCAGGTTGGCACTCAAAACAACACTAGGAGATGTAAAGGCATGTAACACAATGTTAATATGCAACACTGCAGTGTTACACTGAATCACAATCAGTGTTACATGTATACTAATTACACTACTGAATACACTAATTACACTGAATCATGTTATGTTACATGTTAACACTGAAGCATGTTAGTGTTATATGTACATTTAAATTACACTACTGAATCATGCTATGTAATTATACTGAATGTTACTAATAACACTGAATCGATAACACTAAATCATAATTCTGTTACAATGAATCATATACAGTGTTAGTGTTATATCACGAATATCAAATCACTGCACTGAATTGGTGTACAGTGAGAAGACTTGCCTGCTGGTGTCCAGAGGCTGAGGGACGTACTCTAGACTTGAGGACAGATACAAGGAACTCAGACAACTTTGGGAAGGAATGAGACAAGATGGACAGAGTGCACGAGAGATGGACTTGAGACAAGATATGGCAGCTCGCAACAGATGTGGATCATCAGTCAACTATGCACAAACATTATTAGCATGTCTCAAAATTTCATTCTTTCCCTGACCAAGCTACACATTTTGGTCTATGTGCTGACCTTTGAAGCCAAGCTGTCCAGAAGTCTGTAGACTACGAGTGCCGAGCAGGTTTTCTCCTCTTCTGTGGGAACACCGTGGGAAGTCTTGTCCAGCAGTCCACTCTGGTAGTAGCGGGAGAAGTGGTCATAGTGGGAGGATAGTAACTAGAAAGAAAAGAAAAAGTCAACAAACAAAAAAATAAGCAAACAAACAAAACAAACAAACAAACAAACAAACAAACAAACAAAACAAGCAAAGAAACGAGAATACAGTGTACCTTGCAAAAGATGATAGTGTGAGGTTGCAACTTGGTCAGATTAGCAAGAATCTTTGGCATGAATTTCTGTATGGTTCTTGGATGGAGGTCTCTGCAAAAATCAAATTTAACAATGTATCATAAGCAACTGGTGGCCGGCCATCTGTATCTTAGCCACACCCCCTCCCTAGGGTAGGCCTGTTCTTGGGTAGTACATACTTGAGAACAGCGGTGAAGAAGGACACAAACTCATCCAGCTGGGTAGAGGAGAGGTTGGAGGAACTGAAGAGGCGGAAGCAGCAGACCAGGAAATTGTCAATGATGATGAGGTGGTTGTTGGAGAGCTTGGAGAGGCCTGAAGACCGTCCGAGGAAAGGAAAGATGGAGCAACAGATGTATCGGTTGAGGGTTGCACAGAACAGGGAGTCTTCTGAGTCCTAATGGTGGAAGTGACATTTTAATGTTGTAAAAGAGCTCCATGATAACTCTTCATATTAATTTCAAGTTTCTTTTTGCTGTATTAACTCATTTCTTTTGTTTGGAGGAAAAGTTTTTTCACTTCCCTTAATTTCTTATTCCCACAAAGATTTAATTCCCACTATATGAAAAGTTGCCATTACCCTTGCCAGAATGAGGGCCAGTTTGATGTCAGGCAAGAAGGCCTCGGTCAAGAGTTTAAGGAGGAGCGTGTCGGGACTTGGGATTCCATACACGCGATCCAGAAAGAGCAGGGCCGCCTCTTTATGGAATGGACGCAAGCCTACAGAAGATACTCTCCCTTTCTCCTCAGTGGAGGCGATGGAGAGGATGTACACAATCTCCTCGGCCTTGATCAAATTCTGGAGGATGTTTCTCGTCCGAGCGATCACACTTTGCTTGTGTCTGCTTGCCGAACCTGAGGTTTTCTGGCCAAGGGATCCTGATGACTTGCTGGAACTGTACATGGAGGAAGAAGAAGCTTCTTGTTGCCTGGAGGCACAGTATGCCAATAACCGCAAGAGGCAAGTGTAAAAAGTAAGAATTGCTTCTTCTTCGGAACTTGGATTTGAGTAACTCTGTTGTTTTCTTGAGGTATCCTCCATTACGCAAGTCCCCACGGTGGACTGTTGAGAGTAGACCATGTTTTCCACGTCATCTTTCTTCCCCAAGATCTGGTTGTAAGTGTTGTACAGCCCCAGGGCCTTGCCGGTCAGGGCGGGTCCCAGGCATTCTGAATGGTGGACCAGCTGCTGCACTATGATGTAGGCATTCTCTTGAATCTGCTCATCTAGAGAACCAATGTACGAGAAAATAAAGATTCACCTTTGATAGGAGCATGAGCAAGAGCCAAATTTAGGGGGAAAGTTATATCCTGCATGTGAATGTCATGGCAACAGTACAGCTACAAAACTTACTCTCAACCCAGACAGCAGACTGCAAGAATTCCAGACATTTCCCTCCTCCATTAGGTGCCCACTCATCAAAGCTTGAAGACTGGTACCTCTGCATCGCAGATATAGCACATGTATTGTACCGTCTCATTGTACTTGTTGGACTCTCAGTGTCTGAGTCGTCAGGTATTTTCATGCCAGTTGTTGTGGCAACTAGCAGCTGCACAACGTATTCCAAGTGAGAGTCCTCCAGTGCTAGAGCTAGCTCTGGGTTATCCTTGATGGTAGCTGTGGCAACATCAAGGGGGGTGTACCCGTTGCAAGAAAGTAATCCTTGGGGGGGGGGGGGGGGGAAGGGAAAGAGTGAAAGTTTTCACTTGAGAGTGAAGTCAAAATCGACAGTTGGAAACCACAAATGTGAGATATTTTCACTACATGGCACTTTACCTGGATACTTTTCAGCATGTTCTAGCAAGTAATCTATATGTTTGAAGAGAGCTCTTTGATTTTCCTGGTTGATCTTTGCAAAGTTGCACAGGAAACGACAGCACATGTCAATGGGCATCGGTGTGCCGTCAACACACAGGTCCAAGTGCAACCTCCTTCTTGCCGCAAGAAAGTGCTGAGTGGCTGAGCCCGAGCCACTGATGCCTAGATAGGTCTTCATCAGCTTCAGGACAGTGGAGTACACTTCCAGTCTGTGCAAAAGGCTGGGATGGCAGTAGAAGAGGTTGCTATGGTTGATGGTGCTGTAGTCAAGCAAAACAACAGTGTCATATTATCAGTACTATATATACTACAGGGAAGATCCTAAAGGGATTAAAGATGCGGATTATAATGGGAAGAACTCCATTAATACAGCAGTACTGCCATGAGGAGAACCCTGTTATTAATGTTTCCCTGTACATACTTTAATGAGTCCTTGAGGAGGTTCTCTTCCTTCTTGCTCATGCCGACCTTCAGGAGGAGCTTCAAGGAGCCCAGAGCATTACAAAAAGCTTGAATGTCGAAGTTAGGTCTACCCGTTTTAGGATCTGTGACAACTTCCAACACATATGTCTTCTTGAGCGCTTGGACGACCTCATGAACTTCATTGAACTGCCGATAGAGCAAGGAAAAGATCTCGTCTATCAATTTGAGGTCCTGGATCTCATTGGATGCCCATTTTACCATTGTTCGTGTGATAATGCCTTGGAATGAGACTACGTTCCTTCCGTTGCTAGCATCATTCTGAGAGGGAGTAATGTCAGCGATGGAAGACACGAGCTTCCCCAGTTTCTCAAGTTTTTCCCAGGAACTGAGCTCCTGTCCGTCATGTGACTGGTTAGGCAACACCCCGCAGTGAAGTTGGAGATCTTTGGTAAAGTGTTTCAGCTGATCATGGAGCTTCTTACTGCAGCTGCTATAGTCGGACTTTGTGGCCAGCATTCCTTCCACCTGTACTTCTGACGAGCTTCGGAACTCCTTTGGTTTCTTCTTGAAGTTCTTCTTGTACCTTTCTTGCTGCTCCTTCTGCAGCTCTTCCACGTAACTGTTGGCAAAACTCACAACTGCTTCCACTCTGTGTCGAACCTGCAGAAACAAGTACATGAATCTTTTGGGAGAAGAGAGTATATAGTTGTGTAACAAACCTGGCAATCACAGAGATGCTGGAGCAAACTGCAAATGGCAAGCTTTATTGGTTCTTCATTGGACACGTCTTGGTGGAGAAGACCTTCTTCAAATTGCTCTGCAGGATACAAAAAAAACAAAAAACAAATAAACAAACAAAACAAACAAACAAACAAACAAACAAAAACAAAACAAAACAAACAAAAACAAAACAAAATAAACTAACTTGATCAAGAGACTGATTGCCTACACCATATGAAAACTCACTTTCACTGGTGGGCAAGGTGAACTCCAGTGGATCCAGTAAGTGGAGGACTCTTTGAAAGTCATGCTCCTGGTTGAGTGCCCCGACAACTAGCAAGTCATCCATCGCTTTAATCATGGGAACGAACACGGGAGACCGAGAGTCCACTGGTAAGAGGTACATTTTGTAGTACTGAGAGCACAAGAGATCTTCAAGACTGCCAAGAACTAACTCCTTCAATTCTCCAATGGCAAAGGATTTCATGGACTCTCTTTGTGAGAGTCTGCTGGATATGTTGTGCTTCCTGCTCAGGTCTTGCAGGTGCTGCCCTGGAAGTGAGGCTCGCTTCAAAAGGTAAGGTATCTCGCTGATAATGTCTTTGTGCTGCTCCTTGCTTAATGGTACTGTAAAGAGGGGGACAGTCGTGTTGAACTCCGAACGAGGAAGGACAAATTCTCCCCTCATCAGGAGCCTCGTCTGGACCTCGTGCTCCAAGTGGAGGTAAGAGATGAGCTTCAGGTATGCAGCACGAAGTTCATATCGCATGCCACTTAACTGTTAATAGTATCAGGTAAAAATAAGACGTTGATTCTACCCCTTAAGGCGGTAAAATAGAGTTTAAAGGTTATTTTCTACCAAAAATTTACCTGCAAACATTTCATCAGCTGCTCTGAGTCTATGAACTGAGTAATGGACTTTGCCAGTGATAAGTTGCTATGGGAACACACGGCACAAAAGGCCTCAATGGTCTGGATATGGAAGTCCATGAGTTTCAAGTCTTCAGAGATCTCTATGATATCCATGACCAAGTCTTCTTGAGGTAAAGTGACCAGGATGCTGTACTCCAGCTCCTTCTCTGTGGATATTGTCAGGGAGCCATTGACAGCACTTGTGACGTGGTAGTTAGGCGGAGTTGGGTTCTGTCGCACCCAGAGAGACTTTGAGAATCCCATCAACTTGAAACGAGGGGGGCAGAGGGGAATTTCAGGGGTTTTGCTCCCCTTGTATGGGGGAATTGGTGTTATGAGGTGTGATGACAAAGATTTGCAGTTTTCACCCGGAGTGAAGTCAAAATCGACAGCATTTTTGGTTGAAGGGGTGACCACAACAGTGGGGAAGAGTTTTGTACCCACGTGTGCTGTGAAGGTCACTTCTCGCTTGCCTTCAGTGACAGTGTCTCCATCAGAGGGGGGAGGCTGGTCAGTGCTGAAGCTGATCCTACCACTCGACAGTTCCAACATACACTGCACCCTAAAATGAACCAGTGCAAAAATTAATTGTTCCTTTTGGTGATTATAAGAACAGCTACTCTGAAATTTCAGCACCTGGACTGCAACAACACCTGAACTTGACTGACTTGTATAGATACCATACCTGACTGACCGATATAGAATACCAGACTGACTGGTACAGAATACCAGACTGACTGGTATAGAATACCAGACTGACTGGTACAGAATACCAGACTGACTGGTATAGAATATCTGACTGATTGGTACAAAATACTGGACTGGTATAGAATACCAGACTGACTTGTATAAAATACCTGACTGACTGCCTGAGTGATTGGTATAGACTGCCCCACGTACCTGACTGGGGCTGTAAGTTGTTGAGTGAAGGTGGGAAGGAGGTCGGACAAACAGACCATGAAGGCTGTCTGGAAGCTCATCTCTGGAGAAGAATCAGAAGAGCTTTTCCTTTTTGAAGGTGCATCACACACTTCCACATGTTGTCCAGAGTATTCCCGGGGGGAACATGAACAACTCTCCTCCCTCTTCCTCTCTGTGAAATGAGACTCCTTGAACTGGAAAGAAGGTGTTGTCCAGCCGATGAATGCAAGACTTGGTACTTGACCAGCTGGGAATATGGCAGAGAAGGAAAGGGGGGCGTACGTTTCTGGACAGGTTGCTTCGCTGTCCAAAGTGAAGCTGAAACCCTCGACAGTTGGGGAAGGTGAGAGGACCCCCGGACGGGGGAGTAGTGTCGGGAGAACGGGGGAACCTAGTGGGTTGATGGTGAATCCAATGTTGAGACGAAAGCACTCCTGAAAGTGCATGGAAGAGTAGTCCCAGTCACTATGCAACACGGAAATGGATGTGTTTTTCTGCTCGGATACAAACTTGTTCTGAGAGTTCCAATTGTCCAAGAAGTTGAATCCTCCATGAGAGGAGTACCAGAGAGGGATATTGTATTGCAGAGAACAAGGGGTGCAGAGAGGTGTGTAGCCCGATCCTTCAAAGAATACGAAATGCTTTAGTTCTTCCGTGGAATGGCCAAAGTTGATCATTGCCTTCTCTCCGGCAGAGAGGGTTATGGCAGGGACAAATCCTTGTGATGTGTCTATCTTGTCAAAGGCGATGCTGGACTCTTGGGAGTCGTAGAGAAGTTCTCCATTCAAGGAGAAGCCTTGAGGGAAATAGACATGATAATAAATCATACCTTCTTTGGTATTGGCCCGTGAATGGGCCTAAGTGGTTCCACATTAGGCTAAATGGTTGTATGAGGTCACACATTAGGTGTAAGTGGTTCCATTTGAGGTCAATGTGGTCTAAGTGGTTCCACATTAGGTGCATGTTATGTAAGTGGTTCAATTTGAGGTCTAAGTGGTTCCTTACAAATGGTCTTGCTCTCCATATCGAGTAGACATCCTACCACATCTCCCTCACTCCACCTCTTCCCAAAATTCTCTGACTCATTATGCCACTTTCTCGACTATGAGAAAGTGTGTGTGTGTGTGTGTGTGTGTGTGTGTGTGTGTGTGTGTGTGTGTGTGTGTGTGTGCAAGAGAGAAGAACACACGTATGCAATCATACATCAATTCTTCAACTTCTACTCACCAGGTGTCCGTCATAAGCATAGGAGTGACTATCACTACCCAGCAGCTTGCCAGCTTCTAGAGAAGGCATGGCCCAACCAATCCTCATCATCCCTCCAGTCAGTAACTTAACCTCATAGTACCTACAGGAGCAACGAGATGTCAAAATAATCTCACACATGTTCAGTATTGCCTCCAAGAGGATTTAAGTCCATACTATTGTCCTATTACTAATGGAACACTAAGATGGAGACAGGTCTGTACTAATGCTCGCATCTTCACAGAAGACTTGGAATAGAGATGCTAGTCGATTTTAAATCATCAATTTCTGGTGCTTGATATGCCAACTTTACCCAGCTAAAAATTTCTACCATCCAACGTGTTGTTTAATATAGTTATGCCTGGTGCATACCACTTTCCATCCATGACTTTGTAGCACTTCTGACCCCTGAAGGTGGTGGTTTTTGTGTTGGACTTTGAGAACTCCCTCATGAGCTGGTCAATATTCCTGCCCCCCGAGCTTGGGGGGATGATGGTGCAGCCGAGTGCGAGCACAGTACGCACACATTCATATGCTGTGTCGTGATTGGATTTCTTCCCAGCAGAGCTGAGCTTGGAATATGGGACAAGTAAGGGATTTCTCTTTGCGTGTGAGTCCTGCATGCAGCATACAGTCATGATCATTACATGACTAGTCACATGACTTCACTACTTATCCCATGATCTATGCATGCACTAACTAAATTTCACATCATAAGTGTCACATGAGCTCTAAAACTGATCACATGACCTCCATAACTGATTACATAGTCTAATCACATGATCTCCATAACTGATCATACTACTATCACATGACCTCAAACTTACATCAGCCTTGCCATAGGTCCAGCCTTCCTTTATCCTCTCCACTGCCCAGATATTGTGAGCATTCTCGGCTAGCTTATCGATCAATCCCCTGAGGGCATCCGGCATGTTCACTGCTTCAAGGTCAAGAGGTTGTGGAATGTAGCCATTGCCCATTTGATATTTCTCAGGGGGAAGTTCCTGGTACTTCAAAAGGGAGATATCCTGTTGCTCCACAGTGATTTGGTAGCCAAGAGTAACAAGAGTTTTCAGAGTCTTCAAGGCCATGTCATAGTCGTAGGCACTGGTCTGATCATCCAAGTCTTGAAAGGGTTTGAGGTAAGGGCTATGTTTGAGATGGTCATCACGCTCCTGCATAGATAAGTATGGGAGAGAAGGTCACTGAAAAGCTTCATTTCCTCTTATTTCTCTTCCCCTCCTCCTTCCTCCCTCTCTCCCCAACCCCTCTCTTTCTCCACCCCTCCCCTTTCCTCCCCCTCCTCCTTCCTTCCCTTCCCCTCCACCCCTCCCCTTTCCTCCCCCTTCCTTCCCTTCCCCTCCACCCCTCCCCTTTCCTCCCCCTCCTCCTTCCTTCCCTTCCCCTCCACCCCTCCCCTTTCCTCCCCCTTCCTTCCCTTCCCCTCCACCCCTCCCCTTTCCTCCCCTCCTCCTTCCTCCTCCACCCCTCCCCTTTCCTCCCCCTCCTCCTTCCTCCATCCCTCCCTTCCCCTCCTTTCCTCCCCCTCCTCCTTCCTCCACCCCTCCTCTCCACCTCTTCATTACCTCCCAACTATACCCTCACTTCATCACCAGTGGGGAGAACCATGACATACCTCAGCATAAGAGAAGCCAGCATCAATCTTGTTCTTGGACCACACCTCATGGATATTTTCTGCCAACAAGTCCTTGATGTATCCATAAGATGAAGAGATGCTGTCAGGAAGGGACACCTTGGACGTATCGATGGGAGCAGGGACAAAGGACTCAAAATCTGTCATAATGGGAGGTCCAGCTACAAGAAGATCCTTTGTGTCCCCCTGACAGCAGAAAGGGACGAGTGTGATCATCTTGTTTGATTCGATGGCCTCATAAAGTCCAGCGTACCGAGGGGGAGGGGACTGAGAGAAGTTTCCCGAGGAACCCCCAAAAGACATCACAATACTATAAGTGAAGAATAGTCGTAAATTGAGTGATCCAATTGGTCAATAAGTCTCCTACCCCTATGCTAGCATGATTTGTAACTATTAGGGAAATGCAAGTGAACTTGCTCAGTATTACTCAAGGTCATTCATTACGAAAAAGAAGCTGCAACATTAGAATGTACATATAGTAATTCCCTAATGAACACGACTTGCCTGACACCAGAGGAGAAGCTGACAGCTGGGGTGACCATATCGTTCCAGTCATAGAACTTGAGGTGAGTATTGACTGTTCTCCCATTCTTGATAAACCAGGCTACTTTTTCCTCCAAGTTGATGCAACAGCCAATCACATCCCCCACAGCAATGGGTGTGTCCGATGATGACGAATCGCAGGTCTGCTCGGGGGACACCACCTCCTCTTGTCGTTTTAGGTGTCGCACCAAAGTGGATGGAGTGGGAGGGGGTGTGGTTTTAACAATGGGGTTACCTCCCATCCATACCTGGTTCCCGTCAAAGCTCATGGAGTACATGTCATCACCAACACCTCCACCTGATGCAAAACATCACAGAACATTAACCACAATAGGTAGAAACCACATTCATACAACAATAACAACAACAACAACGTTCTACTTAGGACTGTTTGATGTGTATTAGCAAACTCACCCAGAGTATAGTTCCCATTGCTTGAAGGGCGTGGTCTGAACAGGGTGGGATGTGCCCAGCCGATCCGAAGGTGGGGAATATGACGAGCAGCAAAGTCGGAGGAGGAGGAAGAGGAATTGATGTGGAACTGGGTGACTTGGACCTCATAGTACCACTTTGTGTAGGCAGCACTTCCTGTTTTTATCCCAATGTAAAGGTCAGGGTGCAGACTGTGTGGGTGTGACAATTGTGATGATGTAATTGAAATGCAGGGTTGTGGGGGGGGGGGGGGGGGGGGGGGGGGGGGGGGAAAGAAGAAGTTGGATTCCTTACCAGTGGATTGTGGCATGTTGAGATGTCTGGACCAAGAGGTCATTGCACTTGAGCAGGTGTTTGTAAATTAGCTTCTGCTTGTCTCTCATGGCAACTTCATGGCATACACACAAGCTGGACAACAATTTCATCACCTGCAACAAATTGAATCAACAAAAATGGTTATGTGCATCAGACAGGAATTGAACTACACATGTAGGAGAATCCCATTCTAATATTTGTTCAGAACTACGTGTAATCTCTCTAATTTTACAGTCCCAAAGTGTCTGATTGATTGAAGGATGGACAATATTTTCATGTGCTATGATAAAATATTGAGGAGTTCCAGCGTATTTGTAGTCTACATGGAGTTTTTCTTAAAAATGCTACAAGATTTGCAATCAAGTTTGCAATCATTTAGGCAACATTGGGACAATTGTTGAACTTTGAACTCAGTACTAGAACCAGCTAATTAACGTAATTGTATGCTTTGTACTTTGACCTTGGTACCTCATTATCTCGGCCATTGGTGTTGAGGAGATTGACAATGATGCCAATGTCACTCTCGGAGAAGATGTTGAGGACCTCTGGACTGTCGGCCAGGAGACACTGGATGACGGTGAGCACATGGTGGGTCACCTCGGGCATGGACAGCTGCTTCATGAACACGCCAAGCCAGCGCTGAGTGGCAAACTCACAGCAGTTGTCATGGTTACCTCTGATCATAGCAGCTGCATGTAATGTAGTACTATCCAGCACATGCAGAATGCATAAGTGAGGCTAAACACTAAATTCTATATTCTATCTCAATCGGGGTGGATGTATCCATGGTAGTATGACACCAAAATTATATATTTTTCCTTGTCAAATAGAATCACTGGAAAGTCGGAATAATCATTATCAAGAGTCAATCAAGGAGGTATGTAGTAGTCAAGAGAAGCCAGGTTACTATGACTACTGCACATACGAGATACTTACTAGTTACTTCACTTACCAAGCAGTTTGTACAGGCTATGTACAATTTCCTGATTTTTTGAGCTTCGCTTGATATTCTTAGCAGTCTCTATGATCATAGTGAGGGTGAATTTCAGCATACCCTTGAGAAGAGAGAGAGAGAGAGAGAGAGAGAGAGAGAGAGAGAGAGAGAGAGAGAGAGAGAGAGAGAGAGAGAGAGAGAGAGAGAGAGAGAGAGAGAGAGAGAGAGAGAGAGAGATAGATAGAGAGAGAGAGAGAGAGAATTATAATTCAAACAACATGAGATGGCAATTAGAAATATATCTAAGCTTCATTTCTGAGTGCTCACTTGCTTCTTGAAGAGGTTTTGTCGCTCCCTCAAGTGGTAGAGCTGTTGCTGGTACTGGTCATGGGTGAGTTCACTCTTCTTTGGGTGCTCAAAGTATTGAATGAGAGCCTTGAGAATGTTGGAGAGGTTCTTCTCCAAGTGCTCTCTTCCACTCAGTTCTCTACTGAGGAGAACCCTGGCAATTAAGATAATGCATAGAAGGAGCTACAATGCAAGAATCCCAACATTGGATTTTGAAATAATTACAGTGAGCAGTAATAGTCTGTCACAGGATGTTTCTGGTCAATTTCTCCATTTCTCCAGTCATTTTTTGTCTAATCAATTCCCATTAGATGGTAAGGACTATCATCAAGGATCTCAGGGCTAGGTCATTTTCTTGGAAATGGTCAACCAAATTTCAGAGTTTTAAGTATTACAAGATACTGACTGTCTGACTAAATCTTTATAATGACCAATCAAATTGAGTGTCTTATTCTAGCTCTGTTATCTGAACACTACTCTTAGTTTGAAGCACTGACTTGTGGGCATAATTCCTCATGATGCTCTCAGTCAGCTGGATGATGCTTGCAGCCTTGGCCTGTTCAGCCGACGCCCTGGTCATGGTGAAGGCAAAGCTTTGGTTGAAATCCTTTTGCATCAGAGCCTTGCGGGAGTTCTGTCTCAGAGTGTGACGCCGCTCGGAGACAGCACAGCCCAGGTAGAGCTCTGAGTTGATATGCTGCACGTACACCTCTGAGTCCCCAAAGTGGATCTCGGGAACCCCCATCCCAGAGACCTGAGATCTCGTCCAGTGATCCAGGAGTTTGGTCTGGCAGATACATACATACATAAGCATTCACTATATTATTTTAGATGATAGAGTGGGTGATCAGCTCTTTGCTGGTGTTTTAAATATGAAAACTGGTCAAGAAGTGAGGAAATAAGAGCAGAATGAATGATCAGTTCACATCACTGCCAATCCTTGCCTTCTGTATGCAATTTTAAGTAAGATTTTAACCTTCGCCTTCGCAAACAGAAAGGACTTCAGTCTAGGAATAATAGCACACTTGATGGCTTTTGCATTAAAAATTTACAACATAATAAGCACAGAAAATGTCTGGCAATAACAGTAAACTCAATTACTTAAATGCCTGTCATTAAATTGACACACACAATTTCACTGTTGGTGTCTATTTTGCAGATAAACACTACCGTCATTACTGGACCCACCATAACTCAACGTCCTCCATTGGAGACAAACACCACCCCATTACTGGACCCACTATAACTTAATATCTTCCATTGGAGACAAACACCACCCCATTACTGGACCCTCCATAACTCAACGTCCTCCATTGCAGACAAACACTACCACCATTACTGGACCCACCATAACTCAACGTCCTTCATTGCAGACAAACACTACCCCATTACTGGACCGCCAACACATCCCGATGGTCTTCAGGGAGGTCTGGTAGCTATACAACTGTATAGTCCATTAATGTGGTTTACATGACTTCAGTCGCATGATTTGTTTACTGATACCTCCCACTCAGTATTATGGGGCTAGGGACATTTGCCTGACCATTGCACAAAACACTGCTACACCTCTGCAACAGTGCTCCTAGCCAAGTCCTCACTTTCTATCACAGCTAAAAGCTTGAAAATGAGTCTAGAATTGAGTCCATATTCCAGTCCATGGTCCAGTCCAGAGTCCAGCTTTTACACTGTCCCAAACTACCTCATTACTGGACCCTCCATAAC
This sequence comes from Crambe crambe, assembly GCA_963924555.1. Lineage (NCBI taxonomy): Eukaryota > Metazoa > Porifera > Demospongiae > Poecilosclerida > Crambeidae > Crambe > Crambe crambe. Next base: position 928,351 of record OZ004596.1, read on the forward strand.
TCATTGAAACACTACCCCCATTATTACACCCTCAGCAACGGAGGCCGTTGAGTTATGGTCTCCCTGTTTTCCAGGAATTACTTGTTTACCAACCAGAAGCTCCTTAGGTTCTTATCCTAATACAGCCCTGGACTAAAGGAAATTAGTCTGCATAGCAACCAGGGGGGGGGGGGGGGTTAAGAAAATCACATTTAGCCCATTCAGCATAAACGAAATATCTGTTATCAACTTGCTGGAAAAGACTCACAGCGGATTTGACGAATCGGAAAGCTGTGGCACTATCTGATGCTTCACTCGGACTGAGCAATGCCACCACCTTCCTTGAGCTGTTCTTTCCAGGACTGCTGGAACCACTCTGCAACTCATTGCCTTTTTCTAACTTGACTCCCAGAAACCTCCCTGTGACCAAGTGTCGGAGGCGAAAGGGCTGACCCCAACTAGTGAACCCTCCACCATACCTGCGGGTGGAACAGAAGGATTCCACCATAGGGTCAAAGGTCAGCATCACTCACTTCATCTGGAATAGTTCCACTCTCCAAAGAGAGCTCAACTCATGACTGCCAGTCAACTTCTCATACTGCACGTCACTGAGGAAATGACCATATTTCTATAAACAATTACTCAAAAGACCCTCAATAAAAGCCCAATCAAATATCATTAAAATACCTATTTTAACATTCTGTTACCAATTAAAATGTGTATATCTCATATAAATACCTCAGTATCTCATTAAATGCCTCCCTATCTTAAATAAGCATCTCAAGTAAGCTCAAATGGAAACCCACCATCAAAATTAATTTTAATCACTAACCAGTGGAAGTTCTCGGGGAGAGACAAGGTTGCATTGCGGGAGGGTCTGGATGATCTGACCATGAGTGTGTCTCCACCCCAGAAGCGATGGATGAACCGGACCACATCTCCCCCGTTTACGTTGCCAATGGCAGCCTCCTTAGCGCTACCAGAGCACACAATGTGCAGACTCCACACACACTGGTGGAATGACACTCGTACTGAATTCAACTGCTGGATATATAGTTCATATGATAGAAATCTGAACATTTGGATTGGAAGCGTGTCACTTAAAATTTTACATAAATAATCGACCACTCCTTAAATTCCTTAGCATATGGCTCCATATGAAGGGTAAAACCCTGCAATAATGTGTATGCACCTTGGAAGCAGATGATTCGCTCTCAGCAGTTTGAAAACCCGACATGAGTGCCGACTACAACAGAAAAAATATGAATAAAGAAGAGAGAGGCCTTAGGAACGACATCATTTATAAATGACATCATGAAAGTGACAGAACTGATTGCAAATTTCATTCCATTCTAATTAATAATATTTTGGCCAGATTTTTTTTTTTTTTTTTTTTTTTGGCTCACCAAGTATCTTTCATTTGCAACATTCACCAAAAAGATGTCATCACCTGCTCTGACCTGCAAGCAGAGGATGACCATTAGTTTTACAGAGACTGAGTATGGTCTATAGCAGAACTAGTGGGGACAACTGATTAACCGACCGACTGACCTTTTCACCTTCAGATCTTTGATTTGAAGCAGGAAGAATCTTGAACCAGCAACACTCCTCAGCCACATGAGAAGATGAAGCTGGGGGGGGGGGGGGGGGGGGGGGGGGAATGAACCAGGAGCAAAAAACATCACTGAAAGTGATACATATGCACTACATATTCCCTAATGAATTAACGAATCTTCAAAGACAAAATCAATGCACTCTTGTTTAGAAAATGAACCTTTGGCTTCATCATAACCGTCATCGGCACTGATTAGAGAGTGTATTATATCTGCTATGGATTACACATTACCTCTTTCACAGCTTTGATTGAACCCGACGTTGTATGCCATTTTATCATTTTCTGGCGAAGTGGTCAAGGAACACAGCAGCTGCATAGTTACCAACAACTCAACATTCCTATGGGAACCTTCTCTATTAAGTCTTTATGTATGTACCTCCTTGGTGCCTAAGTGTCGCAGCAGGATCGCATGTCCATACATTAGAATCTTGCAACTGCTGTGCTGTTTCTGAAAGAAGAAGAAGGACATTGGAGGAACATTCTAGCAGGGAAGAGGAAGGGTTGTACACATACATTGGAAGAGAGACCATTGGTGTACATGGCATGGACTGACATGGAATCCTCGAGCTTGAATATGCACTTCTGAAGCTCACACGGCTCCTGGAAGTAGAGAAACATCACACGAACTATACATCTCTCAGGAATCGTTAAACAATAAACACAGGGTGGAAAATGTATTTCAGAGGAATAGGAAGTGTATGAAGGATTTGACGAGGGAAGGAGGGGGGACCTCAATTCCCCTATGGTAATTTGAGTATTCTCATCTTCTGCACAGGTCACATAATTATAGCACCATGATCAGAAATGGATTCACATAGGGTTCTCCCCTGTTAGAGAGGTCCAGCACCACTCTGACGGGGCCCATTCTTCTTTCATGTGGTTAAAACAATGCATTTTTAAATATCAAAATCCTTTAATGTGGTATTCAAGCACCTGGGGAGAACCCAGCATATAGCACACCATGATCAGAAACGGATGCTAAGTGATTATCATAGCAATGTTCAATAAGTGTTCCACTATGTTGAACTGTTCAATACTATGTCGAACAACCATGGAACTGTAGCTGAAACTAATTAAGCACTTCTTTCCATATGTTGAATTCATTGCACCCACACAAATGTACATATAGTCAGCCAGCTAGCTAGCATGTATTTTGCATGCATGAATGCTCACATACTAGAGGGGTCATAATGCCAGTGTCTAGGCAGAAGTGACTACCATACTACTACTGTTGCTGTTACATATACCTATTAAAGCCTTATTGTCATAGTGACATTGACTGAACACATGCCAATTGATTCATTGAATGCTACTGGAAATGCATTACTCTAGTGTTGCATACATATTTATGTAAAGGCATTATTGCACTGCACCTGGACTCGTGGTTCTGGCTCTAGATGGCACATCTGTGAACCAAATCCCTCAGCAGCTAGAAATCCTCGACATGAAGAATCTCCATTGGTGCACATAAGACAAACAATGTCCTCCTGTGCAAATAATAAGTGGTTAGCTGAGATAGTAGCAGCAAGCTAGCTAGTTAGGTGCTATTAGCAGCCAATTGAGTAGCACAGAATTGCTCTACCGTTCTGATGAAGCAAGCATCATCCACGTCGGAAAAGTCCAAGCCAAGTCCTGGAGCAACTTGTCTCGCTTGCATATTATCAGCTTAGGCCTAATAGATCTTCTTGAACTAAACTGTTCGCATGCATGCCACATTATTTATAGAGGATTTACAATATTTCTTTCTATTTACGGTATGCATTAAGCTTGAATTCAAAAAGTGGATTATTTCAAACCCGCCATCTATAAAAGTGCGCCGTCAGCAATCTTCAAATGACCAATGAAATTTGCTCATTTCAACCAATCAGATTTTCCTTCTTAGATTTGGCGCGCCAGTTTGAGAAGATAAAACAAGAAGCTGGGCACAAAACACTCATTCAACTCTTCTCACTCATCTCTGCAAGAAAGAATCTTCTTCTAGCAACTCTCGTCTGAAAGCAATGGCTCGTACCAAGCAAACCGCCCGAAAATCTACTGGAGGCAAGGCCCCAAGGAAGCAGCTGGCCACCAAGGCTGCTCGCAAGAGTGCCCCAGCCACTGGAGGTGTTAAGAAGCCTCATCGCTACAAGCCTGGAACTGTGGCTCTTCGTGAGATCCGTCGTTACCAGAAGTCTACTGAGCTTCTCATCCGCAAGCTTCCTTTCCAGCGTCTGGTCCGTGAAATTGCCCAGGACTTCAAGACTGACCTGAGGTTCCAGAGCTCTGCTGTTGCTGCTCTTCAGGAAGCCAGTGAGGCCTACCTTGTTGGTCTCTTTGAGGACACCAACTTGTGCGCCATCCACGCCAAGAGGGTCACCATCATGCCCAAAGACATCCAGCTGGCCAGGAGAATCCGTGGCGAGAGAGCTTAAGTCTTCAATCTGAACTTTTTTTTCAAACCGGCTTTTCTAAAAGCCACCACTTTAACTCAAGATTTCATTCATATATTCATGTACACGTCTGCATGTGTCAGGGAATAAAGGTAAATTATGCAGGGTAGGTGGTCGGGGTTTGCATGCAGGAGGCGGGTTTATCGCTAGGTAAGTGATGAATTTGACATCCCAGAGGTGAGGTATGTGAAGAGCAAATGCATGCATGTGCAAGCAACTGTACTGCATAATAAAAATTCATTATTCCATTAACGTGGGTATGGTTGGGGCGTGGTTATGTTAATCAGGGTCCGGGCGTGGTGATTAAATTATAGATGGGTGTGCACTGCACTGGTGTCCATTCTTGCCATAGCAACTATAACTGCAAGCTTGCATAGTTTTGATATGTAGCTGGCTAGACAACTTTAAGGACAAGCCATTGAAGAATGAAGGACAAAGCCTAAAAATTAAGGACTGTCCTTCAGATTCAAGGACAGTTGGAGCCTATCATGCCAGTGAAAGAGAAGAGTGACAGTAGGGTTGCTTCTTCATGCACATAAATTATAAACTGGACCTTGATTACATCATTATGAAAATTAATAACATCTTGCTTGATTGTAATACAATAGAGTCTCCCTAGTGGTCTCTCTCTTCTTTCTCACAGTCTTTCTATGGACTGCATTGGTCTCTACTAGTCTCGTTAATTTGTCACATGTTAGTTCAATTGAGTTTTTGACAGTCTCTTTGTTGAAGCTGCTTTGTTCTGAATCAGTGTAATTTACTTGCAACCATGAATCTCATCGCTATTGCCTTTATTCTACTAATTGGAACACATTTGTCAGTGGCAATGAATATGGTAGTCCTATCTACGAAAAATCAGTGGAAAATTTTATCAGGTGGCTAATTAAAATACTGTATGATCAGGGAGGTCACATCCAGGTGCATGGATTTCAGGTTATAATCAGTGACCTCTCACTATTTAAGTTAAGTTGCCAGTTGGGCCTTTTTTGTTGTTCTTATAAAGGAATGACCATGGATGATGTGTACATATCTGTGTTGTACTTTCTCCACCACCACCCTATTAGATAGATAAAACACTAACCCTGCTGAGATGATACTGCCACCAGTAATTGTCTTATCTATTTCAACTCTGGCAACTTCATGTGTTGTGTGCAATGAGAGGAAAGTGTGGAAGCTTGGACAATCACCAGCCCTAGAACCATGAGGTAGCTATTCATGATATCAAAATTTTGGTTTCTTGCCAATACATTTGCTCAAATAGCCTTGCCTACTAACGACTGATCCACGTTTGTATGAGCCCTCTCCCAGTAGCTACGAGAAATTGACTAGCTAGCGAGATTAGCAAATATAGCTAACTAACTTCTGATGCTCAAGATGACAGAACAAAACTAGAGAACAATACGAAGTAACGAAAAAACCAGGTAGATAATGCAACACAAAAAAACTTCAAAAGTGGGATTCTTAGAAGTGATGTTGAGATCACAAAGGATGAATGTGAGTGCTTATGAATCAAGGGTGTGTGGATTAAGTGAAAATCAAAAGAATGTAGGTTCACATCAACAACGTTTATTACAACTGATTCCACCGGAATATATTCCATTTGTTCTGCTACACAAAACTGGTGTCCTAAAGTCGTTTATTGATCATATACAAGAAGGACTGCTGTTGAGAGATATGTTCGTAATCAGTGAAGGGCCACTGAAACAAACCTTGTTGCTCAAATTCACACCAGATTAATATCATGATACCCAAAATCTAGCTAGGCTGCAGCATCATATCAAACAAAGCTGTATGGCCCCAGAATATATACTATATGACTGCATGCCAGTCGAAGTAGGTACATCCCTACTTCACATTTTTATTTAGACATTCACTTATTTCCATTGTGATTATGAAAATTGATTTAGAAACTGAATTAATTTAATCATCAGATTTCATTCTGTTAGGAGAGTATAATGACCATGAGTACTGAAAGAAGTGACATTTTAAAAGTGCAACACCATTAGCTAAGAAGAAACAAGTGGAGACTAGAGAGACTAGGAAGACCAGTGCCCATAGAAAGACTGTAAGACGAAGAAGAGACCATCAGTAACTAGAGAAGACTGGTAGAGACTAGGAAGACCAGTGCAGTCCATCGAAAGACTGAAAGACCATCTCAGAGACTAGAGGGGACTGGTAGAGACTAGAGAGACTAGGGAAAGACCAGTGCAGTCCATAGAAAGACTGTGAGAAAGAAGAAGAGACCATCAGAGACTAGAGAGACCAGAAGAGACCATCAGGGGTAGAGACTAGGAGAGACCCGTGCAGTCCATAGAAAGACTGAAAGAAAGAAAAAGAGATCATCAGAGACTGGTAGAGACTAGGAAGACCAGTGCAGTCCATAGAAAGAAGAAGAAGAAGAAGAAGAAGAAGAGACCATCAGAGACTAGAGGAGACTGGTAGAGACTAGAGAGACTAGGGGAGACCAGTTCAGTCCATAGAAAGACTCTGAGAAAGAAGAGAGAGACCATCAAAGACTAGAGGGGACTGTGGTAGAGATGTTATTTCATAATGATGTAATCATATTGCATGATGTAATAGAATGATGTAATCAAGGTCCAGTTTACATGAAGAAGCAAGGTGAGTTATGATTGACCTCAACTTTCTGAGGGATTTCATGATTTCTTTTGATGAGCTCCTTGAAGACTTCATGCCCTATGAATTGGTAAAATGCAGGGCACATATCATCACTTCCTGTTGCTTCTTTGCAGAATTTTCCCCAAAAAGTGCTGTATTCAGTGCTTGTTCGAATGAAGTGGTAAGTAGACCACATCTTTGCCCTATATCTGGTAAATTTTTTCATCCTATGACCGAAACATTTCTGTACTATAACTTTCAATTCATCCTCAAAATTAAAAGCTCTGTTACTGTGAGTGGTCATCCATTGAAGTACTGTTTTTGCAGTTAACTGTGGAAGTTTGGCATGTTCACTGCCTATCATGAAAGATTTGTCTTCCAGTAGGCAATTAACTGCTTTCAGAAAAAGTTCTACACATACGTATAAAAATAATTATTCTGAAGCTTCTATAGCAGCTAGCTAGCTAGTTAGGTTTATAAGAACTCACCAGGCTGTCCTCTCTCTGCAGTGGTTGTTGTAGAGCAAGATGCCATCATAAGCCCCGTTTACACGGAGCCACTTATCCGGATTCAAATCCGGATAGAAATCTACTTTGCCCAGTGTAAACGAAATTATCTAGAATGGAATCCGGATTGAATAACCCACATCCGGAGGTGGATTCGATTCCGGATTAACCCACCTTAGGCGCGCAAAACCTGCGTGTAAACACTGCGCAGAAACCAATCCGGTTAGCTAATAGCAGCAGTTTCTTGTTTGTTTACTACAAGTCAATTATGGCTGTCTCTGCAAGTACTACTAAGGGTACTTTCTGGTGTGAGGAAGAAATAAAAGCTCTCATAAAAATATGGGGAGAAGAAAACATACAATCTCAACTTGATGGGGCAGTAAGGAATAAGAATGTATATATGGAGATCGCTAAGCAATTAAGTACACAGGGATATGACAGGGATTGGGAGCAGTGCAAGAATAAAGTAAAAAACTTGAAAAAAATATATAGAGAAGTAAAAGATAATAATGGGGAGACAGGACGAGGAAGAAAAACATGTAAATTTTATGATGAATTGGACAGCATTCTTGGACATAGACCTGCTTCTGTTCCAACAGTTCTACTTGACACTGGTGAAGAATCTGCACATGAATTAGAAACCAATGGTAAGACAGTATACGATTATTTCATATTAATTTTAGGAGGGGGGAGGGATTAACATCCATTGACGCCTTTTTGTTGATACCACAAAATTGGCAAATCAAACCCTTCTATCCCAGAATTTCACTCAGATAAATGAGGGGGGCAGCATTATTTCTTAATGGACAGCTGTAAGGAATAGGGAGGATTAAAGAGAGTAAAAGTCAATTGGACTTGGACATAGAGAAAGAAGCTAACTATTGTACAGTAGAAATTGAATGGCAAAATGATCACTTATTTGAATGGGAACGAGTCTACTGTACAGAATTAAGTACTCACACAATAATTTATAGACGGAGTTGATATTCAACCGAAGTCTCCTTTGGATGGGGCATTAGTTCCTGCCACATCTCCATCGACCTCAAAGAAACGACCTGGAGAAGATACAGGTTAGTAAATTAATCAACAACAAGGTGGAACCCCCCCAACTTCTAAAGTAATTTCAAGGCTCACACTAACACTCATTATTGTCTGGACATGCTTATTTAATGTATAGCTATAGTTGGTGGGCACAGTTGATAATAACTACGCCCACCCCAATGAATATCTTCCTATTCTTCTACATGAACACAGCACTTCCAGTATCAAAGAGGAAGAGAAAAACTGGCAAGAGCAAGGCTGAGAAGATGATGGAAAAGGCAATGGAGGCATTTATGGTGTACCAGAGTGAAGCGGAAGAGAAATTTATGAAATCTGAAGAGGAAAGATGGAAGAAAGAAACAGAACTTGAAGATCGGCGAAGAAAAGAAGATAAAGAACATGAACTAAGGATGATGCAAATGCTAGGGCAAATGCTGCAATATCAGCAGCCGAGTTATCCCTCCAACTCCTACGACTATGAAGACTATTAAGGGTGCACAGGTTATTATACACTTTAGGGTAGCTTAATCATCTATTAGACATAATGAAATATAATTCTAGCATAGTTGTTCTTTTACAGTGTTATCTATTAAAATGTAACATGAGAGCTTTGCGGATACTATCAGCATCCTGTTGAGATGTTTGAACTGAAGCAGCAGTTGTAGAACTAAAACCATTTCTTTCAACCCCTTCCATCCACTCTACATTGAACTCATCACCATGAATCTCACAAATGTTATGAAGAACACAGCATGCAGCTACAAGCTCTGGAACGTCATCAATATTCACATCCAGTCTTTTCAATAGACACCTCCATCTCCCCTTTAGTTTACCATAACTATGCTCCACAATTACTCTGGCTCTGCTAAGACAGTAATTAAACTTTCTTTGCTGGTGAGATAAATTTCCATTGTCTGGAAACGCTTTCATCACCCACCGTAGAAGGGGATATGCTGGATCTCCAAGAATAACAACGGGAATATCCACACCACTAATTTTCTCAGTCCAGTCCGGAAATAAGGTTTTGTTTTGACCTTTACGATATATGCTGGAATTTGCAAACACTCGTGCATCATGCACTTTACCAGGCCAACCAATATACACATCAATAAACAACCCCTTATTGTCAACTGCACCTTGCATAATAATAGAGTGCCACCCCTTACGATTATAGTAATCTGCAGGACATTCATATGGTGATAAAATAGGAATATGAGTTCCATCAACAGCTCCCGCACACTGAGGAAAACCATGGTCACTTTTAAAACCTTCAATGACAGCTTTCAGGGTACTTCCTGTAGGTACTTTGATGTAGTCCGGTAATAGCAACTCAACAATACAGAAACACACTTCTTTTACTATTACACACACTGTGGACTTTGACACACCAAATAAGTGGCCTATTGTCCTATAATCAGCTCCGGTGGACAGAAACCACAATGTTATACCTAAACGCTTTTCAGTTACAATAGCTTTTCTCATCATTGTATCTTGCTTTTCTATGGTGCACTTCAGTTTATCACACAAATACACAAAAGTAGAATGGGACATGCGAAAGTTCTTAAGCCAGTCTTCTGGTCCAAATCTATTAACCACATGCTCCCACCAATGGCCACTCCTTTCCCTTGCCCAGATCATCCTCTCAGATGAGAAATACAAATGGGAACTCATCGCCATAATCATAGATAGTATATTACCGCCCCGGGATTGGAAACGGTAGCATAGGCTAATTGAAAATTCCGCGGGCACTCCGTGTTATGGTTTGCGACCAAGAAACTTACCTAGTTACGTGGGTAGCAACGGGCTGCAGCGGTCCGCTAGGAGGCGTGTGGCTGCTCTTTCACAGGGAAACTGCAAGCGGCGGTTAGTATTTATAATTTGCATCCACAATTTTAATTATTCCTACTAGTATAATGGCTAAATTCCACACTTTAGCGATATAGAAAACTAGAAGAAAATTTGTCGGGGGAATGGTAGTCTTCATAACTTAGGTTTGTGCTTATTATCTAGTTTTGTGAGTAGAGTCATCCTTCTTTTATAGAATGAGTGGCATTAGATACATGTTACTGCATTAATGGTGAAAATATAAACCAATTACTTGAGCACTCATGGGAGGAAGGAAACATCGGCTATATACAAGAAAGTAATAGTCATGTAACTTCCACTGCTGCACTCCATTCCAGATATCCTGGTCACTCCACAGTTCATGCCAGTATTAAATGATCAATAGTGTCAATATCATTTATAGATTGCAACATGACCCTAAAAATTGTTCCAGCATTGCAGCTCCTGTGTCTCTCTAGTAACTGTGCCGGATTGATTCCAGCAAAATTGTGTTGGTAACTCTGATGACTGCATCTTGGCATTGAAGTTCATTGATAATTTTGATGGTATAATATTATATTACTAGCGAGTACCCGCAGAAACTCTGCGCATGCCTGCGTCCGCAAAAACTCTACACACAGAATGTGTGTGTGTCCACTCACTGGCAGTGAGTGGCTACCAGTGACATAATTATATGAAGGGTACAAGTTATGCATGTCAAGTAAAGGTCTATTTGAGACTATTGCAAGGGCATTATCATGTCAGATTCCACTAATTGTAATGTGCAAACTTTAAGCGAGATTTAATTGTGCAAATATTTTGATTTTAACTTGTACGCTTGAGTTTATTCTCCCTTTTCACATGCATTAATCTGTAGTGAGTCTGACTTTATTAAGTACCACAACCTGCAATAGAGGGTTGCAAGTGTTTGCATAAGGATTGATTTTCTCACGTGCAACATAGCTAGCTAGTTACTCAATCCATTTCTCAACTGGAGTAAATCCTTTTAGTGATCAATTCCAAGTTGTCCCAAATTTCATTTTAACCAGTAAACAGTTCTTTAAGTGCAGAAGGATAATCAGTAAGAGGTAGCTAGTCCATTGTGACAGCAGTTGAGAGCTTCACTTGCAAACCTCAAACTTGACAATGGGCCCAAGGTGCTGCTTGTTTCATTAGCACCTAGCCTATATGTCTTTGTTCTTCCCTGTTAGTTTTCTCCTAATACTCTCTCTCTCTCTCTCTCCCTTCTCTCCTTCACTCTGTACCTCTCTCTTTCTCTTGCTCTTTCATCTTCTGTCAAGTGTGTTCTTCGACTTCTCTCCCTCTCTCTCCCTTGCTCTTTCATCTTCAGTGAAATGTGCTCTCTGACTTCTTTGCCTCTCTCTCTCCCTTGATCTTCTAGTTTCTGAACTTCAACTCTGCCTCTCTCTCCCTGAATTTCGCGCCATTGTATTTAAATCTGAGCATGCGCAGTCATGTCTAAGTATGCGCACATTCGTCACAAGCTGACTTCCCATCTCTCATCTTGCTACTCTGTGGGAGTTGAATTTATCCCGCTTGTGGCTGAAACTCTAGGTGGCCTCGTTGAGGATGATGCCACCTCGTCCACCAAGCACCTTTTCGGGCATGTCGCCATTGCTCTTCGGCATGGGAATGCAAGTTTATGGCTGCGACCCTGCCCCCTGAACTGGATGGTCTTTATTTTACTGCTGTTGTGTTTTTGTTGTTTTATTTTATCTTTCTTTTGATTTTTGTTCACTTGTTTTTTGCTTGTCCCTTGTTTGTTTGTCTTTTGGTTTCATATCATCAGAATTCAATCAAAAAAAACAACAAAAAAAAAACAGCATATCTGATCTGCAAAATTATTTTGTTTTTCTTTTGGTTTCTGTTCACTTGTTTTTTTGTTTGTCCCTCTTTTGGTCACAATCATGATCATCAGAATTCAATCAAAAACAAAAAATAAAAAAAAAACCCAGCATATCTGATCTGTTTTTGTTTTTTGTTTGTCCCTTATTTGTTTCTCTTTTGGTGTTATCTTATCAGAATTCAGTCAAAAACAAAAAACTATACCAAAAAAACAACAATAGCATATCTGATTTGCAATACCTTTAAAAAAATCAAATATTGATAGCATTGCCGTTGTAGTCATGCAGTAGTGGGTTGGCCGGCGAGGTCCGAGGACTCAGGTTCGAGCCCCAAATCAATTAGGTTTTTTTCTTTTTCTTTCTCAATTATTAACTGTGATGCATACCTTGACATAATGTGACGTAGTGCGTATGTACGCACTGACAAGCACATTATTATATAGATTAGCAACTCTGCATCAATTTTTGTGATCACTTACTTGTGCATGCAAATCTATCTGAGCCAGAAAGTAATTATTATATTGTGTAGTATAATTATTGTGTAGTAGCCTTCTCGACTGATGAATAAGGAGAGGAAGAAGAGTCCATCACATCACTAGTAGCATGCACTGTATGTATTGCACATTATCACTGTATGTTCTGTAATAATTATTAGATTTAAGCGCGCGCGCGTTGACTTCATAACACGGATTGCCCGTGGAATTGGTTCCGTTTCCAATCCCGGGGCGGTAATATACTATCTATGCCATAATGGCTAAAAATAAAGCATGTTCTTTTGCTTGCCTCCTACGAAATGTTCTCAGTCTCCTTGCCTTCTGCTTCTTCATGTGCCTCATTCTCATACAAGAGTGCTGTTTTACTCCCCACAAACACACAAAGGTACTCAAAACGAATTTATCCATCTTACACACTTTGGCTTGACATCTGTTACTAAGCAATCTAGTCCCCCTAGTGCGCATGCCTTTACCTACAGGCCTAAGTAAAGAACTATAAAACTCACCTAATCCCTGTTTTGAGCTGTAACGGCTTCATCTTTCTACTGTTCACATGGCCTTCCTGGTCCGTTCCAAATGTAGAGCACCTCAATGAGAAAATTCACGTGTGGACAAAAGTTACCCGGATCTCTACCCGGATATGAATCCGGATAGAAGGCTCGTGTAAACGGGGCTATAGACTATAGAGGTTCCAGAATGGACTGGAAATGATTAATTACATCCGCCTTGCGGTGTTCCGTATATTTATGGTAATACTTACCGGATATTGTATTCTGGGCCAGCTGTTTCCATCAATTAATTAACTGTCTAGTGAATTTCTACAACCAAATATGTACCCCAAATGGATAAAAACAATACCATGCAACACTGCAAACTTTATATGAACTGCTTATATTACAGTATGAGCTGGATAGGTTAAACTTGGTCCTAGAAAATTACACAAAGCAGGTATACTATTTGACAAAGAAAGGTGTAGTAGTTAGTAACAATGTAGTAGAAAGTTGATATGTATCTTTTAAAACAATTTACTAACATGTACTTCAAGTCCTCAACCACACTAACTATGGATGATAGAACTACTTCAGGAGATAAAATTACACAAAGTATTTATATGCAATTTTAACTGCTAGAGCACACTTTAACTCGAGTTTTGCTATGACAATAATCCCAGGGTCTTGGCATCTTGTAGTATAGTCTCCCTGGCAGAGTTCAGCCTCTTCATAGCCACTTACAAGCTTGTATGGTTAACCACTAAAGTGATCTTTCCTGTTCATGGAGATACAGCTGCAGCGCAATAGGCGCAACACGGATATCACACGAAACGCGGAGTGCCCGTGGAATTGGTTCCGTTTCCAATCCCGGGGCGGTAATATACTATCTATGTTTAAATAAAGCACACTGTATAGAAAATGTCTTACGAAGTGACAGACCGGGACTATGAAATGCATATTTTAGTGATCAGTAAATCAAGACTGAAATCTTCAATAGGAACATCTACACTAATGGCAGGATTTGCCTTGGTATGTTTGAAGTAGTTAGATCCAAGTAACAGCTCTTCAATAATCATGAGATCATTCTTGTAGGTTGCTATCGTAGAAGTGGATTTAGCTGATGAAACACCAACAGCAATTCTGATACCTTATGCAATACTGACTGCAGTCCTTATTTTTGTCCATTTATTCTCTCTGGTAATTGCCACACGATTATTGCCTGAATTGGAAGCATTCATAAACAATCCCAACATGAACATTCCCCAGCCAATCACCAAAGGCTACTCCTGGCCAGTGCAGTTGGTATGGTACCTCTCAAATATCGTAGGTGTTCTACTTTTTTTAGTAGAACTGATATTGGTGGCATATGTCAAATTCTACCCATGTGAGGACAAGCTTGAGACACCAAACGTCTGTGATTCCAATCGACTTCATGTAGGCACAGCAACATTGGTAGTGGTGGTTATACTTTCTGCCATATCATTCCCATTCATTGTGATTTTCTTTCGTTCGCTTTCTAATAAGAAGATCAAGTTCCATGAGAGGAAGTTGGAGAGAGCGCTGGTCCTTCTGGAAAGTATCAATAATCAATCAAGTACTCCATCTCCCAGAGATACATCGTACCAAGAAACAAATATATAATCTCTTGACTTTTTATTTATTTTTTTCCCATTTTTGCAAAATAACATAGCCATCATATTCAAGTTCATAATTAAAATCATTTTGCAATTATTTACAATAGCTAAGGGGTTTTCCCAAAGCCCTTTGGCAAAATTTATGTTACCGTAGTAACAATAATTCTCCACGTCTGAAATGTCTCATAAAAGACCTCTTTCTGGTAAGAATATTCGGCACTAGCTACAATATCATTTATGCATTTATGTTTGTATCAGCTCCACCGCCCATCTTCAATAAGGGCAAACGCCCAAGGCATGCCTTGATGGCTCACCCTAACAACCAGGGAGACTTCATGCAGGAAACTATTGAACTAAAGCACTATGAAGGCAGGAGGTATATAATGCAGTCATAGCCAGCTATTAAATATTGCAAGTTAGGTCAATGAAATTCTGCATTCTAATAGTCAATATCAAAGGAAAGAGAACAGAGCCCCCTTTCCTCTTCAGCAACCAATTAATAGTACATACAAACTACATCAAGTTCAGCCACAGCCTAGTCCACAATTTTCCCATGAAATGGTCACCCACACTTGGAATCAGTGTCAAGGACGAGGTCATTCTTTCACCCAAACGCACTATGGTGGAGAAGAGGCTACAACACAAATGGGAACACATGTTCGATTTTCCGATTCAGCTGCTACAGGAGCTGCCTACACCCGAGCTCAAGAACCAGTTGAGGTAGCATAATTTATGCAGTATAATTTACACTTTTTTAAAAAAGTTTTCTTTTTTTTTTGCTTTTTTTTTGCAGGCAGCTAGCATGCATAGTTCAGGGAAATCGAAGCAATGGGAACTGCGAGTGCTGACAGCAACAGCACAAGGTGTTGAACACTGGAGCCAGTACAAATCGCACACAGGACTCTTATTTGAAGTTTATGGTAATCAAAAGCTACCAATACAGTAACACTGGAAGTTAATACTAACTTCACTGTAGGGATATTAGACTTGCTTCTTGCAAAGACTGATGATCGTGTTCAGCAGTTTAAAATACGAACAGTGGATGGTCTTTTGAAATGTCTTTTCTGGGAAATGGAGCAGTCGTTCCCTACCATAGTCACAGGGCAGAGAGTGAGAGTGGTAGGCGACTGGGAATCTCAAAGGAAGAATCTAAAATGTTATTCAGTGAGGTTAGCTTCTAAGGCTGAGGAAGAAGAACTGGTGCGGCAGAAAGTAGCATTGGCTGATGCATACATGAGAAGATTAGTGGAAAAGCTGTAATGAATTTAAAGTGTATATTGATAACATCATCAATCATCAAGGATATTTTATTTTGATCATGTCATTAATCATTTTGAACAAACCAATCATGAAAAGAAAAATTAAAAACCAAAGGAAGCCAATGTAATATTGAACAAAACCATGCGTATAACAACCCAAGTTGTATAAGCCTTCTAGGCTAGCTATAGAGAGATATATCAAGTGTATGAGGTTGTTGTTGTTGTTGTTGTTGTTGTTGTTGTTGCTGCTGCTGCTGCTGTGTCCTAGTTCTTAAATCTTCTTGCTGAGCACTCTGTTGAGCATACTGAGCCAGTTGTCGAGGCACAAGGGACGGGTCTGATAATATCGAAGTCTTTTGGCTCAACTCTTTCAGACTATTCATTACAACTACAAATATAAAAGGGAGTGAGTGAGTGATAGTAAAGATTACAGAAATTTCTCACCTGGTCTCAAAGCAGGCAGAGTACAGTTTTGTTCAAACCAAGCTAGAACGGTACGGCAGAGTTCATCCACTGTGCCTATGGAAACCATGCTGTTATAGGATTCAAATAATTGCTGCAAAATAATACTGAACTGCGAGAGCTGAGTCAAGGAAAAACAGAGTTGATTAAATTTCATTCAAACCTGTTTATTAAGCTTATAAGAGGAGGGGGAGGGATAAAGGATACAATCCAGAATTTATAGTTCTGGAGGGTTCTCTTTTGGACATATAATCTGAAACGCTGTCTATTTTCTTCAAATCTCTGATAATCAATGATTAACATGAGAAAAACAACCATGATAACACTAATTTCACCCACGTACCTGCCGAGTAACAGGTGCTCCTGAAGCTGGTAGTTGCTCTTGGCAACGAGCTATGGCTGCATTGAGCTCATCTATCCTTGTCTTGAGACTTTCTATCTGCTGTTCCCTACTGTCCCTCTCATTATGACACTTCTGAATGTGCTCCAGAGCTGTTGGACAAAGATAAAAAGCTCCGACTAATAAGACACCAATACTCACTTTTTTCCAGAATCACAGCTTTGCTGACTTTTCCGCTAGGGTATGCTGAAGCATTAATGACAAGGGACTGTAGGAGATCAAATCCTTGCTACAAGAAGACAAAGCATTAAAAGACACCTGTCCAGCATCAGCTCAATATAGCTATGACATACCTTGATGCTACCTCTTCTCTTCTGTTCAGCCGAAATGTGAGACTGTCTTCTAATTTCCTTGTAGACTTCTTTTTCTGAGGAGCTGAGATGCCTCGCATTCTTGAACTTCTTCAAGACAGTTTGTGTTGAAGAAGCATCACTATCGCCTGTCCCCAGTAATGGGGATTGTGAATCTATATGAACACACAGTATTAGTCAGTCTATCACATGGTATGCACTACTAGTGAAGGTACGTACTCGTTGCAGAAGTAGAGGGAGAAGCAGACATCAAGGTAGAACTTGAAGAAGAATCCTCTATCGGCCTGCTCTGGGATACAGCTGCCACCAGCAGGCGACTATGGAAGTCACTTACTCCCATTGCCTGAACACAAAACAATAAGATTAATTTTAATGGATGAATTTACCACTTTTACCTTTAACTGGGTGGGGGAAAGGATATCAGAAGATGGAGGTGGAGATAAGACCTGTTGGGAAAATGATTGCTGATTGGGTCTTTGTGTGGGGGGAGATGTGGCATCTCCACCACAGGGGAAAAGGTGGGCGTGGGCCGATGTTGCTGGTGCAATTTGAGTATCAGGGTGCTCTGTAGAGAGGAAGACAGATCTGAGAATCTTCACGAGATTAGGATCGGAGAGGACAGTCTGCAAGACTTTCTGTTGTTCCTCGGAGGCGTGTTTCTCTTTGGCTTGCTGTGGTAACATTTGCACGAGGAGCTCAGAGTATTGGACATTAGCCATGTTCTGTTGTTTGCTAAGCTCTTCCATTTGCTTGGCATGTTGAGCATTCAGGGTCATAACCTTCGCCTTTAAGTGTTTCAGAGGTTCACTCTTTCCTCTTTGGAGTGGTGGTCGGATACGAGCTGGATCGTTCGCATAAGTACTCAGTTCACCGGCACTTGATACTCTTATGAATGGAGGTAGGTCGTCTTGCATGTCTAATCTCTGTTGTTTGACTGGTTGCTGCTGATTAGTTACTGATGAAGGGGGAGGACTGGTTATGGGGGAAGAAGTGGGTGTTGAGATTTGAAAAGAGTTTCTCACTTGCTGTCCCTGTGGGGTGAGATGGCCGGGTGAACAATGAGATGGAGGAGGAGGAGGCACACTCATCTCTGTAGAGAGAGATTCCTGCTGGTAGGCTACCTCTTGTTGGTAAAACTGGTTCAAAACTGAATCCAATCCTCCACTGTTATCTTTGTGTTGTTGTTGTTGTTGTTGTTGTTGTTGTTGTCTCCTACTGCCAAACTGACTCTGCATCTGATCTTGCTGAAAAATACCTGTGGTGGTCTGGAACATACTCTGCTGAACAGTCTGAGATGGGGAAGTAGTTTCTGCCTCAATTGCATCCGACTCGCACTTGATTGCAAAGTTCCCAGCTTGACGAATATCTAATAAGCCCCCTCCTTCTCCCTTGCCCTGGCTCTGGCCCTGGGATACATTCAGGAAAGAGCTGGGAGAATATCTTGGTTGTTCCGTCATTCTCATATCCTGGTACCCACCAGAACCAAGGAGTGAGAAATTTGGAGGGTATGGTTCTTGCTGCTGAGGCATTTTCTGTACGCTAGCTTGGAGGGGATCAACAGAGATTTGCATTGGGATTGGTTGTTGTTGTTGTTGTTGTTGTTGTTGTTGTTGCTGCTGCTGCTGTTGTTGTTGTTGTTGTTGTTGTTGTGATTGCTGCATAGCATACTGAACGGACTGCTGTTGTGTTAGAGTTTGCTGTGTGGGTGTGGTGAGGGGAGGCTGGGAGGTGACACTATCGCCAACAAAATATGATGGCTGAGGTGGCACAGGTCTTCCCATCATAACTACATAGATCATAAAAATTAATAACAACAGTGGTAGCAACCTCCAATAACAAAAGAAGAAAATAAACCTCTCGACAAAGGACAATCTAAGAGAATTTTTGTATATACACTCTATATAAAATAACCTCCAAAAGAGGACAACCTCTCTACAAAGGACAAAAGGCTGGGTCCCAAGTGTGTCCATTATTCCCTTCTGGGTCCCAAGTGTGTCCATTATTCCCTTCTGGGTCCTAAGTGTGTCCATTATTCCCTTCTGGGTCCCAAGTGTGTCCATTATTCCCTTCTGGGTCCCAAGTGTGTCCATTATTCCCTTCTGGGTCCCAAGTGTGTCCATTATTCCCTTCTGGGTCCCAAGTGTGTCCATTATTCCCTTCTGGGTCCCAAGTGTGTCTATTATTCAGTAGACAGTACTCAACCCTTTACCACATTTCAAATCTCAATTTCAGATAATCTCTCTACATGAGGATAAGAGGCTGGGTCCCAAGTGTGTCCCTTTGCCACATTTCAAATCTCAACAAAGGATAAACAGGATAACCTCTCTGCAAAGGACAAGAGGCTGGGTTCCAAGTGTCTCCATTATTCAGTAGCCACCTTATACCCTTTACCACATTTCAAATCTCAACAAAAGACAATATCATATAAACAGGATAACCTCTCTGCAAAGGACAAAAAGGCTGGATCCCAAGTGTGTTCATTATTTGGAGGTTTCCACCTTTTACAACACTTACCCTTTACCAGATTTCAAACGCGCATACTTACTTTCCATAGGTTCTGAGAGTTTATTGAAGAAGTCCTCTAGTGTTGGGTTGAGGACATCAAGATTGGGCTGCTGCACCATCATGTCATCTATACATACACGTTTTATTGAGTATTGAGTTACAATAATGAATATGTTAACGATGCAGTCGATGAACTTCATCACAACTCACAAGCATTGTAGTCTCTCAAATTTGATAACAGGAACTGGTCAGGAAATTCTATTGATCAAGAAGAACAGATTAACGGGAAATATAGGCAAGTGATTATATGAATACCTGCACCATCCAGGGACTGAAGAAATGGGGGCCTATAAAACAGAAAATGGTTTATAACATATCTCGCAAGTAGAAAAGACATTGATACTTACTTTGCAGGATCCACTTGCATCTCTTGAGGTTTCCTTTTCATATCACTGGTCAACTCATACTACAATCATTGAATGGACATCAATGTAAATCATTATAAAACATGTTCTAAGGATGGTCATACCACCACCCTCCCCATGATAGAGCAGAAGTGCTGAGTGTAATCAAGTCAGAGATTGCACATTGATAAAACTTCACCCAACATTAAAACTTACGAAAATAATTGCAGCCTTTTCCCGTACTTTGTCCAAGGAAGGGTCCTCTTCTCTCTTGAACTTCTAAGGGAAGAGATGCAACACAACAATAGTATTATGGAGGAATAATGGGAACTGTAGCACAGGTGAAAAAAAAAGTGTGCTACCCCATTAAGCATCAAGTGTGTTATGATAGGACATGTTGTCGTTATTGTTGTTTTGTTATGATGAAGAAGCCAAAAACTGACATGTTAAGTCATTGCTGGAATAAAGTATTTTGGAAAACTGCTTCTCTTTCTTCTGCCCATTGAGCTGGAATTCTATTAGGGACTGTTTTATTGGTTAGATGTGCCAATTAAATTGTGGCCTGTACAATGACATCATGACCAAGATACGTTGATATTACATTTTTTTCCTTGTAAAATCGCCATTTTCTATACTCAGAAGCTACAGCATCGACTTTCCTCTTCCAGTATTTTCCTTCCAGCACCACAGCCTGCAATTGGAAATAGATATCGATACAGCTCATACAATAACAATGAGAGCTTACCGCCTGTCTGATGTGGTGGTCCAGTTTAGGTTCAATATCAAACTGACAGTATAATGGTTTCCTCTTCTTCTGAACTGCAGTAAAAAAAGGAAAGAATTGATCCTCTCTCAAGTCCAGTATTAAGTACACATTGACTTACACTGCAAATGCCATGATCTCCATATGCCATTGCTCAGTCTGATTTGGTCTTTCTTCAACATGTGAAAGTGACGGAAGTGCTTCCATTGAGGGTGTACCAGAATCCCACTGAGTCAGCAACAGACAGCAAAGGGTTAATTAATTATGCAGTGACATACGGTACACTCAAGCAAATGTACTAGGTCTCCTTATTGTGTTCCACAAAATTAATGTCTTTGCATCAACAATATGTAAAAAGCATGATTGGTTTACTCTAAACCTGCAAAGCAAGGTTCTTTAGAGAAAAGGGCTTTGTTTTATAATTAAGCAAGCTAGTGATTCAACTAGACCAATTTTTGGTTAACCAGCTAACAGGTGATGACTACCTCCATGAATATCTCACCTACACTCCACCGATAGGGTGTCAAACAGATGGGCTAATGTCTGATCCACGCTCATTGACTCGCTATCCAGTGGGCCGAAGTTGAACTTTCTGCGTGTAATGTTTTCTATGCTGCTTTTCGAAAAGTCATAGCCCCTCCTCGAGACGTATTTTCTTTGGCCTCCCACCCTCAGATCACTTCCTGGACCAGTGAAGGACATTTTATGCAGTATAAACTGTGACTGTACGCACACTCGGAACTAGCGCCAAAGCTAAAGCTAGCCGTCTTCACAAAGGTTAGCCAAGTGAACTTTGTACTCTAATGCGGTCACGTGTTATAAAAATTTAAATGATAACATGACAACATGTATACATAAAAGAGAAATGTGCAGTATTTTTTGTGGTATAAATACAAATTTAAAAAAAAAATTGTCGTAGTCTAAAGCTATTCTACAGTGATGACACCTGGAATTTCTATCTGGAACACTTTTGCTTCAGCCAATATGGCTACAGTCAAGAAGACCACATACACTGCCACAAGGAATATGCCGTAAGGACGTCTTAGTCGAAACTTGAGTATGAGGACCACAATGAGAGTGCACAAGAGACTGGCCATCAAAAACAGAGCTGCAAACAGCTCCACCTGTGTGAAGATCAGCTGTGGAGGGAAAGAGGGAAAAAATTCAATTTTAAGAGGGTAGGATAATTACAAGCAAAGGTCAACCAGATTATAATAACATGTCCCCTCAAAGTATTTTAACAATGTGCGACTAACCGGGAACTGTAGTCCTTGAGCTTTTCTTCTGATGCTCTTGACAACTGAAGCAATTCCTATTCCAAGCAGCATGTCTTGGGAAGGGAAAGAGAATGGTCAAGAAAAGTGTGCATTGTAGTCAGTGGTGCTAATACTAATAATAATATGGTGGTGGTGTGCTATAAGGATACTCAGTAAAGGTCCACCGAAGCATGCCCCAATGGCCATCCGTGGGAAGCCTTGCTTTGCCATGGTCACGTTGGATACCGCATCTGCATACACAAAACATTATGCATACGATGCTATAGCACAGTTCAATGTACTCTAGGTGCTGGATGGTCCTTACCTCCGATACTGTTTCCCCATGCCAACAATGTCAGCCCTAGAATCCCATCTGATAGTTTTATCACCACACCAAACGCCTACATGTTACCACATCAGCATTATTATTCTATTTCTGGCCCTAGCTAGCTAGCTGGGTACAAGTTGTCATGTCCTAACATACATTCCTTACAGAATTATGCAATAGATGCACTACATTAATCTCATTAACTACATACAGGAACCCATAGTGACGTCAGTGGCCTGGACTCTAGGGACTGGCACATTATGCTTTTGCTTCCCTATTATTCTATTTCCAGCTTTATAAAGTCGTTATTCTTTTTTTATTCTTTAATTTTGCTGGTAGCTGATATCACGTATTTGAAAGACTACGTAAATAGCTCTCACTAGCAGACAAGTTCGGTCAAGCTAGGCTAGCTATGTAGACACACATGATAAATACATTCAAGATCAACCATGGAGTTCACTTTCGATAGCCTATTAAGCCAGCATTATTCCCAAAACTATGCTGGCAGAATGTGCCAGTCCCTACTGGACTCACTCTACCCTCACACTTTCTTCTCATTACTTGGTGGTCCAATTCACTGTATTTACAGACTAAGTCAACTCACCTGGAGAAGGTTGACTATTTCATTGGCTATGCTGTAGATCCATACCACTGCTACTGCAAATCCAACCCACGCAAATATCTGGAGGGTTTGTAAGAGGGCTTTTAATAATCACTAACACATTATCTTAACATAACTACCTTCTCTCTCTCTCTCTCTCTCTCTCTCTCTCTCTCTCTCTCTCTCTCTCACACACACACACACACACACACACACACACACCATTTAGACTTACACAGTGATATATTGGCGGTCTATCATGATGAGAAGTGCAGGCCACAAGAATAGCTACAAACGTTGCAATGATCAGAACTAAGGTCCAGACAGGAAAGACTCCACCGATGTTGATCAGACCCTCTGAAAAACAAGACAGACAGTAGAACAATTGAATTAGCAGAGCTAGAAACAAGAGATTTAGGTTATATCTGACATCCCTAAAGCAATTTGGCTGACATTTTAGTTGGAAAAATGATTAATTACAGCTCTGTAATCAATCACTGTATACTATACTATACTAGGGCAATGTGCAACATTTGAGTCACAGCGAGCAAGCGAGCAAGTATTCCTATAGGCTTTTGTGCTGATATTCATTTGTGCTTCAACTCCTTAGAAGATTTTGCTGTGAGTTTATAATTATGTAAGTGGGAGGCAGCTGCATATATAGAAAGCTGTAATGCTTACCTCAAAGCACTTAGATAAGTCTAGTGCCCTAAAGGCAATCTTGCAATTACAATTTGAGCATGTGCATTATGCACGTGCAGGGTGGTGTTGCACCACACATACCTACGTAAGCCTGGGGCATTTTGGAGTGTAAGCCTAGAACAATTTCAATGAGTCATGACCTGAGAGTCAGCTTGCTCGCTCCACTCGCTCGCTGAATTAATTTTAAGATCAGCTTTCCTATATCCTACGTATCACTGTACACACTGTACGCTAGCCCTAGCCCTAGCCCTAGCCCTAGCCCTAGCCCTAGCCCTAGCCCTTGGACAGGCTTGTAAATTTTAAAAACTTCTGTGAATTCTACAAAGACTTGGAGTGCATACGTTTGGTGACAAGAATGATGAAGACGGGTGCGGTGACACAGTGCAGGACATTCAGCCACTTGTTCCAATTGTGTAGCTCTTCGTTCGTGTCAATCACAGGAACTGTTAGAGTCAAGAGCAGTCCAGCTGGGCTCTGCAAGAGGGGGTGGGAGAGAGAGAGAGAGTAAAGTTCTTACTTGTTAATTATATCTACTTACCTTGACGATTTCATACAGTTTTCCAAAGAAACCGAGCTCTTTGAAAGCTGCACCAAATGGCCACAGTGCTGCCAGAAACTTGACAATTGGATGGTATCTTTTACGCGTTTGAAGATTAATTACAGGAGCCATCTCATCCTCCCCTTCGGATCCACTGCTACCACTCTCTTCCTCTTCACTCTCTTCCCTTCTCCTTGGTACATTGATTGGTGGTTTGAGCAAGGGGGTACGATCATCATCATTTGCTGCTTCCTGCATCAACCAAAATGATAAATCCACCACATAACTTCACCCTCTTGTGTACACACATTATAGAACAACCGTCGTGCGCGTACACACACTGTTTAACCCTCTTGTGCACACACATTATATTATATTACAACCCTCATGTGTACACACATTTATAACCCTCTTGTGTACACACATATCTAACCCTCTTGTGTACACATGAATTTAACCCTCTGGTGTATACACATACCTAACCCTCTTGTGTACACACATATCTAACCCTCTTGTGTACACATGAATTTAACCCTCTGGTGTATACACATATCTAACCCTCTTGTGTACACACATATCTAACCCTCTTGTGTACACAGGTTAGAGTACTACTGCTACTCACTTCCAAGAGAGCGCTTCTGCTGCGTGAACGAGAACGAGGGCGATAACTGCCACTCCTACTCCGAGAGTGGGGGCGAGCCACCTCGTCCCACAGCTCAGGGACATGGGGGATCCCAAATACTGCTCCTACCCCTTCACTCACATCCAGAGCCCCTACATTTAAAAAACAATCATCACTAAAACAGTGGGGAAAATCCCCAAGCATTCTCTCTGCAAAACTCTCTCCACCCATTCCTTTGGGTGGTCAACTCATGTTACAGTGCTTAAATGTAAGGCAGCAGCTGCAATCCCACAACCATAAGCATTCAAAGCCATGCCATGCCACTCAATCCCTACTCTATAATACCTGATATTGTTTTTCTGAGCTTTTTGGGTTCTCGCGATGGGCTTGGACTCCTGCTTCCTGACTCTCCCTGTATATTCACAGAGATTGCTCCATAGGTTTTTGCATGAGGTTCAACGGATGCTCCTCTTCGTTGATATAATGGCGAGTCACCTTTCCCCTCAGCTGGGTTCAGCAATGGAGGCATGCTAGCCCCAGCAAGCTCTTTCTGCCTCCGTCTCTCTTCAGTGTTCATTCTAGGGAAAAGAGGAGACCCCTCCCCCTCCCCTTCAGGCTCATCTTGAATACGGATGACAGGTTTACTAACAACCCCACTAGTAGAGTACTCGGAACTCCCCACACTCGAGATACGAAATCTCGGCTCACTGGAAGAATCCTCCTCTTCTTCTGTCCTTTCTTCTTTCTCCTTCACATCAGTGTGTGTGTAGCTACCTGTGATACCCACCCCTGGAAGGAGGGAACCAAGTGTTCCCAGTCCACCTGTGCGTGACGTGTTTGAATGATCCATTTCTTTCCCGTCCTCTTGTTTGGGAGGTCCTGAGTGTGTGAAAGAATGGAGAGAGAGAGAGAGAGAGAGAGAGAGAGAGAGAGAGAGAGAGAGAGAGAGAGAGAGAGAGAGAGAGAGAGAGAGAGAGAGAGAGAGAGAGAGAGAGAGAGAGAGAGAGAGAGAGAGAGAGAGAGATTTGGGTCTCAGTTAATCAAGGGGTTCTCCCTCAGATTAATAACCTTTGACCATATCAGGTAAGCATAACTCACTGGGCATGTCTCCAGTGCCTGGAGTTCTTTTCTTTCTCCACTTCTTCCAGCGTTGAAAGATGATTCTTCCAAGAATGACCACTGCAACATAAACTATGTAGAGAAATACAAGCCCAACAGCATGGTAGATGTTCATAACATTGGTCCAGAGGAGGTAGAAGGTCCAGAACACAGCAAATAGGTAGAAGATGATGTCTCTTAGGAACGGTCGCTGAGTCAGCGTGAATGGTTTTGTCACTGTGACAGCTCCAACCACAATTGTGGTCACAAAAATACCAGCCCCTGTAATTATTAGTAGTCATAGTGATGAATACTAACCACTAATAGTAATATCTGACTACAGTCAATTAATGCACCTCTAGCCAATGATTACCTTGTTACAAAAACACCACCACTAACAACATCTCTTGGTGGGACCCTTATGATTTATGGAGCATAGTATCCAGGAAAAAACACTTCCCTAAAATTATGACCCTATTAGTAATCTCCAGCTGCATGTGAGCAGAACACACATAATGGATGTTGTCAAAACATGGGCATTTTGTAAACAGGAAGGTCCAGGCAAGACTGCTGGCCATTTTCCTGTTGGTCTGATAGCAAATTCAGTCCATGGAATCAAATGACAGGTCGAATATAACTGTCCCCTGGAACACTATACTTCATTAGGTTTGAGTCTTTTATGCAAGAAATGGAACACTCTATAAGTATAATTCTCTCACCAAATAGAGCCCCCACAGCCAGACTGGCTTTGTTATCGTCATCTTGGTTGACAGCTGCAAAGGCACTGAAGATGTCGGGGGCACCATTGCCCAGTGCCAGGAGGGTCACTCCAGCCACATTCTGGCTAAGTCTCAGGATGGCTGAAATGACGGTCAAGGCAGGACAGAAACTGGGGGAAAAGGAGGTGAAGTAGAAGTATACTTTGATACTTAAGTCACAAGACCAGCCACTTGCCCAGGGGAGGAGCCCACTAACAAAATCATATGACCTTGCTTACCATTATGATTATGCTTAATAGAGTTATTCATGAATTCTGTTGTCTAGGCTACAGAATTTTATTTTTTGGGTTGTTATTCACTTACTATTCTTCAGCAGTTGCTCCCAGGAAAATGAACAGGAAAATCAACCATAAAAACTGCAATGGGGAATGAGGGAAGGGAGGGGAATGAGGGAAGGGAGGGGAATGAGGGAAGGGAGGGGGATGAGGGGATGAGGGAAGGGAGGGGGATGAGGGAAGGGAGGGGAATGAGGGAAGGGAGGGGAATGAGGGAAGGGAAGGGGTTGTTACTAACATCATGTCATCACTACATAATCAAAGAAAAGGCAAAAGACCTTTGTGCCACTAGTGGAATAATAGTCTCAATGAGATGACTACAAACTCGATGGCAAAAATCTGAATCATCAATTGTGCACACTTTGAAGCAGTTTTGGTATAAATTGCAGGTTGTCTATCTACACTGGATGGCTGGTACTGTCTGCATTCTATTAAGTCATGAGATGTCCTATACTGATGGCCTGTACTGTCTGCATTCTATTAGGTCATGAGATAGTCCTACACTGATGGCCTGTACCGTCTGCATTCTATTAGGTCATGAGATAGTCCTACACTGATGGCCTGTACTGTCTGCATTCTATTAAGTCATGAGATGTCCTACACTGATGGCCTGTACTGTCTGCATTCTATTAGGTCATGAGATGTCCTATACTGATGGCCTGTACCGTCTGCATTCTATTAGGTCATGAGATAGTCCTACACTGATGGTACTGTCTACATTCTATTAGGTCATGAGATAGTCCTACACTGATGGCTTGTACTGTCTGCATTCTATTAGGTCATGAGATAGCCCTACACTGATGGCCTGTACCGTCTGCATTCTATTAGGTCATGAGATAGTCCTACACTGATGGCCTGTACCGTCTGCATTCTATTAGGTCATGAGATAGTCCTACACTGATGGCCTGTACTGTCTGCATTCTATTAGGTCATGAGATAGTCCATCAGTATACACAATTATACCACATGACAACACAGCTGACAATAGTTGGCTAGTATTGCAATGTGTACACTCACTCACCAGTATTATCATGGCAAGGGGGACGAGTCTAAAGGGCATCAAGCAGTAGATGAAGGAGAGATAGTTCAAGAGTCCACCTTCACTCTGGCAGGCATCAACACATCCAATGAACTGACAGAAAGTGTAGTTGCTTGCAAGCTGGTGGATAGTAGAGCACTGCACGTGTAGATTAGACAGTGATGATTAAGTTAGTTGATTATGCATTAGCTACTGCTACAAGAGAATTTGCTGAAACACTCCAGGTGGAATTGGTGGGCGTGGTCAAGGATAATCTGTAGACTTGGTCAAATTTTATGAGCACAAAGTCCCGTGCACCCTAGTTTCAATGAGTTCTCCAATTTCTAGCTAATCCTGAACAGTGGGAATTCTGGGCAAAAGGTACACTATTTGAAGCATTCGGAATTACCTCGATTTACCTTACAGACCAACCTAAAACTAACATAGCAACTTGGCTAGGACATCCTCACCTGGTCATCGTTTAGGTTGACTAACTCTCCTGATTCTTTCTCCAATGCAAGCTCATCACACTTTGATTCGACATCACCTCCGGACAGGGCGAGTAAATGGCGGCTACTTCCATCACTTCTTCCTCCATTCTCCACTCTGTTTAGATCTCTGTCGTTGAGGTACGTGTAAGGAGCTAAAACTATCCACAGCAGAATGGCTCCGAAGGACACACACTGGAAGAGAAGCCTCGTATGTCTTAGGGAAAAGAAACACTCCATCAGTTAGATTTGTTACTATACCTAAAAGAGCTTCGTTGTAGCTAGCTAGCTAGAGGTCGTAAATCATAACTGTCACGTGTGCGTGGGTAGATAGGCTAACTTTAAGCTCGTGCCAGACTGGCACGAGGATAAGCTAGCTAGCTAGCTAGCTAGGGCCAACTAGAAGGAATACAGTTCGTATTATTATGAGAGAAGGCAGGGGACTCTTAGAGGTGCAAATTAAGGTTTCAAGGTAGTAAAGTTCTCCAGCTCCGCCCCCCCCCCCAACTGTAGCTATGACGTAATAGT
Source organism: Crambe crambe (assembly GCA_963924555.1). Taxonomy (NCBI): domain Eukaryota; kingdom Metazoa; phylum Porifera; class Demospongiae; order Poecilosclerida; family Crambeidae; genus Crambe; species Crambe crambe. Next base: position 957,182 of record OZ004596.1, read on the forward strand.
TATTATTGGTGTGCTTTGATTGGGAATAGGATAGAATGCTATGCTATGGAGCCCAAGAATTCTACCTTTTTCCTCGTAGGTAACATCCCACCATCTTTTAGATCAGCAGGCTTGAGAACTTACTTCTCCAATTTCGTCGAAAAGAAATTTTTCAACTGCTTCCACTACAGACACAGGCCAGAACAATTGAGGGAAGACAAGAAAGAACAGCAAAGAGAAGTAAATTCATCACAGGACTTTGAGAATGGAGCTACTGTGGCTTCATCTAGTTTATTATCATCTTCAGTATCATTAACAAATAAGAGTGGTGCCACTGTAATGTCTAAATGCTGTGTTGTGGCACTGGTATATCAAAAAGGGGAGGAGTTCATGCATATGTACCACAGTAAGAACTGGTCCCAAGCTGATGGAGGACTTCTCCCATGGAAGGTCCACATCACTAGATTAGATGTGGTGGAAGGAGGCAACCCAGGTGAGGAGAGTAGAAAGTAGGTAAAGGGTATCCAGTATAAAAAGCTTTAATTTATATATCTAGCTAGAAGTAAGTCTTCCATTCCCTGGGAAGACCTTGCAGTCCTTCCTGAACTGAATCCTCCTAGTGTCATGCCCCAGGGTAATGTTGGGACCTCGCTGTCTACTTTCATGGGTCTGATACAAGCCTGCAAGCTGCCAGCTTACCTCATCAAGAAACTCCAGTTGGAGTTCCCGAGAAGCAGATCCTCGAAGAGATATGGTGCAGTGGAGTATGATTATGGCACTCTGGTGGATCCAGGATGCATTGGAGATGACACTCTAGGCAGTGCCAATGACCCAGTTGAGGAAGGAGGGAGAAGTAGAGGAAAAACAGAAAATGAGGACAGTAACTCTGACACCAGTGATGACAAGATTCCCTCGGTATGTAACATAACCTCTAACATGGCCCTGTTTCGGTTCCCAGGAAGACAAAACACAAAGTAGCTAGCTATTCCTACCAAAGTGAAATCATACCATGTAGCAAGGGTAGGAGCTCATTAATGTGTCTTTGGAGACTACCTACCCCTTAGGAAGGATATATTCTCCTTAAGAATGAGCTCCTTAGGAAGGATATGTCCTATGTTAGGAATGAAACTCCATGCATCCTGTGGTAACTAGACTCAACACTTTTTTTGTGCATAGGATGATGACCATGATGCAGAGGAATGGGAGAGATACGAAGCCTTTCACGAGGATATTGATAAACAAGTCAGTGTTCATTACTTCCTCTTGGGAGCTAATTAGGAAATATCAATTTTAGCCACAGCTGATTAGCTTATACAGATTTAGGTAGCCACAGGTAATTAGTTTTTCTTTGGAAATTTGATTAGCAGAACTAATGATGTATATAGTAGGAGGAACATTCAATTAACCAAGTAGCTCCCAAATAGAAGTTCCTCCCTGGATTTTTGATATTAGTCTCTTGGTTACATAATTATAGCCACACCCATGATTACCAGGTATTGTTATATTGACTGTCGACTGTGTGTACTACTGCTAGCAAATAGTTATTATTATTGATGGTTATTTCATAGGAACGGACCAAAGAAAGGCTCTTTGAGGAAGAGCTGGAAGTAGTGTGGGAGAAAGGTGGCAGTGGTTTGGTATTCTACACAGATGCAAGTCACTGGGACCAGCAAGATGGAGGTCAGGCCATTAAAGCATGATGTATGTAGCTATAATGGCTGAATGATGTGTACAGCAAGAGTCAGGCAATCATGCTAGCTACACCTGTTCATTCTAGCTACACCTGTTCATTCTCTCACTGATCTACTTTCCTTGTCTAAGTCCTTTGACTCAGTCTCTTATGATGTATAGCTGCATGCAAAAATGTCTTCAGGATATGCTCACACTTGATTTCATGTATTTACCCAAAGATTTTGATGAGAAGTGTTCCCAAGAAGATGACTGGGATGTTGATATGTCAGTCTACTATGACCCTGGTATGGTTTGTTGTTGTTGCTGTTGTTGTTGTTGTTGTGTGTAATAGTTGTGTTGTCTTATTAGCTGGAGGAAATAAAGATGCTAGGGACATGAGAGAAATGGAAAAAGAACAAAGACTAAGAGAAGGAGAATGCAGTGAATCATGGAAAGGAGTTGCTGGATTTGAAAAGCACACTAAAGTAAAGGAACACTAGCGTAATAATTATCTATAGCTAACATTGTAGCATTGGTTGTAAGATTGCTGGTAGCTCTCTGCTGCATCATGTGTTTATCATCTTCAGGGAATTGGTAGCAAGTTATTGAGACGTTCAGGTTGGACTGCTGGTAGTGGTGTAGGGGCAACAAACCAAGGCATTGCGGAACCCATCGAGTCAGAGGGACAGCTACCATTCATTAAAAGAGGCCTAGGGTATATCTCTATTATAATGTATGTGTTCAGATGACATACCTGCTAAACTTAGACAATACAAAGGAAATTAAAATGCCACCATTGAGCACCACTAGACCAATCTTCCTTTTCTTTCAGGTATCGAGGAGAGAAATTAGAAAGATTGCCTTTTCCAAAGCGGAAGAGAAAGGCTATGAAGGATGTGATAATTTCCACAGTGTATGACAGACCAGAGGAAGAAGAGAGCACAATTCTGAGAACTGCCCCTCCAAGTGTGCTCAAGCATCGAGAAGTGCGATTTATGGAAGGAGGGCTATTGAGACCAAACACTGGCGATTCCACACCTACATGTGACGAGCATGGAAGTGGCTGATACGATGATATAAGCTATATACACATGCGAGAATGCCTGTCTGCAAGGGCCAAAAATAGTGCCCCTCAATTTGTGCTATCTGATTTTGAAAGTTCAAAATGACTATAGCTAATATGGACCTACAGATCTTATTTACGTTTTTTGTGTTTTTTGTTTTTTTTTTACTATTTCCCCAAACCTATACTATATATTATTATGCTTATGCTTGAGGTGGTCTTCACTTGGGACATGGTGGCATAGTGAAAGTTTGAAACCACTGAACCAACATTATTATCATAAACTTACAAGTTATCCCCAATCTTGGGAGAATATAAACCACAAAGTTTCCCTAAAACAAAAAATGATGCTATCATCAGACACTTAAACCATGAGGTCATCTTGATATTAGTTTCAATCTCTTGTTAGCTAGCGGAATTTATTTTACTTGTACTTGCTTTAGTAAATTGATATTTAATATAATCAAGTGGAAATGATAAGTGCACAAAAGGATGATCAGAATCACTGCATGCATGCATGGGGATAATAAATATAATAGTTCAGATCATATATTACACAATTATTGTACACTATTACATAAGAGATCATGTGACGACAAAGTCTGTGCATGTGCAGTAACTTCATGCTTGGCAGTGGTCAGAATGGACTTCCCATGCTTTCAGCTGCAAGAGACAGGGAGGGGGTGAGAGAATGAGCCACATACCACAGTGAACAATACCACAATATTGATAACTATTACTCATAACCACAAGGTCAGAGTCTTGGTCACACACTATTACTAGCATGTGTGAGTCCTTATATAAGGTGCATCAATCGTTCTACTCTGTAACTACCTACAGATAAGAGCAGCCTAACTTGAATACAATGATTCCTACCTGACACTCTCTGCCACAGTACCATTCATAGTGGCAACCTGAACAAAGATAGGTAGCATTCTCCCCACATCTGGCACAAAGTTTGTTAGACTTCTTAGGGTTCCTGCGTTGAGATGATGGCTTGATAACAGTCTTGACAACATGCTGTTGAGAAGCCGAAGGAACTTGGCCAGACACTTTACTACGAATGCCTCTCTGCTGGGAAGCGTACTTTGCAACATTGTGCTCAGATTGTGAGGCAATGGATGAAGAAATTGGAGCTTCTGTTCCTGGATAATACAGGCCTGTGGTGCGGACTTGATGTTTAGCTGGTCCTGAGCTTGGAATGGCATACACAGTAGCATACTCTGAATTTATAGGCTGTATCACTATTTGCTGTTGAGTTGAATTTGCAGCTTGTATCGCAGGGCCTCCACCTGGAAGACCAGAGGATACCTGTGTTCCATTTGATGATGGCTTGGGTGCTACTACCCTCGGTTTAGTTGACATCAGGTGTATCAAACTTGTTTGTGGAGGTGTATTCACAAGCCGCTGAACAGTGGTTGATTTAGCTAAAACAATGTCACTTTCCTTTGGTCTTTGTTCACGTTCACTTGAATACTTCTTCCCGTTTTCCTGAAATTTTTTCCAAGCATCTTCAAATGCAGAGACCAGCATAGTCTCACTGTCGCTGCTAAAGGCATCACCAATCTTCTTCTGAATTGATTGGACGTCTTTATCCAACCTGGTACTCTTTTTCTCAGGAGTCAGCTCAGCATGGGTGGCAGAATTAGGCGGGAGTGTCGAACTTGCAATGATAGGTTGTGGTGAGTTAGCTGGCTCTGATGCACACTGCTGCACTATATTCTCTGGTGGCATGGGCAGTTGTGAATCGCTAGTAGCTTGTACCACTTGAATCAACTGCTGTCGATTTCCTGGCAGTGTTTTTTGCAATGTGACATGTCTATAACCGTCTGATGAAGGCACAGGAAGAGCACTAACAAATGCAAATGGTTTGGTCGTTGAAACGCTCGAAGAATGACTTCCGTTCTTTACCAAAAGTGGAGAATCTGGAGGCACTGGGGTGTAGTATATAGGTGTCCCTACTGCTGCCTGAGTCATACATGACTGTGGAATGACCTGATTTGGTCCCACTACCAAAGAGCCTCCTTGAGCCTGTACTCGAGATGATGTCGAAATCGCAGATTGCAGCACTTGTATAGGATTAGCCAAAGTGGTATGAGTTGAGACTTCCTTGCTCATGTGCTGCTCTGGTTTGTTGTGCACATAGGGAGGTGGACTGCATGCTGGAAGTGCCACTGTTTGCACTTCATAGTACATGGACTGCACTGCTGAACTGTGTGGTGCTGAGCGTGTGCTGTATAATGTGCTACTGACGGGACTCAGTACCACAGGCACTGCTTGAGAACCACTACCCTGCTGTGGCGAAGTCTTAGCAGCTGGAACTCCCTAAAAATTGCATGTTGTAGGACAATTGCTTACAACTCAGAGACTTAATAGTCAATAAACTATGTAATCTGACCAAATACAGTGGAATCTACTGACATTTTTGGGGTGGGTCATTATTTTAAATGGAAAAAAAAAGAAAAGTGTAATTGTAATTTGATGATGCAAAAAAAAAAACAAAAAAAAAAAAAACAACAAAAAACCATACCTAGAAAAATTATAACTATTCAGGCTGTTTCCACATGTAAACGTCTTAAATAAAAAATTGAATGTAATTACCCATATGCATTGATTTCCTATCACGTATTCTGGACTATCCCCACACCAAGTTTCAACCCGAAGCTTAGGCTATACTTAGGAATATGAAGAGTCTAATCTGTATCACAGAACATATTTTCCTGAACCCTTAGCAACTCTTCACACTATAAATTAATTAGAAGACCAGGAAAATACAGAAATGCAACATAAACCATAACTTAGTTAAGGCAACCTGAACACTATGATATTCATGCATGCATGGGTATTTTATCTGATAATATCTACCTCCATGGGTAGTTTATCTGATAATATCTGCCTCAATAGGTCTGGCTATTTATACAGGCAGCCTTAGGATTGACTCACCACAGCTTTTGTAGAAATTGTCATTTGCTGATTGGCTGTTTGTTGCTTGGCTGGAGGAATAGGCTCAGATATGTCCTGATTCTGATTACAGGGTTCTACTCCTGTTATGACAACATCAGGATCCTTAGTCTTGGTACTATTCACCGGGCATTCTGTTTTACCACTGTCCACAGATGAAGCAACAGCTGAATCTTTGACCACTGCTGATGTAAGGGAGGAATTGCTGACCTCACATGAAGGCTTATTTGTTTGTAACACGGTTTTCCTGGAAACTTTGTCCTGTTCCTCTAGCCTAGCGGTTGTAAGCAACATGGGCCTAGCAACACTAGTGGAATTCACCTGAGGCTTATCAGATTTCTGCACCTGGAGTTGCCTGTCAACAAGTGTTTGATCTTGCTGAGGTTTTACCCTCAATGGTTGTGGTGGTGTAGTAGTAATAACAGGAGTTGGGGCACCTGTTTTGCTGATAGTGCTACTAGATTCTGCCATGTCTGCAGCATTTTGCTTGTTGTCCACTTGCAAAATTGATGATCTTGGTTTTATTGGTATCACCACTTTGAGATTTTGCTCTGCTTTGCTAGAAGGGGTAGTCGTGAAAAGAGAGCGAGGCTTTTGAATAACAGCAGTAACTGCCCTGGGCTCTGTAGGAGATTGAAGTAGCTGTTCATTAAGAGTGTTAGAGATAACTTGTTCTTGTTTTTCTGAATCAAAATTAGATTCTGGAAGTTTGCTTGCCGTTTCACTGTTTTTCTGAACTTTGGATTGATCTGATTCAGTGCTAGTACTTGGAAAATCTGACATAAATGTTATAGGATCCACAGGAGTGGGAGTCTTACTGGAACAAATCAACACTGGATTTGTGCTTGTGTTGGTAGATTTCGGTGGATTAGGAAGATTTCCTGTGACTCCCACATCCAATGGACAAGTTGGAGACTTTTTCTGGGTCTGAGATATCGGAAGAGGTGAGGCTATGAATGGAGCTAGGTTATTTTTCTCAGCCTCTGCCTCATCTTTGAATACAGATTCAGGACTACTGCACAAATCTGTTTCAATTGAAGGAGATTTTAGATCATTTTTGGGAGAAATCAAATCTTCCCAAGATGGGAGCATATCACTGTTAGATGGAGGACTTTTCTTCCCAAGCTTATCCATGGATCTTGTCTCCACTTCATTTGGGAGGCTAAGTGAGACTCGAAACTGCCGATGTTTCACTTTCACAGAACTGTCTTGACTAGGTCCTGTTTCATTTTCAAGGGCAGGCTTTTTGGTTTCAGATTCAACAAGGTCTTCCTTGGAAACACTAGGCTTTCTTTCAAATGGCTTCTCAGTGATATTAGGTTGCATTTCTGTCATACTCTCCTTGGAGGAACCATCCTCCATCTTATTATCCTCTATCTTGGTAGAAGAACAGTCATTTTTCACCTCTGGGAGAACTAGGTCCTTATCGGCAACTCCTTCCTTTACAGTTTCCAGAATGGGTTTGGCTTTGTCAAGTGTTTTTCCCTCTTCCAAAGAGCTCATGACAGGACTGGTTTTATTGCTTGAGGACAGCATTTGTGATTTTTCTTCAGCATGGGACACGAAAGGGTTACTCATTGGACTGTTCATATAGACGGGAGTGTTTATTCTGGTTACAGACACGGTATGAGATTCCACAGATGATCTCTTCAACCTCTTCTGGTAGGTGCTACTGGAGAATTTCTTCCGCTTTCTGCTGGAAGGGCCCTCATGTGTGGGTTCAGAGTCCATTTGCGATGTGCTGTCATAATCCTCTGAGGGACTTCGTTCCTTTGATTTTGCACGTGTTTGCATGGCATTGGGTGAAAAAACACTCTCGGCATCACTCTGAGTGGTTAAACCACTTTTATCTTCTGGCAAAACGAGTTCTGAAACAGGTACACTGTGACGGAGGCTTCTTCGTCTGTCTTGCTTCACGTTCCTTGCTTCAAGACACTTCCTCCCCTAAGAGAGATAATTTAATGTGAAAAGTCAGAGAATAGCATCAAAACCCCATACCTTTCTCTTTCTTGAAATTCCGCTATGTCTAGAACCAGAATCAAACTCATCGTTTTCAGACTCCATTACGTACTCATCTTCATCACCAGTGGCAGATTCATTGTTGTCAGAGAGCAGGTTCTGAAGAACGTCCAATGACTCTGTGAGAAAAGGACACTTTAAGCCACGTTGACAGTAGGAGCAGTTCCACGGACTATCAAGTTGCAGAGCGCTGGCAGGGATGGGTGGGTTGTGACACTTCTGATGAAATCCTATTGCACAAGGAATAAAATTCATAGCTGGTGAATTCTCATAAGACACCTGGATTCCTCCCTATACACCTCCCTCACTTATAATGGTATTCACATTACACATACTAATGGTATTCATAGGGAGAGGCATTTTATCACACTTGTAGATCAGTGTTTACACATGACTGCACATGACCTATACAAGACCTGCTATGAATTATAACAACTATCTTAATTAATTGCCCAATATGCCACACACATAGACACTGAGACGCACACTAATTAACCCAGCTTAGAGCAATTAACCTACCTATTCCACACATGTCACAGAGAACAATCTCATTGGGAGAGTCTGAATCATCCTTCTTACACTTGATGCAAATGATGTCAGTCGTGGTTTCATCAACTAGATTTTTAAAAAAAGAGAACATTAATTTTTCATAAGAGAAAAGAATGACATTGTTATGGATTTTAAAGGGTTATTGTTTTAAAATAACACTGTAGTTAACTTGTTTGTGTTCATGCATAATCCCCCCATTTTTTTAATTCTGCTTTTAATTCAGCCTTTTTTTTTTCTTTTTGCTTCGATAGCCAAGAGTTTGTCATCCTTATTCGTCTCAACTATTCTTCTTATTTTTTCAATTTCAATTCAACTATGAATATATTATGGCAAAACTCTGACATTTCGACACTCTTAGTTTACTTCCTAAAATTACACTTTAGGTATTGGCTAGCTAGCTGGCTGGCTGGCTGGCTGGCAGTAGCTACAGTTAAGAGACAAGCAAGCAAATGCTAATGCCAAAGAGAGAAGAAGAATTAACCAACAGCTGTCTCGAAATGTTCCACAATGACGATAAAAACAACAGCAATAACAAAAGCATGTTCTAGTAATAATAATATTACATCGATATTGGTATGTTTAAGACAAGAATAGCCCATCATGAACTACAAATAGTTTTCTTAGGGCTGATGTTAAGGGCAGCCCAGGGGGAGGGATCTCAACTCAGTTGAAAGCTAAATTCATCCATCAGCCAGAGGCCTGTAGCTAATGCTGTCAGAGTTTCACACAATGAGGGGTTGGACTGAAGGGTCATGTTCAAAATGTCAATCTGTAATAAGGCATACACTAGAGTTCACCCACCCACCCCTTTTCATCTCTTCACAGCTGCTTCTTTTGAGGTAATCTGGTATACATTCCCTATTGCCATTCAAAGTACTACTAGTAGTGCACCTTGCATGCAGCTGCTACTAACTACTTGCGGAGACAGGAGGTAACACTTATTTCAAGAACTTCCCTTGCAATGCAGAATTAGTTGTGTGACCATCTGCTGTGGTTGATTCTTCTTATAATAACAGATTCTGCACACATCCAGGCATGCTCAGACAGAAAGAGATCATCCACTACTACATAGCACCTGTTGCTGTTAACTAGGTGTGCATGTGTCTATCATTTAAGGAGGGACTAGAACAGTGGCAGAACAGTGGTTGATAAGAATGGTGGCTGGCAAGTGCAATGAATAAGTTCACAATACATAGTAAATCTATTACCACTTAGTATATTCCTACCTACGATATTGACAATACAAATCACAAATTTAACAACTGAATCACTCATGATGCATTAAGCTAGTGGCTAGCTGGCTACATAATGTGAGATTTTGCCCCACACTACAATAAGCCCTCACCGTTGTGAATTTGGCAGAAGTCTGCCTCATCTTGTGATTTATCATCGAATACAACAACACACTTCCCTTTCTTTCGGTCAATACGCTTGATTTTGGCGAAGTACACCATCCCATCACTCCACTTCACAAGAACAAGATCGCCGGTCTTGAAGGTGAAGTTTCTTTGTCGCCCCATGCTCCCCGAGGCGTTTTATCTAGCTAATCACTTTGAGAGTTTATCAAGGCGGTAGCGTTCTATAGCCGAGCGTTTTATAGCCGAGTGTAGTGATTAAACCGCTGGCTGCATGAAATACTAGCCGCTTAGCTGCCACCAGATTTATCCGGAGTATCACGAGTTGATCTGAACGTTTAATAGTATAGAGCGAGAGTATTAAACAACGACTGTCAACACTCACATTATCACAAAGACTTCAACTAGCTAGCACCTAGCTACAGCAATAGATCATCGTGGTTGCCCAATTTTTTTTTTCGAAACGTTTTTATACGGCTCTCTCGGAATAATAAAAATTAATTATTTTTAAAGAGCCCCTATTTTCCCACTGCAGGCATGTAATGATTATGGTATTGAATGGCTTCATAGAGTTTGTCCAGATGGTCACATATTTTTATAAACATGGTTTCCATGAATGCTATTGATTATAATTATAATAATAATATAACATCTCATAAAAATTTAATTACACATCAACTGTGATATTAGTTTGAACTGAGCAACATAGCTAGCTATGTCAGTACATGAACACAAAGGGAAAAAAAAGCCAGATAGCTAGTATAAATATCAACTATTCAAACAATTGAAGACTTCTTTAATGATATTCCTGGCAATCTTCATTGATAATTCCTGTATGCAGTCATAATATGAAATCATTGACGGTAGCTATAGCTAGCTATAGCTCATACCTCTTCTTTCCTGCGTCTTCGTAAAGCCCTAGCAGAAATACTCCATGTTGAATCTGCATGTGCATGAATTCACTAATAGCATCATAGCTAGCTAGCTATGTACCTTTCTTGAGAGGAGCTGGGTCAATTTCAGATATGTACTCTCCATACTCATTGATAAAACCCAATCTAAATCTGCAGAAATACATCACGAAATATTAGCTGCTTACTATAGCTAGCTAGTTAATACAGTACCTAATGCATCCATGGGGAGCAGAAAGTTCTATAGCTTAGCTAGAAAATTCATGCATGTCTTTGTACAATGATAGCTATAGCATAGCTATAGCTATTAGACTTGCTATGGCATGCATGCAGCTATTTTACTACAGGCTATGGCCATGCATGCATGCTATAATCGTAAGGTGTACAGTTCAAGTATAAAAACGGAGTTTTCTGGTGAAAGTTTAATGCCATGGACACCTGCAGAGGCTAATTAAATCATATGAATGCATTCACTCCATGATATGAACCTTCATGGATTTATATAGACTCCTTTTTGGGGAGTGCAGTGCATGATTAGACCATCTAGCTAGCTATAACTTAGAGCAAGCAAGCAAGCATACTCTAGATGAGGCCTCTCCCAGAGTGAGTCAGGATCATCCAAATCTTTCCCCACTAGAATGTGACTCAGTTGTGAGACACTTCTTTGAACAGGTTTATTACTCCTTGTGGTGCCATTCAGTGGGTCAGCCTGGGCTGATTCATCTTCTTTGTTCAACATGTGGACTAATTCATTGAGAAATCCTAAGTAAATGGAACTGTCCATGAAGCCTGGATAGTGAACCTGTATAAGTGAAAAAATCCATAGCCAGCTAGTGAAATAATAGGGTAAACTGTCATAGTTATTAACTACATGCAACAACGAAAGAACTATATTGGTAGCTCATGGATTCGTGAATCCTAGCAATGTTGATTGGTATGCGCGTTCAGTTAATCAATGATACCGTATACAATCACATATAACAACAACAATAGATTCCATTTTGTACTTGGTGGGTTTCTGTAGCACAAATAAGTACTTATAAGGAAGAAATCAATTAAATAGTGAGGGTGACGTACATGAGCCATATAAATATATTCTTACCCTTTGAGTATAAGCAAGTTATAGATACCTCATTTATTGTGTGAAAGGCCACAAGTTGGGGTCTTAGGAAAGAGTCTGCCCTGGGTCCATGCTCATCACACACTCTGTTCTCCACATCCAATCTCACGCTGTCTTCCATTTTCAAGGAGTCAGTGGCTTGGAGAGAGAAATACCTATTCAAAATCAAAACGATTAGAGCAATGATTTATTCCACACATTAGCTATTGAACATGCAGCTCATCATATCCGTGCATGTGAACTTTGATGTGTGAGACTAATGAACTCTAACCTATCATAGATAGCAATAGCATCAGCTGTGTCTGCTTCAATATCAGGAGAGTGGTCAGGACTTGAAAGTTGATTATAAAAGTTTTCAGCTGTCAACCAGAATTGAAGTAAAGAGGAGGCACCCTCCTGCTCCATGTACTGTGAATATTAAAAGAGCAAACATAATGTAGCTATTTAAAAACATTCATGAAATGCACATCTGGGAGTACCACTGTGAGCTAACACTTGGAGGTGGTGTCACAGCATTATATCAGTTTGTTCTTGTTGTCCTGAGAATTTATCACCATGGCACGATGTCCAAACATGAACTTTGTGAAGTGAAAGTAGCTAAGCTGCTTCAAATATTCAGTCCAAAAACTGTTTTTTATAAACAGCCTCATTCAACATATTACACACAGCCAGAGTCTTAAAAGGCTTATTAGCTATGGTCTATAGCAATATACACTTCATATACATCTTCCATTGAATAGCTATTATCAAAATTGTGCCATCTCCCAATACATGATGGTTATTAGATATACATTGCTAATGGGAAACTTCTCAATTTGTAAGCTTTACAATAACTGTTTAGTTAACTCTTATAACTGACCTCCATGAAATAAAACAGAGCATTTTCTCCCAAGAGAAAATCCATTAAATTGAGGTTTCCACTGGCAATGTAGTCCAGCTGGTATTTACATAAGAATGAACTGTGGAGGAAATCTTGGTAGTACCTGTGTGTAGTATGTAGAGAATGACTCGATAATACAGCCAATAATTTCAAAAGGAAACTCATGGAATGGAGAGTGCATGATGGAGCTATAAACTATATATACACATCATTAGTGAAGCAATATTAAACAAATTCTTCATATATATAGGGTTAATTATGGGACTCATTGATTATAGCCGTACTGACATCCTTACAGTTGACATTAACAGAACACCTCATGTTTATTACAGATAACCAAACACATGCTAAACATAACATGTATATGCATGGTAAATCAATTTTAAGCCACACATGCAGTTGTAGCTAGAAATGCTATATAACATGTAAACATATGGGTGGGTGTATACAATTGTGGACTGGACTACTGGACTCACTAGAGAATCGCAGAAGGCTCAAACATGACTCTTGTCTAGATATATATACTCGAGACTTGATAGCTCTGTATATCTGCTAGCATGCTGTGTGGAAAATTTGAAGTGCGTGCAAACTATATAGCCTGATAAAAACTCGAGACGGCTTTTTGCTTTTGCAGGGCGCTAGCTATATAGTATTGAAGCGGGTTTGTGGATTGGACTAGAATACAATGTTAATTGACTCGGACCTTCCCAGAAGCAGGCAACCTCCGTAAAAACAGACAATCATCAATATAGAGCCTCATATAGAGAGGAGAAGCAAATCACCTTCACTGAGATCATTCATGACTACTTTTATAAGCACAGAATGCAATTCCCAATTTTGTGAACTTTAAAACAACACTTTTTTATTTCCTGACTGGAGCTATTTTCAACTATAGATGTACAAACCCACTTCAACACCATAGCCATGTATAGCCATAGCCATAGCAAAAGCAATTTCGACCACATAGCAGTTTTTCGTCAGGCTAGTTTGTGTGCACTTCAAATTTGTGTGCAGTGCGCTAGCAGACATGCAGAGCGGTCACGACAGTCAGTCTCGAGTATATATCTAGACTCAAGTTGTTCTGCAATAACAAGTGATTCTCTAGTGAGTCCAGTAGTCCAGTCCCACCGATTGTATACACCCGTAACATATAGTTTACAACTTAGCTATTATCAAACTCCTGGCTAAATCTATACTTCCAATAATTTTTACTTTCAATGGAATACAATTACATTGAAAATGAAAGTATCCTTATTACATAATGTATACCTTTTCTCCATAAGATTGTAAACATAGTCTTGCGCTTCATTATAGCACGAATGGTCTATTTTGCCATCTTCTGGACAGATGTTCACTATTAATTAGATTGTAATGCATGTGCACTATTAACATCTCATAATGCAATAATTCAGTCTGAAGACATGATTAAAGAAGTGCAGTGTATAATAGACATCTATAGCTAGTGGTCAAATACCTTCTATTCTCTGTCTAATTTCATCTGACACTCCTACTGGATTAGTTGCATTGAGTGCTAGATACTTGCTGTAAATTCCTATAGCATCTGTTTCTAATGCTGCATACAAAGCAAAATGGAATTAGATACCTAATAAGATTATAACTTGTATACTAGATTAAAAAATTAGCTATGCTATTTCACTCTGGTATCAGCTATGCTGATCAATAAGACTAGCTAATAGACAAAATGGAGCTGAAGATCTTTTGGATAGGGTCAGATTATAGAATCCACTAACTTAAAATATGATTTTCAGATTTGATGTGATTGGGCACCTGCTGTCCCGATGCAACAAAATCTGGAGGCCGTGTTGACTCTCCACTCATTGGTGATCCATGTTCACAAGCATGATGAAATGTCACACGATTGCCATCATGAATTGTATCAACAGAATTTTTTTTGAATGACTGTGGCGATTCTGCCACAATCTTACAATTGCAGTACTTAAAGTGCTCTGTATCTCTCCTTTGTAGTACCTTGTTCTGCCCATGATCATCACCTGCTAACTTGTCTTTCCCTAAAAGTTCAGAACTCGTGTCCTTAGTAATAGCATTTCCTGTAGTGATATCACATTCTGTGTTCCTCTCACAGGAAGACGCTTCATGAGGAGTTCTATTGATATGGTTGTCTACACTGTCGCCTTTATGGACTTTAGGTGAGAGGACTGTGGCTTTGAAAGACTCCACAGTCAGCCAGAATTCCACCAGGTGGGCAGCATGCAAGGACTCCATATATTGGAGGAAGTATTCCAGTGTTGACAGGGATGAGGTATCCCTCAGGATCTCAGGAAAACTCTTACAAAGTTTGGATGATTTTAATGGCATATTGAGAAGTGATGGTAGAATAATGCTAAGTAGTACAATGGTGTCATAATAACTGTGTGCATATCACAGCAGCCCTTATAAAAAGCACCATAGCGCCATAAAGCTAAAGGAGAGGTGGGTGGAGATAATTGCCTACCCCAGGCCCACCCATTATAGCTGTTGCCAGGGCTTGCTAATATTGTAATTGATAATAATAATGGTGAACAGTATTACTGACATACACTTTATATTATACAGGTAGGTAGTTAGTCAGCTAGTTCAGCTGGTTATCAGCACAGCTGTAGCTTAATGCCATGCATTCATATCTTATTCATGCAGCGCTATAAACTATAAACTCAGCTTCCTTTTCACCTGGCAAACTACCTACATAGATACCTTTTGGTTCAATACAAACTTTTGGCGCATCATGTCACGATTCGTAGAAGCTTTCCATTGATCCTGCAGCGTTCCTGAAGTTGTATCTAGTGACCAAGCCCGATGAGCAAGTCGGAGAGAAGGTTATGGTGCGCTACTATTAGAAGCATCAAAACAAAACAAATTCATAAGGGCAGGGGGTCACATTATTTTTGAGGCTACGAGACCCTCCCTCTTTTCATTTTGACCATAATATATAAATTACTAGCCTGTTAACAGATCAAAAAGTGATGAATACATGATAATGAGATTTGACAATAGTAATCAAAAAATTTCCTGAAGGTGATATTCTGGACAGTCAAACAGCAAAGTTCTTTCAGCTGCCACTGCAGGGCTTTTTGGCTGATGGAGTAGTTTGAATATTCCCGTTCCTATGGACATTGGTATCCCTGTGATGATGCACTCACTTACACCTGCATGGAATTATGTAAAACATAATGAAGGCAGCTGTAGCTAGCTATCTAGCTAGCTATCATCTTGCTCACCTGTTATGGCATCTTTCTGACCATGGAAGGCTGCATCAAAGAGGTGGTCTGCTGTCTTTTCAAACTATAAGAGAATAAGAAGACTACCATTAATTCCTAGCTAACTAAAATTCATGCAGTCATTATTACTAGCTACTCTGCAATAGGCTACCTCAGCCAGTCCAATCTCTAGCTATACTATCACATAGAGCAGAGGAGTGCCTGCCTCTTCAGCTAATTACTAACAGAAGCGAGCATCAGTACACTCTCTTTCATCTTGGCCAATCCAAATCTTGTTATTCCCAGAACTTCACCCTGCAGGTGTCATGCACACAGTTATGCAGTTCAGTTATCGTATCCAAATTAATTTATCATACCTTGAAGGTCATGAGGTCAGCAAGCAGCATGACATGACGTATATCAATGTTCATTCCATGATTGACCATGGTATAGACAACCTCATTAATGATAGTTTGCCTACATGCATAGAAGTGTGTGCATTATAGGTAGCTATCCACAAATATATGTCATCTTAGATTACTTGTAGCTTATGTATAAGCTATATTGGTGGGATATCAAGAATTCACTCTGTGTTAGCTAATTGTATGCAGTCACTTTGCATGGACAGTACAACTTCCAAGCACTATAGCTATATCTGGTGTAACTAACAGGTATTATTGATGCAGCTGTTATCACTCGTATACCTACCATGCATTATTGCTGCACTTAGATTGTTTCCTAATATTGATGCTTCAGTTGAGATATCTTTAGCTATCATTGCATGGGTAAGTTGCAAACTTTCTGATGTTTCCCTATAACAAAAAACAAAACTAAAAACAAAAAAAACACCCACTTGTCTGCATACTTTTTGCTGAGTGTAGCTAGCTACTTTCTTTTTGGGGAGCTGCATGGGTTAGTTTTAGCTATACTTCATGCTTGCTTTTTAGTGGCCAGTCAATTTCATATGCATGCAGCTAAGTGAAGACTATTTTGAAGCATGCCACAAAGACTATAGAATAAGAAATCCATGCAATCAGACAAGTCATAAGATTTGGTTGCCTTTGAAATGGGAGGGAAAATACCAATATTATACCTAGCAGCTTCGATGCCCAATGTTGACTCGGTCTCTGCTGTATGATTTGAAGTGCAGGCAGTGCCTTTGACTCCCATGGTGGCCATAACTGCCTGCAGGTTCATTCCCTCCACAAGCAGCTTAAACTTCTGGCCACCACCTCTGCCCTCATCCATGTGAATAATTGCACGACTGACAGTACTGATACCCTATGATGTTTACATGAATGACACACTGATACCCTATGATGTTTACATATAATGAGATACCAGTACTGACACCCTAAGATGTTTACATGAATGACAGACATACTGATACCCTATGATGTTTAATAACATGCTGATACCCTATGATGTTTACATGCATGAGACATTATTCATCTACATAAATCCAATTATATGCCACCACCCACAGCATATTTGTAATAGCTATCCCAAGCAGTGCAGTATACAGATGCTTGGATGATCACTCACATGTATAATTACTATATATATGCATAATATGGCAAACTTCACTTTATAATGAATGCCAAACAGCTAGCCTACCTTGACTACTACATTTGGGAGGTGAACTTTTAAAGACTGCATAGCATAGTAGATTGATGTCTTTCCTTCCACAGGATAAACAAAGAGAACCCACTGGTTCCTAATTGAAATATTCTGTCGAATTAACGTCATAAGGTCAATTCACCTTAGTAAACAAGCTATCATTTGTTGTGATACCTTTGGTTTCACTTTCAGTTTGGGAGCAGTACACAGCGAGTACTGGACTGTCCACGCATCAATCTCAAGCTACACAAACACAGAAATGTGTGTGATCATAGTGTGCTTATAATAGCAGTGAATTGAATCCAATCTGTGTACAGTCAAATCCCAAACAGTACTGTGTACTGTTCCTAATAGCATGAATCTAGATACTTAAATCCAAGAGCTCAGGAGTTTAGTTAAGAGCAGCTAAATAAATAGCTAGCTAAGAAAGATATTAACTGTTGGCTTAATTAACAGTTGTAAGCTTTTAGACGTTGCTGTTCCCCAGGAAGCATTGTAATGTAATATCTATGGCAGCCATATAGCTAGAGCTGTCTTTCAGTGAAAAGGCTCAATTCAATTACTGCTACCCAAACCCTCCAAATGCTTACAATTTCATAGTGACAGTTTACTGTGATATTTGTCTTATGAGTTAGCACTATAGCTACCTGCTTCATGCTAAAGTCATAAAGTCCAGGTCAAAGTCTTGTGTTTGTTATACAATTAACTATTGCATCATAGCCATAGTTGTTGCATCACCTTTCACAAACGTGGCAACATAGTTAGCTAATGTATTTCATCAAAATCTCAGCTTTCTGATCAGGCAGAAGTAGCTAAATACACCCTCGCCGCATATACGTGGTGTGTGATTCCTATGAATCTCATTACCAATAATTATAATATATGCCTTCATATGTAATAACCACGTGACCATTACACATGCACCAGATTTGGCTCAGTGTCAGAGTTTGCCATGAATACAGGTAATACTTGCCTTGAGGAGCTTAATTCTATTAGCATCCAAAAGGATTTTGAGGTAGCACGCTTCAGGCTCATATACCTCCTCAATGTAACGCGAGACCTCTCCAAGAAGAGTCTTCTCAATCCGACCCTTGACGATCCGAGCATGCTCAGAATCATTATCCTTGCTCAAGTGGGCTGTAATGATAGGTGTGCTGATGCTCTTGGAGGCATTGATGATTTCTTTGATGCGAGGCACTCCCAGGGTGATATGTAACAGCAAAGAATGTCAAGGATTTGTTTCATATTACAACCCAATTAAAAGGAGTAAAATAACACAACAGCTAACATGACAACTGATCATACAACATGGCTAATACTTTATCTTCAAGTCAATAAGGAACTAGAGATTCCTGGAATGTTGGCATTTTGTTAATGATGCCGACAAATGATTGAATAGCTAGAGACGGTAGTGAGTACACAGCACCTGATGTCTTTTCCCTTATACAAGCATACAGTGAGGTCTGTGGGTGTACACACTTTATTTAATAGTAGTGGTTACGCTTGGTTTGAGCACATGATCAATAGTGTAAGAGTATACCAAATTTGAGATGTTTAATCTTTACTATACTAAAAGAGCAAATATGGCTCTAATATCATCTCTCTCACGCTGCAGGTATCACAGAGAGAGCATGCACATGCTCATGACCACATCATCATACAATTCCATGTACTCCACTGCACAAATGTTGAAAGGATATTCATGCTTGCCACCCCTGCAAAGTGAAAGGTTTTCAGAGTCATCTGAGTGCCAGGTTCTCCGATGCTCTGGGCTCCCACAGCACCCACCGCAGTGCCGGGCTCAATACGCGCACGCATGAACTTATCAACACAAGTAGTCATAAACTTCTCCAGCTGAGTCTTGGTAATTCTTTCAACTTCATACAGAACTAGATTGCATATTACGTACACATAAATCCTGCAATGATGTCACAATCAACAAACATACCAGGATTTCTGTCTGTGTCCACTGGTGATTTCAATTTTGCTATAACTGTTTCATCTTCCCTATTATTATTAGAATTGGGTAATTGCATAGTCATTGATGCTGTTAAATTGTTGTGTCCATAGATACTAACTCAATGAAAGGATCCACAAGACTAAATTTGCTCCAACATCCTTCTAGCTGTTTGCCAACTTGCTCAAGGAAGTCACTACATGCAATCAACAGATTTCACTATAATATAAATTGCATCATACACTGCAACAAAATAACATTGATGAGAAAATGCAATTGGCTAGCCAGCTAATTTCTCAAAATCAACACACTTTTGATCAGCCATCAGGTTTCAAATGGGGGCAATTTAATACTTCATTTGTTCCTCTATAGCCAGCTAACTTCAGCTAACTGCATGCATGTGTGTGATAATCATAGCTAGCCATTACTTCATTCCTTTCTTAAATTCATCATTGCAGAATTTGAAGAGCTCCGAGCTGAAAGCTTTCTTGCAGAGCAGCTTCAGTTGTGTTGGGCTAAGAGGAGCCTCAGACTTACACCGAAACTTTGCCTGAAATATGATCATGTAAGCATAATTTATAAAACTATGGAGAGAAGGAAACATGTTATTAATCATTTGTAGCTACTCCAACAAAAAAATGCTAAAGCAGCCATATTTAGTTCAATTATATAATATTCATGAACACAGACGCAAGTTCATGCATGTTCAGGTTTCCTAAACATCATAGACTATGTGGCTTAGTTCCCGGGTGTCCAATTATCAAAGCCCTATAGTTCGGACTTTCGGGCTAATAAGGTCCAAAATAGAATCATGTTACCAACAGACACCTTGATATGCTGCATGACTCTGGCAAAGTCAACTGGCTTGTCCTTTCCTTCCATGACAGCAGGGTCCAGACCATCTCCTCCATATTTAAACTGAACTATAAATCCTTCCGAGTTCCGAACTGTGATGTCATACTGGGAGCAAAGGTCCTCCAATGACTAAACATGGAGGGGGAGCATGAACTCATGTGCACACATTCAAAGTTTTAGGTATGATACCTTGACTAGTCTTCTCTGCATGTATCCTGTTTCTGCTGTTTTAACAGCTGTATCCACAAGACCTATAGATGGATAACCAAGAGTGCAGCAATAGAGTCGATACCACTACCATATCAATAGAGCCAAGACTACTGCAGGCTATATCAATAGAGCCAAGACCACTGCAGGCTATAAATAGAGCAAAGACCACTGCAGGCTGTACAATTTAATGTACACATTTCAGGGAAAGAGAAAAAGGTCTTGATTTGGAAGAATTAGCTCTGACCTTCTCTTCCTCCTACTGTGTGAAAGAAGAATTCTGTTGGTGTTAATCCACTGTAGAAACTGTTTTTCACAAATCCCTTAGCAGCTGGTGCTTTAGCTACATGAAACAGTATATAGAGTACCAGAGAGTAATAGAAGGACTAACATAGCACACACATTTCCGGGGGAAGTGAGGAAGGGCTCTATCCTCAAAGCCATCTGGAATCCTCTTTCCTGAGATAGCTTGTTGACCCACACAAGCTATCATCTGGGAGATGTTTATAAAGGAGCCCTTGGAGCCACACAGCGCCATAATCAGAGGACTGTTGGTGTGGTGAAGCTCTTTCTTGCACACTTTGCCGGCTGATTCTCTGATCACAGACAGCTCTCGCAGGATCACGGCTTCCAGTGTCTCCTCTGCTGTGCAACCCGGTTGTGTGGGGAGCTTCCCCTCCTTGAAGCTCTGAATAAACTCATCACACTTTGCATACCTTAATCAATGGAAGTTTATTGTAGACATGATCAAGTTCATGGCACAGAATTTTACCCATTATCAACCAGATTTTCCTTTTCTTTGATTAGTTGTTTCCCAGGTGTTACGTCACCAATTCCAATTGAGAAGCCCCTGTTACCTGAAGGGTTAATTGAAAATTAGAAGCCCCAGTTACCTGAAGGGTTAATTGAAAAATGAGAAGCCCCTGTTACCTGAAGGATTGATTGGATCTACCATAGCTATGGGGCTGATGCTAACATTATTCCTTCCTTCTGACCTTTCATTGAGATCTCACACAAAAACTTGAAAAGATGGCAGTTGACTTACTGAGGAAATAGGGACATAGTCTTGCCAGTCTGGACATGCAGTCAGCTGCGATTTGCTGCCCATAATCTCGGAGGAGGATATAGAAAATGTTGTTCTTTGATCCAGAGCCAAGAGAGGTTTTATCCAGTGCCCCACATAAATGCTGGCTGTTAAAAATCACCACAACTGCAAGAAATTGTAGTCACTAAAACAAAACGAAACAAAACAGAACAAAGTCACTCTGCATGTACAGGAATCATTGTAGCAAAGGTCCTCATCATAGGTGTACTGCTTTCCCTTGGCTCTGAGGTTCATGATGATCTGTGACTGCTTGTTCGGTCGCAACATCACACTTATCACTTGCTTGCCAGTCCATAATTGAACAGGCTATATGCATGTGTGTGTGTGTGTGTGTGTGTGTGTGTGTGTGTGTGTGTGTGTGACAAGCCATAGTCAGTATATTCTGTCTTCCCAAGTCACTTACCTTTAGAATGGCTGGAGGAGGGAGATCTATTTTAACACCTCTATCTTTCCCGTGAAGCATGGATGCTATGATCTGACAGAAAAATGTTCGGTCCAGAAACACATCTTTTTGCGTTAGTAAGTAAGATGCTGTAACAAGGGAATGAATACATCACAATCGTTAGTTAGTCTAGTCTTCACCTGTGATGAAGTCTTGAATAGCTGCTATGAGAGGCTCTCCATTTCTAGGGGTGACCAAGTTACTTTTCACCTAACACACACATCATTATTGGGTTAATCATCATCATGTGGGCGTAAGTATGTATGGTAAAGGGTTTTTCCATTACAAACTCAAACTTAGCTAATTATTTCCCCAGGGTCAGAGGTGATATAAGATATGGTGTCTTGGTATTGACTCACCCCCATCAAGGTCAGAGCCTCAGCCTTTGCTTCCTCGGTCTGAGGAAGATGCATGTTCATCTCATCCCCGTCAAAGTCAGCATTGTAAGGTGTGCACACACACTCATTGAAACGAAAGGTTCTGTGGGGCATTACTCTAGCCTGATATTGTGGGGGGAAGGGGGGAGGGGAATTAGACTTGAGTAAGGCCATGGTTGTGGTTGGAATAGACATTTCAAGAAAGGAGCAAATATTGCCTGGAATCCTTATTCAGATAAAGGCAATTACTTCAAGCATTTTCATTTCTATCAAGGTTCTAGCTAACTCACATAGTGAGCCATAATGCTGAGTTTGTGGAGTGATGGTTGTCGATTGAATAGCACAATGTCATTATCAATGAGATGGCGTTCAACTATGTCTCCACACTGAATGAAACAGTGATCAACATCAACCACTGTTATGTTTGAATCACACAATCTTACTTTGAGCTCCTTGGCTTGTTTCTTACGATCTCCATATTTGAGAAATCTAAAGGGAAAAGGCAGAGCTTATGGGCAGCCATGGGGGACTTATCAAATTGAGAGATAAGAGAAGGTTTTTTTTTGTTTTGTTTTGTTATTTTGTCATTATTGTTGTTGTTATTTCATACTTTTTAAAGGTTTGTCCTTTCTGCTGAATGAAGTTTGCCCCAGGGTGTCTGTCAGGACCATTGATGACAAGTTTCCTTAGCAACTCAATATTGGAGAATGTGACTCTCTCAGGATAGGAGAGAATTTTTGCCACATGGATAGGAACAGCAACCTGTGTGTTCAGATGCTGGAATATGAACCTGCATAACTAGCTACCCTTTACCTGATCGATTTGCAAGTTTGGATCAGGAGAAATCACGGTTCTACTAGAAAAATCCACTCTCTTTCCCGATAAATTCCCCCGGAAACGACCAGTTTTCCCCTTCAACCTCTGCACGAACCCTCTGGTAGCTTTCTTGGGCTGCAAATGGGAGAGAAGAAGACAACACTGTCATACAAGATGAATTAATTATTCATACACTCACTGCCATGGAAATGGGAATGCCTGACATCTCACTATTGATATACAGAGCACATTGAAGCTGTAAAAAGTCCCAACTCTCCTACACAGTGGGAAAAAATGGTGGACCATTAACCCTATCCCTTTGATTATAACACTAATCAAAACTGGGCAGCTTGGTATCCACTCACCATGATCATCTGTACTTTGGCTCCAAGGGAACGGTGTCTCTGGATCACATCATTCAGAAAAATTATTTCAGTGAGTTTCATCGTGACATCATCTTCAGTCCTGTAAATAGAACAATCGTGTATTAATTGAACAAAGAGTAAGGCCTTGCCTACGTTCCCGCTTGAGTATCTGAGATAACTGAGGGTCGGATACACAGGGGAGGGACAAGTAAACGAGTCAGGATGAGATCTTTGGGTCGTCCACATTCTGCTGACATAGTTAGCAATGGAAGGTCCTGAATAGGAGTAAAATTCAGTGGTAACAAAGTACCCATTCCTTCCCCTTCATGGCCTTACCTCATCAGGAATCCTCTCAAAGAGATAGAGGACTTTAAGAGGATTCAGCATCTCCTGAGCCTTGCTGATGAACGGTTGAAGATCCTTATTCTGTTCGCCCAGTCCTTGCATTACTTGGTGAAACTCCTTCACTTCATTAGAAACTTTTTGCCTACTGGATACTGGACGGTACTTCTCATGAATAATCTTGAGCAAACCAGATTTCTTCACCGGACCTGAGAGCAAAAGAGAAAGGTTATCCTCCACTCTCTCAGCTGCCAGAAACTTTAGGTTCACAGTGTTCTCAAGTGCCACCTATCACTCACCATTTATGGCTTTGCAGAAGGGACACAGCTGTATCTTACGGCACTTCTCATTGATCTTTTTGGCCAGGGCTTTCCTGGCTAAAGTGCCCAAGTTCGGTCGTTGGAGATTTTTCAAAAGAGGTGTCCTTTCTTCAGTAGGGATCAGTACATGAGCACATGTCTGGAAGGGAAAGAAATATTTTTTCTCCACTCACTACTAACCAAATCCTGTCCCTACTTTGCATATGTTTTGTAGAATGAATAATGTACTTCTGAAGTATCCCACATGAAACACTGGTAGTTCTAGGTCTACGTAACCATAGTGACCAATGCACTCAGCTAAGGACTTGCCACATGTTTCACAGTTGGCATTCTTCTGGCTAATTCCCTAAAGTAAAAGAAAAACGCCAAAATGCATTATTATGTTTGTTACCTAGCTACCATTACCATTCGATGATCGAGAACTCCATGAGGGATTGGTTTTCTTGCTAAATCCTGAGAATAAAGAGCTTTGCTGACTACATGAATATGTGATTGCTGCCTCATTTGTTCTGCTGACAGCACCCCAAACTTCAAATGGCCTCTGTCAATAGAGCAAAGACAGACTTAATTCTATGTTGTGCAATTCTGGCCTGTATCTCGTACATTTTCTTGGCCACATCCGTGTCTCTGTACTGCTCCTTCATCTTGTGAGCTGCAGCTATAACATGAAGTGTTGCAATCGACTAACTTTGCACACCTTTCCAGATCCTCCTACGGGCCTTTGGTTGATGGGCTTTATTTAGAATAAATGCGCCACATGTCGGATGTGCGCTATTTAGAGTAAAAGAAGACAAACTCTCCTTTTTTTGGAGGCAAAAGGTTGAGGGTCGTCTAGAGGATATGAAAATGCATAGCGAGGAAGGACCCCAAGCTGGAAAAGCTAGTGAAAACGGAGAGCCAATGGATGTCAGTGTTCAAGAGGAACCAGATTCGTCTAATAGACATAAATATAGGGAGTTAAAAAGCAAGCTGAAGTATTTGATCTATGTGAGTGTACTGGCTATATACATAAGCTTTTAGAGGCCAGAGAAATCATCTATAATATAATTTCTGAATTTCTGGTGTACTATTCAGGAACATAACTGTTTTGAAGCTGAAATGTACAGAGCCCAGAGCAAGTTAATCGAGCTTTCAAGAGATAAAATGTAATTTTATTATTATTTTGCAGCCAGTAAAATATTGTGCTGTATTAGATACATGATTGTGTAAGTTGAAAGTTTTTAAGATAGACTTATAGTCCCAACGATGACTACAGAGTACTTTAGTTACCATCATGAAAAAATTTCATGGTAAAATAATTAACGGATTTCAATATCATGTTACACTATCAGTCCATGTTTTATCATTGCTCCACTCTGGCATTTTAATTACTAGGGTCTTATTGGACCAGCTGCTCCAGTATGAGCCAGTTTCTGACGAGGAGGAGGAAGTGACTGACTACTCTACAAGTGAGGATGAGACCATCGATAGTAGGACATGCAGGCCAGCTCCTTCCAAGCAGGTGAGCTGTAACTGAGACTGTTATAACTGAGCTGAAGACGATTGGGCACCTTTATGTCTCATTTTCAACTTATTACTGCTAGACCCCTTGGGGTTATAAAAGCAATGTCACTACCCTAGACCCCTTGGGGTTATAAATATCATTTACTTGTATTTCTTTATTCAGCAACTGATTGAAGGAAGAGCTTCTGTATCTCAGAAATCCAGTGGCACCCCCTCTGCTGTCCACTCTCCTAGTGGGGCAACCCAACTTGCCCCTAAATCTGGCACTCTTGCCACGAAACAGGGGAGTGCTAAGGTCACACCCATTAGCACCAACCCTGCATCTCATAGCGTCAGTTTAAAGGTCTCCAACAAAGCTGTCAAGCGGCAAGCAAAGCAAGCAGCTAAGCCTAACAATAATGTCAAGATTTTAAAGACTATATCTCGGGTTCGTCAGACTACTGCCCCGGACACTGATACGGTCCCTCCAGATCCGACGTTAAACAGCATTGCCAAGCAGAAGCTGGTCGTTTCATATCCTATCACCTCCATTACCACCACCGACATTCCCCCTCCTCTCCCGCCAACTTCCGCCTCTACTGTCATCACTACCACCCTCACCATCGCGTCAACCCCCCAACTCATCCCCACCATCACCACAGTACCAGCAAACAGGTCCCTCAATAGACCTATCCCTATGCTCACAAAGACCCAACCCTCCTCCTCTTCCTCCTCTTCCCTCCTCCCAATTTCTAGCACTGGCGCCATCCACATATCAACCATTTCCACTGCTAATATCCCACCTCTAATTTCTGTCAATAGCAAAGGAGGAGGGAGGAACAGCTCTTCCTCTTCGTTCAGTAGTGGTTCAAGTTCCTCCAGCGGAAGTGATTCTGGTGAGTCGGGTAGTGATTCTTCCAGCAGTTCTGATGACGAGGAAGCAATGGATACCGAAGCTGTGGGGGGACCTGTTCAAATGGTTTCCACTGTCAAAACATCCAGTGATCTACCTCGACCTAAAGCCATTTTATCACCGGTTAAAATCACCCTCCCATCATCACTGATGAGGGGTAATGCTCACACCCCTCCTCCCATAATCTCCCCCATGCTCTCCCCACGGCAAACCCAAGCCGCTTTTGCCACTTGGACCCAGTCTCCTGTGACACCAAATGCTGAAATGGGATCACCATTATCGGCAGCACCTGCTGCAGAACCTGGCGGTTTCATTCCCTTAGCTCCTCCTTTGTCGTCTCCGTCTTCCTCTCTCCCTTTCTCTTCTCTAAGCAAACCAGGAGCCAGTGGTAGCGCTTTCCAAGTCTTCAGTCCCAAGGCAGTGACGCCGTCAACACCCCTCACACCTGTCAGTTCCCCACACACATCCACTGCCACCAATACTCCTACCTCCTCTAGCACTGCCATAGGAACACTGTCCAACAGTGTAAATATGTAACTATAAGATTACTGAGTAAGATTACTGTGTAAGATAACGGGTTGATATACTGAGTAACTTTTGTATAATACCTTACAGTAGCATTTTTGGAAAAAAATTTTTGCATATTGTACGATGATCATCATACACAAAGAAGTTTGGACCACCTTATTACCAGCAATGGAAAGTATGACTGTATGAAATGTTATAAAAGTAGTGGAGGAAATTGTGACTGTAAGGGATGTCAACGATGTGGTGTCAATTCCCAATGCTTGTTTTGTTTTTTTACTGTAAGAGATGTGATATTCTGTTCTGAGCAGATTGCATATCTACATACAAATAGTTGTTATCAGCAAAAAATATACACCAACTGCTTCACTCACACTTATGAAGGATTTGTCTATCATGTGTAGTGCTTGCGTCTGATAACAAATGTTTGAATATGATTTTCGCTCTTCGATATCGTTTGATACACTGTATGAACAGAATAGACACACATGAAACTTACCATCTCCTCTAAAACAACAGTAGTTGTACTTACCTCTGTTTCTTCATCAGGTCTTTCATCCAGTAATGCTGCTTTGCACTGCATGAAATTGACAAGAAATTCGTCAAGCTTTGCCAGAGAATAATATGTGGTTACATGATCTCGTACAACTTGTGCCTACTCCAAGAAGTGACACTTCTTGGTATTGTATATCACTTCCACTCTCACACTTACCATATCCAGTGCTTCAAGGAAGAGGAGTCGCTCAGCTGACACTTTGACCTGCACACATGCATGGCATCAATTTCAACCAGTGAGTATTGAAGCTCCATGACATGCAGGCCTATAAAACACACATACCCCCAGGTTTTGATGCTTTTCTTTGCTATGGAGCAGTTCTTGTCGGATCTGGTTTGCCTCCTCCAAGCATATCTTCTGGAGGGCCTTTATTTCGTCAATCACTAAAAAATAATAATAATAATTCACAAGCTTGCTGTTAATGTTATTTCTGAGAAAAGAATATCTATTTACTTACTCTTCTTCATTTTGTTGGGTGGGTCTTCACAACTAGCCAGGGCCAGTGCCATCCCATACCGAGTGGACATGTCATCCAGCAAGTGAATGGTCTTGGCATAGAGAACCAGCTGCTCTGTGCACCGTTGCTGCCTGCTGACTATCCCAGACTCGGTCTATACAAACAAGCAAAACCAACCATCTATGGATGAGCACACAACTCAATCAACAGGGGCCCACAAAATCTCCCATCTACAAGGGCCCACAATGTCTCCCATCAACAGGGACCCACAATGTCTCCCATCAACAGGGACCCACAATGTCTCCCATCAACAGGGGCCCACAAAGTCTCCCATCAACAGGGGCCCACAATGTCTCCCATGGCCCCACAATATCTCCCATCAACAGGGGCCCACAATGTCTCCCATGGCCCCACAATGTCTCCCATCAACAGGGGCCCACAATGTCTCCCATGGCCCCACAATATCTCCCGTCAACAGGGGCCCACAATGTCTCCCATGGCCCCACAATGTCTCCCATCAACAAGGGCCCACAAAGTCTCCCATCAACAGGGGCCCACAATGTCTCCCATGGCCCCACAATATCTCCCATCAACAGGGGCCCACAATGTCTCCCATGGCCCCACAATGTCTCCCATGGCCCCACAATGTCTCCCATCAACAGGGGCCCACAAAGTCTCCCATGGCCCCACGAAGTCTACCCTAAAATTTTAACTTGTGGGCATGGATTTTATTGCAAATAATAAAACTAAAAATGGGTGCCAGCTCGAGTGTTCCACATGATCTCACCAGGTCAGTTGAGGTGGACAAGAGCAGGATGGGTCCCTGTCTAGCCTTTGCCATGGCTCGCATCTCTTCCGTTACCACGAGACAGTTCCTCATGTCTGATAATTTCAGAGATCCAAGGTTCACACCTTCTTCTTCGTCACTCAGGGATTTATCGCCCCTGTTATTATCAGGTAATTTGTCAGCAGGTTTGGACTCTTCCTTAGTAGAACCAGAGTACAGAAAAGGAACCTTGAACATAATGATTTCTGATGAAGGCGAAGATGTGATTCTAGTTGGAGTGTTTAAGGGGTCATTTGAGTTTGATAAGTCGTCATATGCACTGAGACTTGATGCTCTATTGTGAATGGCTGCCAACTCCTGACTCAGACGAGGGTTGAGCTGGTGAGAGAAAGAAGCAGCACGCTTTAGCTTTGCCCGTGTAGGAGTGTTTCCGCAGTCCCTTGATGATGATGCTCGAGGAGGAGAAGGAGCAGGATTGAAGTGAACTGCATCACATCCTAGAAATTGAAGAATACCCCCACTGCTCTGCAAGGGGTTAATAATTTGATGGGTGGGGCTTTGATATTTCAGCTCCTCCCCCTCATCAGTTTCTTCTTGGTCAGTGAGAGACATAGTCAGGTGAAAGTTTTCTTCCTCATCTCCTGAGTGAAGCAAACAGCTCTGAGTAATAATATCAAAACCTCCAGAACTGTCCTTTCTAGATGAACTCTCACTGGCGTCCCTTCTTGCTGTTTTCTTTCTCTCTCTTTCCTCTGTGAGGGAGGAGAGCTTTGTTCCACTACTGCGACGAGGGATACACTTGGTCCCTCCAGTGTGGGGGTGTTGGGGGTGCATTCCTGGTGATGAGAGTGATGAGGGAGGTGTGGAGAGAGGGGACACAGGAGAAGGTTTTCTGTGTTGATTGTATGAGTTGGAGGAATGATTTGAGGCATTTGATGCGGGAAAATAGCCTGTGAAAGTCTGCTGGGCTTGCACGAGTTTTCCAAATGGAACCAAACTAGATGGAGATGATCCATTCAGACCTGGAAAATTGTTCTGACTATTGGTTCCAGAATGAGCCACATTGGTGGATATTTTGTTGCTGGGGGTGATTTGATCAGTGCTTCCTCTTGACCCCTGGAACTGTTTGGGTGGGACTTGGTAGAAAGGTGTGGTCAGGGAGGAGTAACGTGACAGGGAGCCTCCCGAGGATGGATTATGGCTGGAGTGGGTGTGGCCAGGCAATGAGTTTTTCCCAGAACCACTCGAGGAGATGGAACAGCGACGAGAACCTGGCCCTCCAGGAAAGTCCACTAATATGAACCCCTGAAAAATAGATAAATTAGATACGATGTTACCAAGCTGAATGTGTGCTATAGGCTGCTAGGCTGCAGTGGTGTGCATGTATGATCATGACCAGGTATCTTCTGATGTGAAAATCAATGTGCAACAGGTGCAATGGTATAATCATAACCACAAGCACGCTCACACACTATCTGAAGCAATAAACATGTACTCCGACAAGAAGGAAACCACACAGAGAAGTAGTAAGCCTTTGTTCTAAAAACTCACTTGATCTGTAATATCGCTGTTGGGACTTTGAGCACTGTAGTACGGCAGAGACGCTTCTACAAATCAAAAGTAAGTTGATATGAGACTGGCTGTCAGTTCCAGGCTCTCAACATGGCTTCTATGCTTCTATCCTTAGAACACATGTAAACAATCTAAATGCTACCTGTGAGTCTCCAAAGACTTTACATTATTATCATGACTACAGAAGTCCAAAATGACTACAGAAGTCCTATTAAGGGTGCTAATAAATTTTCCAGGAAAATGGGAATGCATTTGGACCTACGGCTTCCAACTCGATGACTCAAAGGAGGTCCTGAGAAGGATGAGGGAGAGAAGCTGGAGGTGTCCACAGAGGAGCCATGGTGCTGGGGAAAGAGAAAGAAAGAGAGTGTGTGTGATTTGTGATGAGGGAGGTTTGTGTTATAATGATTACAGGAGAGGCTGAATGGTGGGGAGAGGACGAGTAAGGAGAGGGCAAAATGGGCTGCCGTTTGATGGGAACTGGAGAAGACTTGAGGCGTTGGGAAGGCTGGGAATCGAACAAGGGATCTGAAAAAAAAAAAGATTTAGTTAACAATGCTAGCAGGGGCAAAATCAAGTCACCTGATGAAAAACTTGAAGGATTCTTGAGGAACTTGTGGTGAAAAAAATCAGCTAGAAAGAGAAGAGTATTCAGTTATTGCTCAGATCACATAATGTAAACAGGTACACTAACACAACACAAATAAACATTCACATCACATATCACATGGGTCATGCATAAACATACATTACATCATACTATCACATGACATTGATACATACATTAGATCATGCTTAGTACTGACTGTAAGAGAGTCGTTCCCTTGGGTTTTTCTTGAGGAGTTTTACCAATAGGTCACTTAAATGACAAGTGGTGCCGTCTGGAATCCTAAAATATCAATACATTAGGACAGTTATTTGGTTGGTCTAAATGAAATTTTACTTCGGAATCAGCTTTTCTCTCTCGTAGCGTCTCCTCAGAGCATGAGGATTATTAGCCTGCAAAGTAACGATTGCAAAATACCTAGAAGCAATTACAATCTATAATCATTCTCACCAGAAATGGGGCGGAGCCACTCAAGCACTGGAATAGGATGGTCCCTATGCTCCAAAGATCTGCCGAGTTATCATAATGCTGTCCCATGAGGATTTCAGGAGCCTGTGCGACCAAAAAGGTGCCGTTTCATTACAAATAAAGAGGGTTGAAATTAAAACATGAGAAGGGGAACATAAAACACCCCATGGGTTGTAATCACTAACACACCATATAGAGTGGTGAACCACAGAGTGTTGCTGCCATATCAGCTCCAGTCAAGTAGCGTGCAAACCCAAAGTCAGCTGGACAAGATTACATAGCAGACATAAAAGACTCACTAATGTGATCAAATGAAGTGCCTCCACAGAACTAAGATGTGTAAAATTGTTGCCTTGCCATTCTAGCTGCTCAACAAACCTAGTTTGACAGTTGCATCAGTGAAAGGTGCCTTGCTGTGAAGGGTATTGGGTGAGGAGGAGTGAGGGTAAGAGAGGAGAAGGTTCTGAGGTTTGATGTCACGATGGATGATGTGAAGTGTGTACAACGCTTCAAGAGCAAGAGCTACAAAAAAAAAAACAAGTAACAGGAACCATCAGCTCATGCCTTTCATACTTGTGCTCCATGTGTCAATACCTATATGTCTGGTAAGATGGCGGATAGAAGTCTCTGAGAGGGTTTTCTTTGCTATATAAAATTAAGAGTGTATATCGTAATTAGTCCTCCCAATGGAGAGCCACACCCCTTTTGTGCCGCACCCACCTATGAGATAGTCTCCCATGTCCCCTCCATTACAGTACTCCATCACCAGGAAGATGTCTGAGGGAGTCTCCAAGTAGTCATACAGTTGTACAATATTGGTGTTCTTCAAGTCCTGCACACATCAGCATAGGTACACATTACTCCTAGGGTAGTCCAACACTAATTTGCAAACCACAATGAGACCACAAAACAATGTGCACTCTTATGAATGACTGATCAGCTGGCTTGGCTGGACTATAGATATTATATTGTGTGGATTGTTACACACTTGTAGGTATGTACACATCTTAATTACCAGTTCCATGTGGCTCACACCACATCATCAGCTGATCCACTAATTACACTATTTCCCCTTGGGCCCAGTCAGGCCTGCAGCTGCAGTGCAGTACAGTGTGACCAGGTCTCCCCTTCAATTAATTAACATAATGATTGTTATTCTACAGCTGATAAAATAGCAGTGTAACAAGTCGTGACAAATGACCTCCAACCTCAGTAATGATAACACGTCAATGACTTCTCTAGTCTCGCGTAGCCAGACCCGATTCTTTCCTTTTTCTTGGGGGCGGGGGAAAGAAAGGGTCTGGTCAAACGCGCATGAACGTTTCGTTTTGCACAGTCAGCAATTATCTTTTAAATGCGGGCAATAATTATCAAGTAATATTTTGCGCACGCTTTATTACTATTAATGCGCATCAAATAGAAATCAATACTAGTAAATCCAGAGCCTGTGGATTGGAGTTGAAGGCCAAGCAAGCCGAGGCCATATTCTTTATTGTGCAGGGTCATGATACATTTGTGTCTTTACCTACTGGCTATGGAAAGTCTTCACTTTTGCCTGGTAAATTTGTCAAGATGATCATATCAGCTAACTAACTGCACAGACTTAGCTTGTTGTTTCAATACGGGTACCCACAGAAGAATTGCTTGCAGCCATCCTACTGCTATAGCGCTAGTGACCAGCCGTCAAAATGAAAAAGGAGCACTGAGCTAGCTGTGACCATACAAACGCTTTCTTTCGCGAGACTTAAATTCACGTAGCCACACCCCTTCCGGTCGCTCAAAAATGCAGGACCTGGTGAAACGAAACGTTCATGCGAGTTTGACCAGACCCTTTCTTTCCCCCACCCCCAAGAAAAAAGGAAAGAATCGGGTCTGGCTACGCGAGACTAAATGACTTCCACATACCACTGAGTTCACTACCTACAATTTTTATACATTCTTTGCTTAATTGTCCACCTGCTATCAGAAGGAAGGAAAGAAACCACCTACCTTCAGAATGGTAATCTCCTTCTGTCTGATACTGGATAGCTTTCCAGGAACTGACTTCAGAGCTATCTGCTTTATGGCCACTGGGAGATGGTCCTGAGGAACGAAAAAAAAAAATAACTTGTGGTTTCTGGATATACGACCCAAGGGAGGAGTGGAGCAGCCACAAAACCACAACATGGTAAGGCAATAAAGAGGACAATGACATATTTTCATTGGTCTGTGTACAAGTTATCATAGCAACAGTTTTGACTTCACAGATGTATTGTCCAGGACAATATCCATTAATGTGTTTGTTCACTGTATTAAAGTGGGAGGCCGTTTCTATGGAGAATGTTTACGGTACATGGACAAGTTATTAATGAACTGTGCAGCTGTTTAGGTGTGCCCAAGTATGACAACCTTAGAAGTAGCAAACAAGCAAGGTATTGATGTACTATATTCATGAGTATAGATATTGCATGTAGTCAGGCCATATTAGAATGACATCATTACATCTGAAAGTTTGCACATTATTCTAATGCATTCACTAGGCTGCACTGACTTTAGCTAACTTGAACAGCTGTAGACACTTCACTCACCTTCTTTCTCTTTCCTTTAAAAACCAGTGCAAAGGCTCCATGGCCCAAGAGATCCCCCTGACTGTATTCAAAGTTGCTTACACTCAGCATCTTTCGAGGACTGGAGAGTCAGCTCAGAAAGACGGAGTAAGCCTGCAGGCGCCTGAGCTGGCCTGGCTCAAAGGCTTAGCCTTCGTAGACAGATGGATTTTTCTCACTCTTTTTTGCTTCTGTGTTTCGAAGCGTGAAATTTCAGTTTATAGAGTAAAGGTCTTACCTTGCGATTTGGGAGGTGTAAATTTCTAAACCAGTCTATAATTTTCTTGTTGATAACTGTAGGTCTATCTACTAAATCTTGTCCGTATTCTAGCCATCCTTCTAAAGGTTAGCTTAAACATACAGTCGAGTCATCATGGACTCAAGAATTACACAGCAAAAATTCTCCTGACGCACTTGGCTGGGATCACACTCGAATTTTCTTTTGTTTACATCCCAGAAACTTTGAAATCTTCGTGTAAATAGAACCAAATACTGCGCATGCGTAAATAGGTGACTATTAATAATTAAAAGCTACCTGCCCTTGTAGAGATGTCGTCTGATAACGCTCCAAAGAAGCGAGTAGTAGTACATACTAGTGAAGATAACCCTCCAGAAAAGAAAGCAAAAGTGATCAAAGACGTAAACGATACATCACCTGCATCTGCCTCGGAAAAAATTGTGAAATGGGGAGTTGAAGACCCCTCGGAGTTCAGACCTGGAATGTTGGAGAATCTGGGAAAAGACCAAGAAAATTTCAGGGCATTTTATGATGTAAGGAAAAAAAAAACAGGACTGGTACTGAAACTACTGAGACTTCTGAGCTCAAAGTTGGAGGATAGCTATGACAGTAGGAAAAAAAAAATAGAGTCTGGAATTTACCAATCATCCATTATGGCTTATATCATTTAGGAAAGTGACCCTCGATATGACACTATCAAGAAGACTTACACTGAAATGCACAGAGAGCAAACAGTAGACTCTGTCACTAAGAGGGTTAGTATGTAATGCTGTGATGATCATATATCACAAACTGTTTATATGACAGATGTCCAAATGGTGTGCCTTTAACAAGTGTAAAATGGGAATGATGGAAGCTGTTATGTTACTCGATAAAATCATTGACGAGTCTGATCCAGATGTGAGTGCCACCATATCATTGATAATAGTTTAACGTCCTCTGATGTCTTCCAGACCTCCCTGCCAAACTCCATGCACTGTTTCCAAACAGCAGAAAGGATCCGCGAAAAACACCCTGATCTGGACTGGTTCCACCTTACTGGACTCGTCCATGACGCAGGGAAAGTGTTGGCAGTGTGGGGAGAGCCACAGTATGCCGTCGTTGGAGACACTTTTCCCGTTGGTTGTGCTTTTTCTGATAAGTGTGTGTTCCCTGAACTATTTGATGCCAATCCTGATAAGAGAGACGAGAGATACAAGTAGGTTTTGTGTGTACATATCATATTATGTGTGGTAGTATTACTTATCCTATACTGCACACATATGTTAGGTATGTGTAAATTGATTGCACTTGTAAAGCAAAATTATCCATATCATTATAATGTCATCCTGTTCATAGCACTAAATATGGAATGTACAAGCCAAACTGTGGTCTGCGCAATGTCCAGATGTCCTTTGGTCATGACGAGTACCTGTATCAGGTTCTGATGAAGAATGGAACTACTCTGCCAGAGGAGGCCTTGTATTGCATACGTTACCACTCCTTCTACCCCTGGCACAATGGAGGCGACTACAACTACTTGTGTGACCAGAAGGACAAGGATATGCTCAAATGGATTAATGAATTCAAGTGAAATTTACACTACATAAAGAAGGGTCCTTCAGATTGGGGTAGTTCCAGGTATTTTGTGGTTAAAAAGAATACTGAGGGTATACTGGAGTATACAAAGGGTAATATGGGTAAGGTATACTGGGAAGAATAGGGAAAGGTACTTTCCTATCATCTACGTTTGGCCCTCTCATACTGCAGCAAGTTTGATCTGTACTCAAAAGCTGACGACCTTCCTGAGATTGAAGACCTCAAGGAATACTATCAGGGCTTGATCGACAAGTATTTGCCCTCTGTACTTTGTTGGTAACAAGAGTAAATTATTTTTTCATGTCCTTTTGAAAATAATGCAGCCTTTATTTATTTATGTTTTGTGCAAATCTTGGGACATTTTTACATTTTCTCATTTTATGACTATTTCATTTCATGGATAAAAATAAGGACATTGTAGGTACAGCAACTGATTGGTCACTAACTCGCTCACTATATAGCAGATCTCATTAACCTCTCAAGTTTCTTGATTGGCTGAAGGCGTCCCTTGTCTCCAGCCAATGCAGACTCAGTGCTGTTGCTGGCCAGTCTGGACTTGAACAACTCTGTCAGAGCATGCTGTTCACTCCGCTTCAGGCCCTGGGGGTGTGGTAAAGGGTGTGGTAAGGTAAGAAACAGTTGTACAGAAATCTAACTTGCCCTTCCACCTGATCTTAACCCAGTCACACCCTCCCTCCTCATGGGTACCCACCCACACACCCTCCCTCTTCATGGGTGCCCACACACCTTCATTTCCAGGATTTTCTGGAAGTTGTTTATATCTGTGTCTTCCTGCATGAGCTTTCTATAACTGGAAACAAATGCTTCCGCTTGTTCATGAGGTGTCATCACAACCTGAAGAATGAAAATGAGCAGTCCATCCCTATAATGTATCAGATACTCACACAAAACAAAAACCAAAAAAAACAACAACAACGAACACACAAACAAAAAAACACATGGTTGCCATAGCTACATGGTTACTATAACTACAGATGGAACCTTGATAATGAGTTCTGCTTTTTCCATTCCTTTGTTGACCAGCTTTGTATACCTGTAGCATTGTTATCACAAAGTGGTTTATCAGATAAAGAAGAGAATTAAACACATGCAACTCACGATGAAGGAGGTTTTCTAGCCACAGCTGCACCCACTGACGGTAACTCCAGCAGGTGTGTCTTTAGAGAATGTGTATCCAACAGCAACTGCAATCAACAGAATACCACAGCTAATAGGTACTCACTCTTGATTAATAGAAGTGCAAGTTTGTGATAGGGTACAAAGTATATTGCCTAGTTGAGTATCTGACCTGCTCAGCAGCTATTGTGCTGATTGGTTTACACTTGTGGAGATATGTGATGAATGTAGGAACGAATGCGCTGCAGAATAAAACCACAAGGTACACAATGAATGCACTAAGATGAACCCTAAGATGAAGAATTCATCAACTCACTTGGCAAACTTGTGACAGAAATTCATGAAATATTTCCTTGCAGATGTTAGGGTTTCTCTGAGCAGTGGGATGGTAGTACGGATATGGGCGGCTATGCTGGACACATACTGGCTGGAATCACCCACCGATTCAAAACTTTGCCAGGGCATCTGAGAAAATAAGATTTAAGTAGCAGGTCACTGCACAGAGAACTATAGCCCTAGCCCTAGCCCTAGCCCTAGCTCTAGTCCCTAAGCCCTCATACTCTTGGGTTTCGTAGCAAATATAAAGATTAGACACACTGATCTTTATTACCTTGACCATGGCTGAAAAGGCAGAGATGCAAGCTGTCTCCATATCCTGTACCAACAACTGGATACTATTGGAGATGATGCTGCAATGGATAAGTATCAACTCAGAGCAAGAACTTAGCCTTGTACCCAGGCCCGCTTTTTTATGGGCTTGAGTACGAGGCAAAGCAAGAACTATGATATGCACTTTCTTAATGGTGATAATAATGTCACTTGCTCACTCGCTGCTGCATTAACTGGAGAGGGTGTAGTCTTACTTTCTGAAGGCTTCTTCTTCCTGGGAGAAATCAATCTTGTCTCTGAGGGATGGCTCTATCTTCTCCTTGAGTTTGGTGTACAGCTGCTGTGTTGTCTCCAAGCAGTAGTCGGCCGTGCACAGGAGACAGCAGGTACTCAGCAACTCGTCCTTACTCAAGCTCAAGTCCGAGGATGTGTCCCCACGACGAAGGGCTCCAAGACTAAGCTTACTTGTAGTGTTGGCAGGTATTCTAACAAGAAAATAATTATCCAGAGTTAAAGTCATCTGTTAGGTAAAGGGTCAAACAATTAGGTAAAGGGTCGAGTAATTTGGTAATAAAGTTAGCACCTTTATATTAGGTAAAGGGTAAATCAAGACATTACTACGTAAAATTTATTACTTTGGCACATTGGGGGAGAGAATACGGCCAGCATACTCTCTCAGATACTTCTTGAAGAGTTCTGTGAGTTCTAGGAGTGGGGGGCCAGTGGAGAGGGAAGTACACTGCACTAGACACTTCTTGTAGAACACAAAGAAGTCGGCAGCACTTGGTATCACCACACCACTGCCATTCGCTCCTGGTTTAGGGACTCCTCGTGACTTCATGTCCGATGCAAATTGATCCAACAGCTCTGTAAGACTCCTATGGGTTGGTGTTACAAAAGGGATGGTGGTGTCATGTTGAGGTTGTCACATTAAGATTAGGTGATGTTGTGTGGTATCATATTAAGGTTAGGTGGTGTTGTTATAAAAGTATTGGTGTCATAATAGAGTTTAGGTGATATCATATTAAGGTATAGCACTGACTT
Source organism: Crambe crambe (assembly GCA_963924555.1). Classification (NCBI taxonomy): domain Eukaryota; kingdom Metazoa; phylum Porifera; class Demospongiae; order Poecilosclerida; family Crambeidae; genus Crambe; species Crambe crambe. The sequence continues at coordinate 995,869 of OZ004596.1, forward strand.
GTCTTGAGATGTGACATAAATGTTGAGGTGAGCTTCAAAGCATCGTGATATCATTCCCAGGAAAGGAGAATCCAGCTGCTGTTTCTTTTTCCTCTTCTGTCCCTCCTCTTCCTCATCGGAATCTTCTTCGCTCTCCTCTCCTTTGTCAACCTTTTCCTTTGCCTTTGGCACTTGCATCTGAATAGTATCAAAGAAGCATACACACAATTTGTACACCATCCATTCAGTTCCATTCAGTGATTAAATGTTAATCTACAAACTCCACTTAAAGTGAAAGAAAAATCTTCTTCACTTAATAGTCCCCAAACTCACCATAGAGGGAATAAAATTCAAATTACATTTACAATATCTGTCTGTCTGTCTGTCTGTCTGTCTGTTTGTCTGTCTGTCTATCTGTGCACATGTACCTTTTCCATGTAGGCGCTAGTGGTATAGCGCTGAGCCAGCAGTTTCTCGAAGGACGTGGTTTTCTGGATGGCGTAGAGAAGCATGTTAACCTCCAGTTCTCCCGCTCGCGACTTCATCAACTTGGAAAGACCAGATCTGAAACACAAATAAGCAAAAATGAAACCAAAGAAAGTAACAGTGGCCTGACTCACCTGGTGGTGTTGCAGAACTGGATACATATTCTTTCCTCCACTCCCCACTCTGAGGGGAAGATGGAGCGACTCTCGTCCTCGTAGGTCATGAGGGTGCGTCGGAGCCAGGAGTAACGTCTGTCCACCTTGTCCAACCATGCCGTCTCCAGGCTCTCGTGGAACATCACCTCATAGTCTGACAGCTGGAGACGCACAAACCAAGCAATCAACTCTTCTCTATCAGAAAACACACGCACAAATGTGAAAAATATAAGGACAGAGGAAAGGAAAAGACTTACTTTGGCCGACCTCCCAAAGTATCCAACACCAGACAAGCATCACGTAATTCAGCTTTAGTCCCTTGCTACAAAGGCATAAAACATTAACTAACTGGGGTTGGTAATTATGATGATCCTTACCGTAGCTCCTCTCACTGAAAAGGCCTTCTCAAAGTCCACCCTGATCTGCTGTCCCAGGTCATACTGAAGTGCATCCAATCTATAGGAAATGTTTATTCTTTGGAACCACGCCCAAACCCCACCCCTACTTACCTATCCTTCAGCTGCTTGATCTGTGGAATGGTCTGGTATTTAGCAAACTCCTCCACTACAGTGATGGCGCCATGCAGCTGAGTGGACACTTCTGCATAGTTCCTCTGACGATAATTTACCCTGCAAGAGCACTAGACAGTAACAACAGGGTTCTCCAATCAAGGTCCCCCAAGGGGGAAACTTATAATTTGAGGGGGGAGTGCTGGCTGGGGGGGGGGGCACCTAAAAAACTCACTGTAATAATTCCAGATTGGTGATGAGGAAGCGAAGTCTCTCCAGTGTTCTGATAGAGTCTGTTAAGTGTTTCTTGGCATTGTCCAGTTGCTTGATGTCGCTGGTAATGTTTTCCACCATCTGCTCACTCTGCTCTGCTTTGTCTTTGATGTTCCTGATGCGTCCAAATAACTTCTGAATGGCTTCCTGGGCCTCCTCCAGTGCCTGTCTACCATCATGACCTGTGTCTGCCTGGTCTCTCACTATTCCTCGGATCTCTTCGTCCAGCTGCTTCATCTGGACCCTCATGTGAGTCATGCGGTCATCAATACCTGCCAGAGACTGAGGAAAGAGGGAAATGATCACATTTGATTATTCCACCATCCCTTTCCACAGTTCTAAAATCTATGAGTGCAAAGGTCAATGGGAGTGGCTGGCATGGCAAGGAGAGAATGGTACAGGTATGATTTAGGTGATATATATTTACATATACACACCATCAAAGGGGAAGCCCCTCCCCCACCCGCCCACATTTAACTACTTCTACTCACACACACCTGTTCATTAGGAAACAGCTCGTTAATATAATCTATGGGGTTGAAGTCCTTCTTGTCCAAGGGGTTAGTGCTCGGACACACCTTCAGCACGAAAGGAAACAAAGATCCGTCATGAAGAGTGACAATGACATTGCTATCAACTATGCTATAGGTAGCACGCATTACCTCTTTAATGGCCTCTTCTACTTCTGAAGAGTAGAGAACGGCTTCTAACTCTCCCATCCATCCAGCAAGGACCTCCTCCACCGAGTCCTTTCTCTGATAATCAGGTTGTGCCATAATCAACTTTCGATCGAGCGTGCAGAACAATGACGATACTGTACCACATACAAAACTCGCGCGCGAGCAATATATAATGTGTCGATAGAATTGGCGATACTTTACCCAACTACAAATCTTCTCAAAAGCTATGTAAACTTTCTTCTAGTCATTGTGATATCACTGCCTCCACACCATCCTGTGGGGTCATAGGTGGAGGTCGAATCTTGTCGGGGGGTCATTCCTTTTCTCCCCTTTCTCCTGGATAGACCACAGCAGCGCCACACCCCCAATACAAACAGTGCCAAGCCCACAATATAGATGAGGTAATAAGGCAGAATGCCTTTCTTCTCCTTCTCCTCAGTATTTAACTTTTCAGCTGGGGAAAAAACAGTTGTATAGTAATAAGCAGTTCTTGTATAATAAAAACTGCAGACTTACTTTCTTTGTTGTTAAACGTGATATGTGCGTCTTGTTGATCTTCATCACCAAAATCAGAATCCAGTTGACATGTGTAAGTCCCAACATCAGACAGCTGCACATCATTCACTGATAAAATATGATGTATGACCTCCCCGTCTGATCCTGGAGTTCTCTTGACCTGTTCACTATATTTTCCACCATCTGGAAGTATTTCTCTACTCTTGTACAGCCATGTAACTTTAGCTGCAGTGTCAGGTGAGGAGAGTATGGTGCAGTTGAGTTGGAAGGACTTTCCGAAATTCTCCTTTCTACCAACATTAACCTCGTTTGTGTACAAAATCTCAGGAGGAGCTAAAAAATAAACAAATAACACATAGTAACTCCAAATGGTGGGGACACTTGAAAGACCCCTGCCATTTCAGGCCTGGTTTCCACCTTGGCTATTCAGGGAGGTAGTCAGGGTTAGTTCAGACATACTAACTTACTATAGGAGTAGATACTGATGGTTTTTTCCAGCCTTTCCACCAATTTCTCCTTGTCATAACTTTCCATTACACACTTATACTCCTCCTTCAGCCTCTTCTGATCATCGATCACCACAACTGTCCTGGCGGCATGATCATCCACAGTGTTCTTATAGTGCTTGGAGATCTCTGTGCTACCCTTAGGTGTGATGGTGGTGAAGTTCGGGTGGGTCATGTGTACCACACAGGTAAGATAAACAGAGTTTCCACTGTAAATATACTTATCACTGGCAACAAAATCCATCTCAGAAATAACTGCACATGGCAAGAGAAGGCATAAAACTTTAGTTAGAGCTTGACTATTAATAATAACAACATTAACAACACGACGACAACAACAACAACAACACAACAACAACAACACTACGTAAGTCATGAAATTGGATAGCACTTACTGTACACATTTTGTTGACACTGAGGACCATCAGGCAAACAGCGGCATTTATAAATGCCTCCATCTTTATACTCCACCGACTTGATTACCATGCGAGGCCCATCGGTCTCGATTTTGAACTCCTCCCCCTTACCACTGCTGCCACTGCTGCTACTTCTCAGCCATTCGTATTTGAGGTTTGTCTCTTGTGCTTCTAATCCACAGGGACTTCCACATTCAAGAGCTAATTGGCTGTTTCGACTCAATCGCAAAGTCTCAGTAGGTGGACAATTTTGAGACATCGGTACAGATGAAACTAAATAAAGAATCACATTAAGTATAGAGTAGATCCACTGACTATCCTGCCATTAACATTACCTGTCACTGACTATCCTGCTATTAACATTACCTGTGGAAGTAAAGATATAAAGTATCAAAACTAGTCTGCAAGAATTTGCCATTTCTTCCAAGTTGTCAATCCTGTACTAGTATGCTTTATCCAGTGATGTTGGAGATATTATAGGAATCCTACTAGAGTTTATTTGCATTGATATCATACTGCGTTGCTACCTAGTGATGAAGAATCAGTTCAGTACTGTCACACCATGGCACAGGCCCCACGCATGCGCATTACAACAGATTAATGATGGTGATGCATGCATCAATAATTAGAAAGAATACGGTAATTAGAAAAAATACGATAATAATTATCCAAACAGCAAAAGAATGTCAGAACTCAACCTGAAATTGGTAGTTGGATTTATGATTCTGCAATTACATCTAGGATCAGCTGAAACTCTTGGGAGCAGTGGAGTGTATTCCAAGGCTGCAGTGGCCACTGATGCAGCACAGTGTTCCACAATAGGAGTGGATATACTCAAAAGGGGGGGCAGTGCAGTTGACTCTGCTATTGGTAGTCTTCTCTGTGTGGGTGTCGTCAACCTTCATTCTACTGGAATAGGTGGTGGAGGCTTCATGATCATATATCTAGCTGCTAGTGAGAAGACGTATGCTCTTGACTATCGAGAGACTGCTCCTGATGCTGCAACTTTCGATATGTACAAAGGAAATCCCAATGGATCAATTTACGGTAACTGGGAGATGTCTTTCTGTATTGGCTATTGCTGTATTTGGCTATTCTTTCATTGCACCAACAGGTGGACTTTCTGTTGCCGTTCCAGCAGAACTGAGAGGATTGGAAATGGCCTGGAAGAAGTGGGGGAAACTAGAGTGGAAGGAACTCTTCCAGCCAGCCATAGAATTGGCAAGGCAGGGCTATCCCGTGAGCCCAGCAATCAGTAACGCAATTCAAAATGTTAAGGACGTCTTATTAGCAGGGGGATTCCCTGGACTTAGGTAAGGTTTCACAACTGATGACATCATTTTGTGTGTCTTTTTTTCTCTGTGTATACAAACTAGTGAACTTTTGGCTCCAAATGGAACATTTCTGAAGGAAGGGGATATTCTCAAGAGACCTCTATACGCAGACACCCTTGAAATGATAGCCACTTCTGGAGCAGACTCCTTCTACAGTGGTGGCTTCATGAAGGATGCAGTGAATGAGCTGAAGGAAGACTATGGCAGCATCTTGACTGAGCAGGACTTTGAAAAGTATACTATAGTGGATAGAGATGTCACTCAGGCCAAGTACAAGGGTCTAGAAGTGATGGGTGTGGCACCTCCTGCCAGTGGAGCAGTATTGAGTCTCATACTCAACATTTTAGATAGTAAGCTAAAACTCCTGGCTTCCTATGCCCCCAGTCTTATGACTCCTATTGTTCAATTCTGTGCAGATTACAACTTCAGTTCCAGTGACTTTGGTGATTTGTCTTACCACAGAATGGTGGAAGCATTTAAGTTCACTTATGCCCAGCGGCTTCAACTAGGAGACCCAGCTTTCAATAAGTCAGTGGATGCTGTGAGTGTGTGACTTATAGCTAATCAAAATTATAGTACTATGGAACAAGGGAATATTGCTTGAATTTTTTTGTGGACTAAAAAAAACCTGTAATTCCTCTAGTGTTCCATAATGCTCCCTCCCCCCAATTTTTAATAGCTAAAGTCCCACTTGATACCTTGATCACTGCTCTGATTAGCCTTCGCAATTCTACCAAATTTCAAAAAACCAGCTCATAGAGAACTCTCTGCTGGCGTTTTAAATGTCGAATTGAGCAGATAATAATTATAGCAAATGATCAAGTTATCAAGTGAAATTAATTATAGCCCCTATTAACCTCAATAGGCCACTAAGTTCATGGAGGACTCTAAAACAGCAAGTGGAATGTTCTCCCTTATCACCGATGATAAGACACACCCCCAGGACTATTACAATTACCACCAGAAGTTGGATTTCACTGGCGGTGATCAGGCCCATGACCATGGAACTAGCCACTTGTCTGTTCTGGCAGAGAATGGAGATGCTGTTGCATGTACAAGCACAGTGAATTTTTAGTGAGTTAATGGCATGAAGCAACTATGCACAAGTATTCATTCATTGAACTGATGCTTTTAGTTTTGGGAGTTTAATACGCTCAAGAAAGAATGGTGTCATCTTTAACAATGAGATGGATGACTTCAGCTATCCTTCCAGAAACAGCTCAACCAGTTATAGACAGACAATAGCCAATTATATCGCTCCTGGAAAGAGGCCAATGTCTTCCACTTCTCCAACCATTGTTCTTGATAATGGCAGTGTGAAAATGGTAGTTGGAGCATCTGGAGGTTTCTTCATAACCACTTCTGTTGCTCAAGTATGATATTATGCTATCAACCTGTTGAAACAGCATAATGGCTGTCACCAGCTATAACATTTAACTATTATTATCAGGTCATTTTAGACGTCCTCGCATTTGGCAAACCTTTGAATGACTCCATTTCCCTCGCAAGGCTTCATCACCAGCTCTTTCCAGACTATATCAGGGTTGAGAGCACCTTCCCTGCAGATATCCAAGGGAGTTTGAAGAGCAAGGGACATGATATAGTCGCAGGTGGTCCACTTGCTGTCGTACAGGGCATATATAAGGATGATGGACAAATTTATGCAACGTCAGATGAACGCAAAGGAGGAAAACCAGACGGTTACTGATTATCTTACTAGTGTAAAACTTGTTAAAAGATAAATATTTCTTAATGGTCGGCCATCATGCATATGGTATATAAAGATGTGATGAAAAAATTCATTGATAAAAATACAGTCATATAAGCCCAACAGTGGGTGACTGACTGTGCTACCAAGTAATCAGTGTCCAGAGAGCCAGGGCTAAGTTGAGGCCCAATAAGAGACTTCCAGTGGCGAGAATACAGTTGCAGATGAGGTTCCTCCTCTCTGAATCTGGCACTCTCTTTTCCAAAAAGAGGTCGACTAGTACGGTAAGAGTCCACTGGCCATCGAGGAAATACGCAGGTACCATATTTAGCAGTGCCAATGCACTGGAAAGGGATATGAAGTACGTGCATGTTGTTTGGAGGAGATTGGGTAGCCATGAGGGGGTACTGGGGGAGTTTGGGGTGTAGGTACTTGTGCTGACAATGAATGGCAAGACTCTCGGATCCCCAAGGAACAAAACGTCGTTCCCTTCGGTGTGAGAGATGCGGACCAGTCTACTTGTCTGTGAAATGGCAGGAAACACACAACCGTGTTCCAGCATTTCCTTACAATCTCTAGAGTTTGAGCAAGTCTTCCTTGCACTAACCACTCGTGCGGTGAGACATTTATAAATACTTGGACGTGTCTGAGGATAAAAGACGTGAAAACAGATATCAGAGAGAGAGTCTTTGTCGCAACACTCGCGAGTCCCATCTTCAGTCAAAGTTGTCTGATTCTCAAAAAAGTTTGGTTTAACAGACATCATTTCTTCGGCCACACAGTAGCCCATCTGTGCTTTGAGAGAAACTGACTCCACACATCTCTGCCAGTCATGAGTTGAAGATACAGGGCAACCATTGAGCTTTGTGATGATGCCCCCTGGAACAAGCTTCCCTGCCAATACACTGTCCTGGGGCACTGAGGTCACAAAAGCCCCCAGGCCGGTGGAGTAAAAAGGTGCCAATAAGTAAGGGAGCGCCCAAGATACTCCAACGGCACACAACACTAGTATGACATTGTGCCACACCCCAGCACAATAGATCTTCAACTGTCTCTTTGGGGAGATGACAGTGAGGTGGTCTGAATGTAAGTCCACAAATGCTCCTGGGTATAAGAACAGCATGAAAACTCCAAAACCATTGACTCTGACTTGCTCTGTCGTGGCAGCCAAGGCATGGCCCGTCTCGTGGAATACACCACACACTATCAATGTCAACATGTAGTAGGCTATATCACTCCAGGGAAGGTTGACTCCTGGCATCACTGGAGTTAGCACCTGCAAGGAAGAGACATCAGTACATATGACTGTATCAAGCATTAATTATATTATACTAGGGTTTATTGAGACTACCTGTCCCTCAGCTCTGTGATTACTGCCGATTGAAGAGCCAAGAACCAGGTCAGGAGGTGTGGCAGATTTAATGTACAAGAAAACGTGTATCTATCTGTATGACCAGAACGTCAGATTGACTCTTAAATTAGGGTGGTGCATCAATCAGAAAGAATACGGTACCACACTGTTTGGTGGAAGTACTAACCTGCTGGGAAGTATCCGACACCATCATGGCTTGATAAAGGGTCAACACCAGAACTGCCACAGACAACAACATCAGAAGAACACCAATGAGAGCCCCCAGGGCAAACCAACACTTGCACACCGACTTGCTCGTGTTTCCAAGGACGTGAAACAGCCTGTTAAACTTGGTGGTGTAGCAACGGACGTGAGCGAAGGACAGGGTGACTCCGAGGCCTTCAAGACCTCCTAGGTAGGAGGACCTCCACGGACGATATCTCCGTAGCAGCTGGTCTATGATGAACAGAATACTCCAGAAAAGTGTAACAATGCCCAAAGAGTTCATCAAACTCATGATGGCTTCTCTCTTCCTCCACTTCTAGGGCTGAAATGCCAGCTTCATGCCATGTGACACTCCACCCACACTTACTTTAGGGGTTCGGTTACCGGGTTTTTTTTTTGTTTGTAGGCGGGGCTACAGGGTACGGAATGTTCTTTACCATACGATTCGGAGGTGAGTCGAGTGCAGCTCTAGTAATTTTTTCTATTGCTTTAATTATTGCAGCTAATGAAGAGCAATTTTTCAACCCCAATTGCAGCTTGGATCTCTTGGTGGATGACATAAGGAGGAGATGCCATTCTCCCAAGGCCTGTAAGTTCGCACCTATTTCTATTCACACCTCAAAGCATGGGCTGCAGCTTGATAAAGAGTAATATGTTAGTAACTCCTACTATTAGTCTAGATCTAGGTTATGCTCAACCTAATTAAATGTGTTTTTATGATTTCTGAAGATGGGACTGCAGTGACTGACGATAAGTGTACTGTGGTTATTCACCTCACCGAGCAAGAAGCCATGAGTGATAGTACTTCCCTTTTCACTAACAGAGCTACCTACATCCTTCTTGCCACTGAGAGTAAAACACACATATTATAGGCTAACCTCAAAAGGTTATTGTTTTTTTTGTTGTTGTTGTTTTTTCCCTCTTCTTTAGAAAAGGAGTGTGGATCACTGCAATACATCTCATTACTGGATGACACAGAGTCTGAACTAGCTGCAAAATTGGACTTTCTATCGAATCCAAAGTCTGGGGACTCAAGGATGCTGAAGAACTGGAATAAAATCAGGAAATTACCCAGCAGCAGTGCAACTTCCATCAAGAATAGACCAGCAGGAAACTCAGCCCAATCAAAAAATAGAGTCAAATCAAAATCATAACGTTGTCATAGCTGCATCAGAAATGAATACGCAGTTCTATTAGGTTTAGCTATCCCTTTCTAGATCTTTGTGGTCAATTTCCCTAGCTGTACCAACAGTAATAAAAATTAATTAATTAATTATAAACCAAAATGATAAAAAAGGTTTGTAATAATTATAAAGAGTCTACAATTTTTTTTTCTTTTTATAATTTATTAGATAATGTGTATGGCTGTAAAACATTCAGAAATGACTATTAATAATAAAATATGATAAAGTGCTTGCATGATGAGTTACGAGTGCAGTTGGAACATAGTAAATTCTGGAACATTAATTAACAACTGCAGCCCCCAATAAATTACAGTCATCATAAATGATATGGGCTATGACATTAGATTATGCTAATATTATGCTCATGACCCAGTTGTGTCATGATGAAGACGCTTCCAGGGAATTGGTGTGACGACTTTGATCAGACCTAAGAGAAGACCTTCTAAGACTCTCCCTGTCTAAAGGGACGAGAGTCGCTGGGTCTACAGAATGTTCCTCAGCAAAGTCACTCAAATCCTTTAGGTGGTTCTTCTGCAGAGATTGCTGTCTCTCTAATCTTTTGTTTTGCAGGATCACACTTTCTTCGAATAGCTGCACATAAGAGAAGTAACAAACCTTAAATCACCTTCCAAGCTTCTTGCATGACCAACACTACTCACCTCCTCTTCTAACTGCTTATTGCTCTGTTCCACTTTGATATCCAAAGCTGCCTTTTCTCTTCTGTTCTGGGCTTTCAATTTCTCCTCTTGGCTCTCTTGAAACGTCTGGAGCAACTCCTGTTCTTGATGCAGTTGCTTCCGAAGAGCATTCTGTTCCGCCAATTGTGCTTCGTCCAATTTTACCTATTTGAAATTGCATAGTCTATAATCACTTGTTTATTCTTATACTAAATCTCATAACAAGTTTGTCTTTGATGCCTCGGCACGTAGTAGATGCATTATTATTTGGTTGTCACTGATTTCTTTTTTGCATGTAGCTAAGATATAGCTAGTTACATTATTCCATAATCATCACATCAATGAGTTTCTATGCTGCTGTAGCAAACTAATATAGTTAGTGGCTAGCTATAGCTTGTTTGCTTAGCTTTATTGCTTTCCCTCAGGACTTTTAACCTACTTGTAACTTTGTAGCTTATGTTCTTGCTATTTAAGGCTTTCTTGCCGTTTTTATTTTTTTTATTTTTTATTTTTTTTAGATGATCATAAGATCTTGAGGTTTATACCCTCTGCTCTCACTGTTTATGGATTTCATGTTGGTTTTCTTGCTCCCAGTACTTTCTCAGACAATTTGTTTACTTGTGTACTGCCTCTGCTCTCGCTGCTTGGCTGTTTATGGCTTTCATGTTGCTCCCTGTACTTCGATTGTTAACTTGCCTACTTTCACTGCTAAGTTACTTTCTCACTTTCTAGCTGGCTGAGCTGTGACTCAAAGGTCAAGGTCATGCGCATGCATATAACTATTTGCACGTGCTACTAATAAGACGTACAGCATTGTGCCTTTGCACTTCGGTGCCGAGGCAAAAAGAACTTAATGACTCTTACAGTTTGCTGCTGGGCCATGTCAGCAATAGTCCTCTCATACTGCATTGCCAACATAGCAATCTTCCTCAACTGTTCTTCTTTTGATTGCTTTAAGATCTCTTTCTTTCTCTCTACGGGCAGTGTTGCCATCATCTGCTTCTGGAGGGCTTTATACTGTCGAGTTTGGATCTTCACTGTATCATTGTACTGCTTTTTGATCTGCAGTTCTTTACTCTACAAGATCAAATAAACAGGTCACACTAAATAGACATTCCATTCAATGAACTACAATTACTTAGTTTAATGCCCACTAACTCTTTTAAGTGTCCATTTTCACACCTTTTGATAAGATACTAACTTACCCGCAGACTCTTTGGATGCTCTTTCAGTTCTATGAGGTGTTTCTTGCGTAGTTCCCTCTCTGCTCTCTTTGTATAGGAGAGTTGGTTGTCCCATTCAGAAGCATGTTGCCGGCTCAAGTGATCCGTCCTCATCTCATGGAGGGATTTCAGCTGGTGGAGCTGAAGCTCAATGGTGTTGGCAAGATGGCGACGTCTTGTTTCTTGGATGGAGTCCTTGTGTGTCTGCATTAGGTTAAGTTCCTGCAAGTGGAGCAGAAAATACATTATATTGTAAATTCCACAAGATATTGCTCAGGAACATAAAGAAATAAATAAAAACTAAATATTGGATACACTATACATGCTTCTATAATGTCCCCTTGGTGGACAATAATTGGTGGACTTCTTCAATTTGAAGTTCCCACTAACACAAAGAGGGCCAAACCTCCATTAACCTTACCAGTTGTAGCAAATCTTTTTCAAAGCCCTGTCGGTCTTGCAGGACCTTTTGTTTGAACTCCAGCATTCTCTTGTCAGCTTTTTCTTTCAGTTGGTGGAGGTACTCTTCCTGGTTCATCCTCTGTTGTAGCAACAATTCCTTCTTCCTCTCCTCCAAGATCTGTCTCCGTTGAGCACTGGACATACTAGTATCCTCTTCAAGCTGCCTTTTGAACATGTTCTTGGTCTGTCTGTAGTCTCCCTTTTGTTGGGTCAAGAACTGCTTCATGTTGGACTCTTGGTGTTCCCTTAGACTCTTGGAGAATCTGCGTAGTTCGTTTGCTTCTTGCTTGGTCTAAAATGAGAGTTCAAAGTTCAATGTCAAGTATAATTATACAATATGTAATATGATCGATCTAACTATATTTGGGTGCACTATATATTACCATATCAAAGGAACTCCCAAAAGGCTTTAGATTTCAAGGGGGCTACAGAACCACTATCTTAGCCTTACCCGCTGTTCCAACTCAGTCCTGTTCTTTGAGCGCAATCTGTCCAGCTCCTTGTCGTAAGTGATTTTGAGCTGCTCCAGTTCCTTCTCTTGTGCTCTGAAATGGTTGGCCATCTCACTCTTGTGCCGAGACTCGAGTTGTTGCATCTAGAAAAGATGGCATGGATGAAAGCAAACATCCACGATGCTCCAGGGAGAGAGAAGGGAGCATGGTTTTCATATACATACCTGATGTTTGTGTTGATGTCTCATTCTCTTGTAGCCCTGCATCTGCTCCCGCAGCTCAGACTGAAGTTGCCAATCTTCTGCTTGTTTTGACACCATGCGGTGCGACCGCAAGGTGGAAAAACCATCTGGATTTCCAGTCTGAAACGAGAGAGAGAGAGAGAGAGAGAGAGAGAGAGAGAGAGAGAGAGAGAGAGAGAGAGAGAGAGAGAGAGGTATAAGCAATGTCTAATGTGGAATTTCATTTCTATTCAACTTACCACCTTCCTGGCCACTTCTTCTGCTTTCTCCTTGGACTCACGCGAATGGGAGGTGCCAGCAGAAGAGGGCAGACCAGCTACAGAGTTACGCTGAGGCCGTGTCGAACTAGCACCCTCGAGATCTTTGCTCATTGCACCTCCACTGCTAGAGGTCCCTGAAGCGGCACTAGCTCCAACACTGATGTTACTGCCACTGCTACTGTTCAGCACAGGCTTGGCACCAGATGAGAGAGAGATGGCGGGTTGAGCACTTTGGGTTCTGGAGAGTGGGCTCTTGGCTCGTGTGTCCTTAACTCCACCCTCACCCAAGTAGGATGGGCTGGAGGTGGAGGGCACGGGCGGAATGTGATTGGATACTCCAGAAGAAAGACCACGCTGAACACAGGCAAATAAGTAAAAAAGTGGACATAAAAGAAATCCTATTCAATCTCACCTCATCTGCTCTCCGCTTATGTTGAGAACGTGGCCACTCTGTGTTGGCCTGAGCATGGTGGTTCTTGTCCTGTGTGATTTCCAAGGACTTCACCTTAAGGGTGAGGTCTTCAGAGGTGGAGGGGGAGATGGATGCAGGGGAGAGCTCGTCTAGACCAGCGTCACTACAATACAGGGGAGGGGAAGGAAGAAGAGTTCAAAGGTCACACACATACCAGATACCCAAGGACACTTCAAAGGTCACACACCAGAACCCAAGGACACTTATTCCACTTGTGAATCACTCACCTCGGTGGCTCAGATTCGATTTCCTCCTCCTTGTCGTCTTCCTCGATGCTTGAGGTTCCATGTATGAGCATCTTCTGGAGTCTCTTGTAGCTCTGGTTGTCCATCTGTCTCACAGCTTCCTGAGTCCGATGCACCAGCTGGTACAGGATACCTATGTACTCTGAACTCTGAGACAGAAACTCGTGCTGCAAGTTTGGAAATAGGATACAGACATTATTGCAATTTCTGAGTAACCCACCCCCACCCAAATTATTAATTACCACTGCACTACTGCTAATGCCAATACCACTGTATGCTATATACCACTGTATGCTATATACCACTGTATGCTATATACCACTGTATGCTATATACCACTGTATGCTATATGCCACTGTATGCTATATACCACTGTATGCTATATACCACTGTATGCTATATAGATGCCAATACCACTGTATGCTATATACCACTGTATGCTATATACCACTGTATGCTATATACCACTGTATGCTATATACCACTGTATGCTATATGCCACTGTATGCTATATACCACTGTATGCTATATACCACTGTATGCTATATAGATGCCAATACCACTGTATGCTATATAGATGCCAATACCACTGTATGCTATATAGATGCCAATACCACTATATGCTATATACCACTGCATGCTATATAGATGAAATGTGAGATTTCATTGTACTACGCAATTTAAATTTACTGCTACAGATAGCACATCATAATAGGGCCTTACATTGAGTAGGTTCATTGATGATGGTCTGTCTTCAGGCTCCTTCTTCAAGCAGGCTGAAATGAACTCGATGAACACATTAGACCAGTTTTCTGGGCGTTGTAATTTCGGGGGATCGTTCTGAGCTATGTGGTAGAGTGCACTCATAGCGTTCATGTGAAAGAGAGGGGGCTTCCGTTCAGCTGAGAGTGGAGAGAGAGAAAGAGAGAGAGAGAGAGAGAGAGAGAGAGAGAGAGAGAGAGAGAGAGAGAGAGAGAGAGAGAGAGATGTAACTGCATATCTGTAACAGATCACCTATGCTTTGACTTACCAAGCTCAATGCATGTGATTCCAACCGACCAAATGTCAATCTGCAAGGAAAGATGACGTATTTGTAGAAATAGGAAATAACCAATCACAGTATACAAAATTAAATATCTTCAGCAATATATACAATGGCAAAGCATACAATGGCTAATACAATGGCTGAATACAATGGTTAACCAAACAGAAATCCTAAACCGACTTCCCTACATGGTCAACATCATTAAATCATCACATAAAGAGTCTTAAAATACTTGGCATGGAGAGGACTTGAAACAGAACATGAATTTGAACACCTGGCTGGCTACTAGCTGAGTTGAAACACTTAAGCCAAGTAAAGGTAGAGTGCAAGATACTGGACACCTGGCTAATAGACCTGAATAGTGGAATTCCACCAGCCAAGCAAAGGTAGGTATGTCCTATACCAGCACACACCACAAACTAGCCCCAATGAATTCCAGAGATACCAATCGGACCATACAGGACTCATCTAACCACAGTGAGTAGCCATCCCGGAAATGAAAAAAAGTGAGTTGACATAGAAAATGGAGTGTTGACATGAGCACACTACACATATCTGATTGTTACAATTGAGCCTCTGCATTTATTTCTCCCAAAGGTGAGAATCTCTTGATTGGTATCGCAACACTAATCCTACCATGCAAGAACCGAGTTGGCCCCAAAAAGAAGATAGGATGATTCAATGATTCAATTTTTAGGGTCATGGATATTTAACTCATAATTATGTTGGTAGTTAGGTAGTGTGGGTAGATCCCTGGTAGTTAACTCATAATTATGTTGGTAGTTAGGTAGTGTGGGTAGATCCCTGGTAGTTAACTCATAATTATGTTGGTGGGTAGATCACTACTCCCTGGTAGTGTGGGTGGTGACATGATTGCACTGGACTTCAGAGTGGCACATACCTTTACATCATAAGTGCCTTCATCCATGGCCAAAATGACTTCAGGTGCCATCCTGGAAGGTCAACCAAGAAAAGAAAAAAAAATCACTCATTAATGAAATCATACTCATTGATCAGAGAAAAAGAAACAACAATACAACTGCTTGTACGACATACCAGAATGGTGTTCCCACAAATGAATTGCAAGGGGAACGAGCCGAAGCAGACCCAAAATCTGCCAGTTTTACCACACCTTTCTCTGTCAGCAAGATGTTGCCCGCCTTGATGTCACGATGGATCCGGTTATGAGAGTGCATATAATGAAGACCCTAATAAGTGAAATCCAACCCTGAAATCTCTATATTAATTAATTTAATTCGTCTGATTATTACTAATGTACATAATTCTTTTGTAAGAGAAACATCTACTTTTATGAAACCTTGTCAGCTAGCATATAGCACAGGTGTTCTAGAGGTAAATACAATAGCAGAATGTGAGAATGCTTTGAAGTGGAGAGTGTGCCACACACCAAAGCAAAGTCTGCCACCATACAATGACAGACAGGAGAGAAACTCTCCAATCAGCAAACCCTCCTTTTGGTAGAAAGTGGAGCACTGGATGCCAGCAATGATATGGCTATTAAAATACCACGGATTCCATACTCCCCTATATAAAAATGATTGGCTGAGGGGCAAACTGCTTAGCAACTGGATATCAATAAACATAAATCTACCCTGGCCACCAAACAAAACAGCTCAGTTTGAAACAACACAAGATTTTGGGAAATATCACAAAGGAGCTGATTAGCATATGCATAGGAAAGTGATGGAATCCTGTATGTGAAAGTTTAAAGCTACTTACAGACAATGCTCCATGAATGATGGCACTGATCTCGACCTCTTGCAATGGATGTTTGTGCACTGGAATAACAGAATCAAATCATCAACACCAGAGAATGTACACGCTAACAACCACATATTCGTAATACTTCAAGTAATACATACACTTCCACATTATACTTTCAGTAACGCTTGCCACGATAATACAAACATAGTATACTCATGATCAATACTGGAAACTGGATGTGTTGCATGTATGCATAGTACCACATGCATGTCACATGTATTGTCCCTGGAAATGACATACAGTACCACCACTAAGTCGAGTAAGACATAGATGACATGTAGGTCATACATGGAGCAGGTTCTGATCTGGCACAGGTATATTGCCAGTTCTCCCATGCATGTACACATTTATGTAGTACTAGAGAGGGAGACTGGAAGCAGACTGTGCTGCCATTTTGAAACCAACACAGAATAAGTATTCGTAAATAATTAATGTTTCTCCCTTTAGGATGGGTGGATACATTCAACTTGACATTCCCTAACCACTGAGGTGCTTAATCAAAAGAAACTACACGATACTCACCTTCTACAATGTCTGAAGCGGATCCCAGACAGTATTCCATCACAAGCTAAAGAAAGGAGTGGATTAAAAGACTCTTCTATACACCATGCATATAAAATATAAACACACTACATACCCAGCAGTTCTGGTCCTTGAGATAACCCCCCTTGTAATGGATACAGTTTTCATGTTTTGTGTCTTTCAGAAACTTCACTTCCTTGAGGATGTCTTGCCATTTCTGGAGATACGACAAAAGGAACAGACAGTACCATGTTGTATGTATACACACGTCTGGAAGAATTGAGCTGCTCTTTAATCATATTAGGATGTCTGCCATCACAATATTCCCACACTCAATATATATTTGTTTATACTCCACTACCATTGAGCCTACTTATAGTAGCACAAAGGCACTGATGAATTCAAAACCCTCACAGAGAAAAAAAATTCCTTTTCCCTCCCACACATGCACAATTAATATGATAATTATCAGAGGAGTTTGGAGACATGCGTATTGGCCGACACAGAAACTTCTTTATTATGTCACTATTGCTTCAATTATACAGTCCCAAGTGTCCAAACACTCCATGAGGTCAAACACCGCTCTCACACAGTTCAAGCTAGATATCACAGGAAGTGACTTATTATTATTGGTATGGCAAGCCGAACTCTATTTCAGTTTGGTAAGTGGGAAGCCTAAAAAAAAAGTAGTGAAGTTGATCGAGAAGTCACATGATGGGATTTGACCAATGAGAGTGCAGCAGCAGCGATATAAACTGGCCATCCTACGTAGCTTCATCCTCTTTTCCAACATTTTTGGAGTCTCTGCTACTACGTGCATAACTGCATGGACTGGAGGAGTGTAGGAACTAACTAGCGACATTTCATGCTATTGATTACTCAACCTCTATATCCACTACTTGATACACAGAGAAATGCAGCAACACAGCACTCGCACATTATTGAACATTAGACTCAAATTACACTCCACATGTGCCAGGAGAAGGGACCATTTTTGATAAATAGACTGAAAGGTGGTGTTTCAAAATCACTTACTACAACAGACACCAGTACATACTCAAATCTATGGAGTATTGAATCTCATACAATATGCATGGATGTCTGCACTACATGACGAGCTACAAAGGTAAGTACATCCAATGTGTCCATTCTGGTTGGGATATGCAGTTACGTAGGTAATGAGCTGGGACACCACACATTGCTCTACAGCAGCTTTGTATATTATTATTATTGAATGCTGGGGGAGATCAGTGTACACGGGAGATCCCATACTCTAAATTACCAAAAAGGAGCAGCTGTAAACCCTCAAAATAGTCACTAGGTTATGGGTCATTACCTCAGTGGACTGCTTTCCTGCAAAGTTCATCTTCTTGATGGCCACTATTTCATTGGTGAAGGAATTCCTCGCCTGTATGGGGTGGGCATTAAATAGAACATAACTAATATTTGATTTGAATAATTCACTTTACTTCTCATCAACACCAGTGGCTTTATTCAACCAATTAGCACCCATAGAATCTAAATGTGTTGCTTCCTGAAAGCATACACCTCACATAATAATAGCTGCAGTATACATTAGGTAGAATATTCGGAAACGATCACCAAACACTGGCCATTTGTAGGCAGTTAGTGGGAGTCACCTGGAACCTTTCCACCCTAAATATTACTGGATAGTTTAGCAGTACTCCCAACCACAATGCACTGCACAATACACAGCTAATTCTCTAGGTTGAAACAAGCTTCATCTCTCTCTCTCTCTCTCCCCTCCCTCTTTCACACATCATCATTGGATAAGGAAATGGGCTCCATGTTCTAAATATAGTCCTGACCAGTTATTTTATTGCAAGGTCGGCTCACACTGCATACACGCTATAGCTTGTACACAAAACATCAGAATTGAGTACTGATAGAAGCTCAAGATCAAAGAGATAATTTCACTGAGTCTCAATGATGATTTTACCAACTCAGCTCACACTACATGTTGCGGTATTATGATCACTTCCCAAGCAAAAAGCAAGCAGGCTTCCTGTCAGCTAACTGAATCCTCTTTCAAGTAGGATACAGTGAGCTTGTAGTTAACCCCACCAGCACAAACATCACATTTGGACCAGTCTGAGCATAAATAATCCAATGCCAAAGCCCAGTTCAATTATCACCTGTCTTGAATTAGCACCAATCCATAGCTGGGTCATGATTTATCTGACGATATCTGAGCTCGCTTGAATAAATTGGAATGGGGTGTGCATGCTCAATCCCCCCCCCCCCCCCCCCCCCCCAAAAAAAAAAGAAAAAGAAAAAGAACAAAGGAAAATACGATGTAATAGACAGAGAAGGAAAACTGACATTCCAGAGTAAATTTTGCAATAACAAGTGGTGATACATGTAGTAGTAGCACACATACCTTGGACACCAAAGCAGTGCACAATAAACATTACATTGCTTGTATGGGATGCAACATAAGCTGCACAGACAGTGAATATTCACCAACAACCTCAGCCAGAGGTACAGTATATGATCAATACATGGCACCAGTGTTCACTAATATTGGGGTGATGGTACATGCAAAAGCAATAGGACCAATCTGTGAGATGGCTAATTAGGGGGGGGGGGGGGGGGGGGGGTTTCTTCCTATTCAAAATACCAACAGCTACTAAGGGTTCACCCTGGACCTTACTTCTGAAACCATAAAACTAAAAATAAAAATAAAACTGCAAGATATCAAAAACACTACTCACATAGTACACTGCCCCAAAACTTCCATGACCTATCTCCCTCTGGTCTGTGAAGATGGTCTCAGGATCTTCATCGCTTGTAAAGAGTTGGGCAAGCTCTGGGTTTTTCAAAACACTTATCTTGGTGTTGGGTTTATTTGAAGGCATGGTTGGTCTTTGTGGCAACTTCCTTCAAAATCCTCAGGCTTTAAATAAGGTGGTCAGTTGTGTCTGATCTTTAGAGTACTATACTAGTTTATTTCCACACCACCAATAGAGATTCTTCCCTCTCACAAGATACTAGCTAACTATGAACTCTGGGGCAACGACATGGAATTCAATCTTGATAGCTACCGAGCGATAATGGCTTGACTTTTGCAGCGATGGATGACTTTTCGTAGTCAATTACTATTACTAATATTAATACGATAGTATTCTATAGTCTTTGGTGTTTAATTCTCTACGGCAGCAGGCCTAGTCTTCTTGATACTAAACCACCATCTTTACAGAAAATGTGCGGCAATGGGCGCACGTGATGTTCATTAAAGGTCAAAGGTGAGATAAACACTGACCCCACCCATTTTATCTTTTATCGAAGATGGCTGCAGCGGATTGCATCTGCCAGAACAGAAGCATCCCCATAACCTTTCCCTTGGAGTACCCCACTTTAAAAGAAAGGGAAGATCCTGTCAAAGTCCTGAATCAAGATGGATACTTTGTAGTAAGGAACTTACTAAACCCTGCAGAAGTGCAAGACTGCAGACAGGCCATCACAGATGTTTGCAACAAGTGGTATGCTAACTACGCAAAGACTGGGAAAGAAGGTAATGATTGGGATGAGGTTGCCAATAGAAGACCAGCATGGAAGAATGGGACTTGGAAGCCTGAGCCAGGTCAGGAGGAGTTGGGCTTCAGGCGACTGTATGGAATGACACGATCTGAAGACTTCTTCGTTAGAATATGCAAGCATGAAAAGGTGCCATAATGTATAGACTTTTCTTTTCAATCCCACCTTTGTATTATGTGGCCTTTTTCTATATGGCTCTGTTCTCTTTCTCATGAAAGTGATTTGTTAATTAAATTTTGCAGATTTTGAGAGTAATTAACAGTATTTTGGGTCCAGACATAAAGTTACTGCAATCCATGTGCCTACTGAAACCTCCAGGTGAATAATAATATCACAAAAAACCAGTAATAAAGGACATTCATGAGCATGATGACGTGTAATAGTACACATGAAGGTGTGTGGGTAGTTGCTTTACAATAATCATTGTTGAGCAGGTGGCATGGAAAAAAGATGGCATCAAGACAATGCCTACTTCCGCCTCACTCCTAATAAGATCATGGTGAGCTCTAACTGAATAATTGTTTATGCGTGCAGTGCAAAACTTCTTCATACACAATACTCTAGGGTGTATGGATTGCACTGGATAAAGCTACCTGTGCTAATGGATGGTATGTACTCATAACCATCAAACTTTTAAATATTTCATATACAATTACACTAACTGCAGCATGCATATGCTCCCCAAGTCTCAGAACAGTGGATTCTACAAACACTCTGCAAGCAAAGACTTTCATATCGACTACGTCATGGAGGATGTTCCCAATCCTGAGGACGTATGTTCACACTGCACACCTTATCAAGTGGTGATGCCCCTTGTGTGCTTGTCTCTCGACATCCTCCCTTCAGGTGATTCCTGTTATAATGGAGCCTGGAGATGCTCTGTTCTTTCATGGTCACACTGCCCACTACACACCCCCCAATGTCACAGATACCAGGTACCAATGCACTCTTTAGAAATTACCCTTTACCACATCATATGCAATAATATAATAGGAGACGTTCCTTACAGTTCCACTATGCATCTTGTGAGTGTAAGTTCATCCGCTGTCCCAGAAGTGATGACCCTGATGCAAAAGACCCCACCCCTCAGCCCGGCCCAGAGGGCCCAAAGTATTTTGACTGTGATCCTTCATGTGCTGAAAAGAAGTACTACTACTTCCCTAAGGGAGAGATGCTTGTCACTGGAAGGGATTTTGGAGATGATTTCATTTGAATCTCATTTAAATTTTTACTTTTTCCATTAATTTTTGGGTTTGTATACATTATTGCAAATTTGAAGAAGGCGTGGCTCGTTGAACCGCAATGGAAGAGAACATTGTCAAAAGCGACTGTAGACTACTGTATGAAATAAATTTTAGCTCAGATTTTCAAGTTTATTCCTACAAATACTACTGTGGTGGTTAATGGGACTGTAATCCCTCTCACGCTTGATGGAATCAATTGCTGTTGCCCATTTTCTGATCAAAAGGCATGTAAACTTTAGCTACATGGAATAGTAATGTTAGTTTTTGTATTAGCTGACATATATTGTCTCTAGCATTTGCAAGTGGTGTTAAAACTGTAATCCCTCTCCCAAGAAATAGATTAACAATATTGCAACTGTATTAGTAATTTCAGGGAAAGGATAGAACAGTAAATGGAATTGGTGCATTCGTTTTCTATACAATAGTCATCCTATGGAGATGGCAAGCTTACTATATTTCCCCCCTAATATCCATAGGGTCCACAGGACAGCTGACTGAGCCGAATTCTTGAGATGGATGGTGTCAAAATCCAACAGCCAAAAGCTGGAAGTATTGGAATAATGCTGATGAGGGCGAACTGAGCAGAAACTGGCGGATAACTTTGGGGCAAAATTATCTAGCTATAATAATAATGAATTTATGTCTAATTTTAAAACCAAAAGTCATTCTGGCCTTTCTTTCAAATCAATCACATAAAATTAATGTATAATGAGTAATGATAGGTACTCATAGTTATAATTACAAGGAAAAAAGTTATGAATAATTAATAACTTCCTTCCTCAGACTCTCCAACTTCAACTCTCTGACTCTTCACTTCTTCAATACCTTCTCCTTAGCTTACTTGTACTATTCTGTGAGCTGTAGGGGCAGAACATCACTTTAACTGCCTTGAAAGGAGTGAATATTGATCTGCTTTCACGGCCATTAATATAATCATAGATATAAGAGGTTTTACGGGATTGGAAACGCCCAATGAACATGAACTGCACAACCGAGGCGCGTTGACAGATGCGCACGCGCATGCAGCATTAATTATATTAATATAATATTATTATATATTTGCAAATGCATTATGATATAATTAATGCTGCATGCGCGTGCGCATCTGTCAACGCGCCTCGGTTGTGCAGTTCATTGGGCGTTTCCAATCCCGTAAAACCTCTTACTCAGTACTATGCTGTGATTCAACAAGAAGGGCCATAAACCGACTACTACGCATGCGCACAACATAAAAATTTGAGATTTGGAAAGAACTTTAGAGAAGTGAGCTCTGAAGAGCTAGCT